>CM035157.1:124654958-125254958 GCA_020205615.1 Panax quinquefolius | reverse complement strand
TTAATAAGACATTGCTAGACTTAAACATTTTAAAAACTCATTTCTAGGCCATTCTTCTAAGTGGCGTTGCACACCTTTGTTGTACTATGTTCAAGCGTTCTGCGCTGGCCAAGTCCGCTTGGTTTGAGACTTAAGCTGCCATGACGTGGTGGGCTTAAGTACGGGACTTCAGTTTTGGAGTTGGCATCGTGGCGCGAAACTCTAGATTTTGATTCTCAGTTCGCGAAGAACACAGAGTTGAGCGAAATAAACACTATATGATCATTAATTTCACCAATTTAACATACCCACATGCTAGAATTCATACATAATCATTACCCAACATTTATAGAGTGATTTTAACCCATTAAAACACATAATTACAAAATTAAAATATGTAAATTTCACTGTTCTTGGTGTTCTTGAAGGTTTTGAACATAAATCATAAAATTCAACGCCACGAATTCGTTATAACACCAAATCCATCCATTCAAGTTTTGTTTACTTCATTTTAGCATGCATAATCATATACCAGTGTGAATTTTGCAGAACAATTTATGTTTGACATATTAATTTTACGTATAAGGGCCATATGGCCATATAATATACTCTGTAAATTTTGAAGCCATAGCATACGTTATAATATTATGAAATTGATGATATGGAATCATATACAATATATATTAAGACATGCTATGATGCTATATTAATAAATATATTCACATAATTGTTACCCTATCCAACTACAGAGACTTTTCAAAAGACTTAAGAGCCATATTCATGAAAACATTAAAAGACGTAAAATAGGAATTGGGTTGAAGAGATTACCCAAGCGTAGTGTGAGTGAGGATGGCAATTTCTCTTTCAGATAGTACTTCAATCACAGAGTTTCTCCCATAATTTCTCTAAATTCTCTCTGAAATCTCTCTGACTCTCAAGTTAATTCTAAATGAAGAATACGTAAACATAAAATGAACTGGTCCTTTATGCACAGAGTTGAGGTCAGTTACTCCATACGTGGTTAACTGCCCCCAACTCCCCTTAAGGGCTCGTTTGGTTAGCCTTAAAGGCTTATACCCAATTTAATTTAATAAAACCTTTATAATATAGTTTGGAAAATGTCACACCCCTTTATAAAATAAATCCAATATCTTATTTAATTTATTTTAAATAAAATATAATAATTTCTCATTAATTCACATAGTCACATAATTAAATTTCTCATTTATTAATAATGTCAAATTATTAAATCTCTAATTAATTATTAAATTAATTAAAAAAATAACATTAAGCTTATTAAATATTTCTTTTAATACAATAAGCTCACATAATCACATACTTCGAATAATAAAAATTCTCCACATTAATTTAATAACTATAACACATATAATTAAATTAATCTACCACAACTTCATCAATTAATTATTTAATCTAATAATTAATTCATCAAAAAATATTTATTCAATCCAATAAATATTAAAATTAAATTACAAAATCTCGGTTGTCACATCTTTCCCATCTTAAAAGGATTCTGTCCTCATAATCACAACTTAACAATTCGTCTCGTTACATTCTCCCCCCTTACAAAGATTCTGTCCCCAGAATCGCTTACACATAAGTTAAGTAAATAAATGAGGATAATTCTTTATCATATTCTCTTCGAGTTCCCACGTAGCTTCTTCAGCGTTGTGGTTCCTCCAAATTACCTTAACAGAAGGTATAACTTTATTTCTCAGAACTTGTTCTTTTCGGTCGACAATTTGAACTAGAATTTCTTCGTAAGATAAGTCTTTGTCGAAATGTAGGGGTTCATATTCAATCACGTGCTTGTAATCAGGTTTATAGGGTCGTAGAACTAAGACATGGAAAACGTTATGGACATTCTCTAGAGCTGGAGGTAAGGCTACCTCATAAGCAACTTCTCCGACCCTTCGTAGAACTTCAAAGGGTCCAATGAATCTTGGGCTTAATTTCCCTTTCTTTCCGAATCTGATCTTTCCCTTCCAAGGAGAGACCTTTAAAAACACATAACTACCTGGCTCGAACTCTACATTTTTATGGTGTGGATCGACGTATTTCGTTTGTCTATCTTGAGTTGCTGTCAATCTTGTACGGATCACTTTGACTATTTCTGCTGTTTGTTGTACCAATTCCGGGCCTAATAATTATCTTTCGCCAATTTCATCCCAGTATAGCGGAGTTTTGCACTTTCTATCATATAACACTTCATAAGGTGGCATGCCAATACTAGCGTGGTAACTGTTGTTGTAGCCGAACTCTACGAGCGGTAGATGATCATCCCAATTTCCTTTGAAGTCCATTACACAAGCTCTTAACATATCTTCCAATGTCTGAATTGTTCTTTCACTTTGTCCATTTGTCTGAGGGTGATATGCCGTGCTCATTCGCAACTGTGTACCCATGCATTCTTATAGACGTTTCCAGAAGTTTGACCTAAAACGTGGATCTCTATTAGAAACAATTGACACCGGAACTCTGTGCCTTGAAATAATCTCTTTTACATATAACCTTGCCAACTGATCTAAGTTGAATCTAATTTTGATCGAAAGTGTGCGGATTTCATCAATCGGTCAACAATAACCCATACTGCGTCGTAGCCTTTCTAAGTTGTCGGTAGGCCAACCGCGAAATTCATCGTAATATGTTCCCATTTCCATTCTGGAATCTCTAAAGGTTGTAGTAACCCACTCGGCCTCTGATGTTTTGCTTTCACTTTCTGACATGTCGGGCATTTGGCAACACATTCTGCAACCACTCATTTCAAATTTGGCCACCAAAAATGTTGTCGAAGATCTTGATACATCTTGGTGCTACCAGGGTGAATCGAATATCTTGAGTTGTGAGCCTCGCTCAAAATTTCTTCCTTAATCTCAGTTACTGGCGGTACCCAAATTCTATTCTCAAATCTCAGTATTCCTTCGTTATCCATCTTGAATATTGATTCGGTTCCTTCGGATATCTTCTTTTTCACCGATTGACATTCGTCATCATGAAGTTGAGCCTCCTTAACCTTTTCTAGTAGAGTTGTACCAGATTGCATATGAAATAGCTTCTCATCGACCTCCATAGGACACTTTACATCCAATTCCAGCTTCTCCATTGCTGAAATTAACTCCTCTTGTTCGGTCAACATCATCAGTTTCTCTCGACCCTTTCTACTTAAGGCGTCGGCCACCACATTTGCCTTACCCGGATGGTATAGAATCTCACAATCGTAGTCCTTAATTAAATCCAACCACCTTCTTTGGTGCATAGTCAAGTCTTTCTGTGTAAAAATATATTTCAGACTCTTGTGGTCTGTATATATTTCACACTTCTCCCCATAGAGATAGTGCCTCCAGATTTTCAAAGCAAAAACCACTGCAGCTAACTCCATGTCATGGGTCGGATACCCCTTCTCGTAATCTTTCTGTTGTCGTGACGCATACACAATGACTCTGCCATTTTGCATAAGCACACAACCAAGTCCTTTATGCGATTCATCACTATAAACCACAAACTTTCTTGTATCATCTAGAAGAGATAACACAGGTGCTGAACTCAACCTCTTCTTTAATTCTTGAAAGCTTTCCTCACACTTCTCCGTCCAAACAAATTTCACCGATTTCCTAGTCAAATTCGTCAACGGAGTTGCAATCTTGGAGAAATCATGAATGAATCTTCTGTAATAACCTGCCAATCCGAGAAAACTTCTTACTCAGATATCTTGACTTCATCTCAGATTAGGGTACGTACCTGGTATATTGAAGAGGTGAGGATATCTTAACTTCATCTCAGATTCTAACTCCCAGGTCATTTCTTCCGCATCGTGGTTTCTCCACAAAACTTTGACTTGAGGTATAACCTTGGAGCGTAGAATATGATCCTTCTTATCCAAGATTTTAACAGGTAACTCTTCATACATTAAATCTTCCTCTATCTCGTCTGGTTCTAATTCAATAATGTGGTTTGGGTCTTTCATATATTTATGTAACATAGATATATGAAAAATGTTATGAACACGAGACATACTTGGCGGTAAGGCGAGTCTATAGGCCACAGTTCCTACTCGATCGAGTATTAAAAATGGGCCAATGAATCCAGGATTGAGCTTTCCTCTCTATCCAAATCTCGTAACTCCTTTCCATGGAGCAACACGTAACAACACATGATCTCCAATATTGAATTCCACGTCCTTTCGATGAAGATCAGCATAACTCTTTGTCGATCTTGTGAGGTTTTTATACGTTGTCGGATCGTGTGAATCTTTTCCGTAGACATACGTACCAAATCTGGTCCCAACAATGTTGTTTCACCCACCTCATCCCAGCATACTGGAGAACGACACTTTCTTCCGTACAACGCCTCAAATGGAGCCATGCCAATACTTGCTTGATAACTATTATTGTAGGAAAACTCCACCAATGGTAAGAACTTGTCCCAACTTCCCTTGAAGTCAAGGACACAGAGTCTTAATAAATCTTCAAGAGTTTGAATAGTCCTTTCCGAATGCCCATCCGTTTGAGGATGATATGCCAAACTAAATCGTAAATCTGTGCCCATAGCTTTTTGCAAACTAACCCAAAATCTTGAAGTGAATCTTGGGTCTCGATCAGAAACTATGGATACTGGCATACAATGCAATCTTACAATCTCGCTTATGTACATACTAGCAAGACGTTCAAGTGTATATGTTTCTCGTATCGGTAAGAAATGAGCAGACTTGGTCAATCTATCAACAATGACCCAAATCACATCTATACCTTGAGAAACCTTAGGAAGACCAGTAACGAAATCCATGGTAATGTGCTCCCACTTCCATTCTGGAATTTCAAGTGGTTGCAATGGACCTTTTGGCACTTGATGCTCCGCCTATACTCGTTGACAAGTTAGACACCTTGAGATAAACCCTGCTATCTCTCTCTTTATATTGCTCCACCAAAATGTATGTCAAAGATCATGATACACTTTGGTACTCCCAGGATGGATTGCAAACGGTGTGTTGTGCGCCTCCATCATGATTTTATACTTCAAGTCAGAATCGTTAGGAACACAAAGTCTGGAGTTGAATCGAAGTATTCCTTCTTCATCGATTCTTGCTTCTGAAATAGAACCTTCTTACACTTTCTTCCTCATACGCATCAGCTTCAGGTCTGTAGCTTGAGCAGCTTTAACTTTTTGATTATAGTTGGTTCCACTCATATATTCGCCATCATCACATGGGTCCATGGAGTCTTTAACTCTATTTCCATCCTTTCCAAGTCATACAAAATAGGCCTTTGCATTGACAATATTGCACTCGTGCCCGCATATGATCTTCTACTAAATGCGTCAGCAACTACGTTCGCTTTTCCAGGATGGTATTGGATGGTATGATCATAATCTTTCAACAACTCAAGCCATCATCGTTGTCGCATGTTGAGTTCCCTTTGAGTGAAGAAATATTTGAGGCTTTTATGATCCGTATAGATCTCCACCTGCTCTCTATACAGGTAATACCTCCAAATCTTAATCGCAAAAACGACTGCTGCCAGCTCTAGATCATGAGTAGGATAATTGCTCTCATATTCTTTGAGTTGTCAAGAGGCATAGGCTATGACTTTCCCATGTTGCATGAGAACACATCCTAACCCTTTGCCAGAAGCATCACTGTAGATGACAAATCCCTCCGAGCCAGATGGTATTGTCAGAACAGGTGCTGAAATGAGTCTCCTCTTGAGTTCTTGAAAACTCTTTTCACATTCCTCGCTCCAACCAAATTTGCATCTTTTCGAGTCAGCTGAGTTAATAGAGTAGCGATTCGAGAAAATCCTTCTACGAATCTCTGATAATAACCAGCTAAACCGAGAAAGCTACGTACTTTGGTCACTAACTTAGGTTGCTCCCAGCTTTGAATTGCTTCAATCTTTGCCAGGTTAACAGATATTCCATGATTTCATATTACGTGCCCAAGGAATGCAACTTCCTCAAGCCAGAACTCGCATTTCTTCAACTTGGCATATAGCTTATTTTCACGAAGCTTTTGGAGTATCAGCCTCAAGTGTTGCTCATGGTCTTCACGGGTTTTGGAGTATTTGAGGATGTCATCTATAAAGACGACCCCAAAGTGATCCAAATATTCCTTGAATACTCGGTTCATCATCTCCATGAAGGCAGCAGGAGCATTAGTCAATCCAAAAGATATGACTAGGAATTCATAATGCCCGCATCTGAGAGTTAAAGCAGATCTTTGGAATGTCATCAGTTTTAATCTTCAACTGGTGATATCCGGAACGAAGATCAATCTTTGAAAAGAATTTGGCTCCTTGCAATTGGTCAAATAGATCATCAATACGAGGTAACGGGTACCTATTTTTGATGGTAACATGATTCAACTCCCGATAGTCAATACAAAGTCGCATACTTCCATCTTTCTTCTTCACGAATAGAACAGAGCACCCCAAGGAGACGTCTTGGACGAATGAAACCGATGTCTAACAATTCCACGTAGTTGGGTTTTAACTCACGAAGTTCAATAGGAGTCATTCGATATGGGGCTTTGGAAATGGGTTTTGTACTGGATTCAAGGTCGATACAAAATTCAATTTCACGCTCTGGGGGTAGGCCGGGAAGTTCTTCAGGGAATACGTCAGGAAATTTAATAACAATAGAAATATCATTCAAATCTAACGTATTTTTATTTAAATCTGTGACATGGGCTAAGAAAGATTGACATCCATTTTCAATAAACAAATAGCTTTATGACTTAATATGACAGTGATTGATTTTAGAGGTTTGGTTGCTTGAATTCGCATAATAGGTTGGTTAGGAATATGAAAGCTAACAACCTTACAAAAATAATCGATTTTAGCATGATGAGTAGTTAACCAATCAATCCCTAAAATCACATCAAATGCAAGTATTTTCAAGGAAATAAGATCGACAGGTAACGTGCGGTTACCGATTTGAATCAAACAAGACTTATAAATAGTGGATGTAATGAAGGTTTCTCCCAACAGAGTTTCAACAGATAAGTCAAAGTCTAATTTCTCCGAAGTCAAATTTAAACATTGAGCGCAAGTAGGAGAAATGAAAGAATGGGTATAACCGGTATCAAATAAAGTATAAACTTCACTAGAGTTTATGATTAGCTTACCTATGATCACCTCGCTCGAATTCCTCGCTTTTTGGGAGGTTACGACAAACGCTCTCCCTTAAACTACCGGTTTTGTCTTATCTGGGACACCCTTTGATGCCTCCATCCCAGCTGGACTTGACTTTGGTGCATGACAAAATCGAGCTAGGTGACCTTCTTTTCCACAATTGTAACACGCTTTGGACTCCATCGCACAATTTGGACTGATGTGTCCTTCCCCTCCACATTTATAACATACGACCGGCGGTCATTCTCCTTCCTTAACAACAGGTGCTGGTGCTGACGTCTTTCCATCATTGTTGAATCTCCTCCTCTTGAAATGTCTACTCTTATTGTCATGGCCATGATTACTATCGAAGTGATTACCATTTCTGGCATATTGATTCCCTCCACGCTTGTTGTCACCGCTTCGATAACTGCTACCGCTAGTGTTATTGACTTGTCGACTACTCTCTCTTAGTTGGGTTGACTCATTATCGTGCTCCAATAACTGAGCCCTATTCAAAACATCTGAATACAAACACAGTTTGTGAGAATTTAGGTATTGACGTATCTCGGGTTTCAAACCTCTTAGAAACATCCAGGTCATTCTCTCCTCATTATTAACCAAGTGGGGACGGCCAGAGGAGACAACTCGAAAAGTTAGCTTCGTCTTTGCGCTTACTAGTCGTATTATTTTGTTGAAGCTTGATGAACTCTACCTCCTTCATATGACGAATACTTTCAGGAAAGTACTTGTCGTTGAACAGCTCTTGAAACTTCTCCCAAGACAATTTAAGTGCGGCAGGTTGAGTATGCTTTACAGATTCCCACCAGTAATCTGCCTCTGCTCGCAACATGAAGGTGGCAAAGGGAACCTTTTGCTCCTTGGAGCATCCCAAGACATCAAATATCTTGTTGATCTGCTTTATCCACGTTTTTGCCTTAAGTAGTTTTGGCTCTCCAAAAAACTCTGGTGGTCCCAGCTCCTTGAACTGCTTAGTGGTGACCGTCCGAGAGTTGTCAGTGTTTCCACTTGCATTTTGGACAGGAGCCGCCCTCGCTTGATGTTGCATGAATTGTATAAAACCTTTGAACATCCCATCGTTCATCATTTGATCGTTGTTGTTTACCTGAGGATTATTGTCCTCCTGTTGCAAATTATCCTGGGTATTAATCTGTGGTGACTCAACGGTCTCATGTGCTTCATTGCTTATCTCAACATTTTTGGATGCCATTTTCAAATACTGCCAAAAAACAAGGGTTAATTAACATATCACATATTATCCCTATACTCTAACCGACCAATTAAATACCAAATAAACTTTGGTAGGTCATATTAGTGAAGGAATTCCTCGTCTCTCCCCTCCTAGTTTTTTTCTCACATCTCAGCCAGGGATCATATCCCTAAGCTTTGATACCAACTGTGACACCCCCAAAATAGGTATACATCACCCATCTTGAGTCGCCAAATATATGGTACAAAATTCAAATACAACTTAATTATACAACTGTCGTGTAAAATACAACAAAACATAATCTAAGAATTTTAATAAGAATATTGTCATCTAGACAATATCCACACTCAATGGAGTCCTCATTACATTTATTATGACACTATTTAACAGAATAATGAAGACTATTAATGCTATCATCTGGACTGTCACTCCGTTCCCCTACTAGTCCCGACTACGTTCTCATTTCCTGAAGAGAACAGTGAAAGAAAGGGTGAGCTCAACTAGCCCAGTAAGAAATATCATGACTAAGATAATGCAGAATAAATTATCATTAGCCTTCAACAATGTTAAACTGATAGAATATAATAGACAACAAGTTTAACTGTAGCGGAACAAGCAATCCATTAGAAGAGTCAAGTAGAGCATAAAATCTACTCTCTTCTATGATTTAAAAAGTTTTTCATCAACTTTATCGCTGAGACTCAGCTTAATAAATAAAATCGAATCATCCATGCATCACGACCAAGGATATTCATGTAATCATCAATGGTCATGACTATACCAAATAATCCCCGGCCATAATCATACCAACAACTATCCATCAATGAACTACATGCCAATGAGGACTTTTACCACATCATTCGTCACATTACGGTCATGATTATACCGAATAATCCCTGGTCATAATCATACTAAGTCCATCTATGCACGTAAGCAAAAGATGACTTTCATCACAATATAAGCACGAGGATGATGACAATGACATAATAATTTAATAAAACAAGTTCAAGGATAAATTTTAAAGATTTATAATTTTAATTTATCCAAAAATCAATAACATCAAAATTGTCAACCCGATACTTCCTTCTGGAGTAAAATTCAAGAATGCTCAGAAGAATATTTCCATGAAAAGATACTGGATGAAGCACAAATATCAAGGATATTCCACTAATTTCATGGAGTATAGAAGCCAGCACTTTAACAAACTAAGTATAATATAATATATGAAATCACAAATGGATTTTTGCCCGCTATGCGGTAATCCACGTAGACAGATCATTTCCACAATTTAATAAGAAATGAATACGAAGGATCATTCACCATGCATGCGGTAATCCACATAGACAGGTTATTCCAACAGAATAATAAAGAATGGAATAACAAAAGAATTCACTAGGCGTGCGTAATCAATGCGATGTTTATTCAACAATGTAATAATAAAGAATGGAACCAGGTCATGCGTAACTCGCACAGACATGATATTCCAACAGAATAATAAACAATGGAACCAGGTCATGCATAATCTGCACAGACAGGATATTCCAACAGAATAATAAAGAATGAAATAACAACAGAATTCACTGCGTACGCGATGATCGCATGACAAAAGTTATTCCAATGAATATTAAAGAATGGAATAACGGAAGAATTTCACCATTTATGCGTATTGCCATGTATAGGCAGTTATTCCAACATAATAATAAAGAATGGAATAACAACCCTTACGAGTATTGAAAGAAAATAACTCTCTTCATGAATACGAAAGAATAATACCCCTTACCTTAGAAGAAGAATGGGATCTGTGGAATAGTGAGGTAGCAGACTTGTCTTCTTCTTTCTCTCTATAATTTCTCTCTATAATAATTGCTCTATAGCTTTAGTGAATTGGTGAGAAATGAAGGAATAATGAGCTTCTATTTATAGGAAAATATAGTTTCGATAATTGCACGTTTTGGGGCTCAAAATATTACTATATAATACCTTCATCTTTTTCTTCATTTTTAATTTAGTCCTGCAAGTATTATCAAACTTGTACCACCTCCCCTAATAGTAAATAATGTTAATCAATAGTTCAATCATGTGAATCAATAGTTATAATCATGTGAAAATACGAATTACAGTATTGTACCTTCAACTATACCTCCATTTTTAACTTAGTCATGCAAGTATTATCAATCTTGCACCACCTCCCCTAATAGTACAAGAATCAGAATCAATAGTACACACATGTGAACTTATAGTTATAATCATATAAATTAATAGCAATTAATTGCTCATTTATCCGGTTAATTATCCGATTGGTCAATATAACCTCCAGACATCAATTATTATCGAAATAAATGTCAATTTTCACTAACACTAATAATTCCAACACAATGGAACTATCCAATTCATCTTTAATCAACACGAACTTATTTATCATTCATCATTAATATTATAATTCATAATATTTAACAACCAGGTCGTTCCCACGAAAGAGGGGGCTTTCCGATAAGGATTTCTTCTTATTGGCACGCAATTAGGTGACCAAACCTCTCCTTGACAGAACTTCTAGACATTGTCAATATTGCAAATAATAATATGAATAACTTTGTCGTCTCAATTATTAATTTAATAATATATATTATGCAGATGATACTGTGACAATAATTGAATCAATAATATGAGAGATATGATGCAGCAATTATTGTAGCAATAATTGAATATAATTGAGTGACTTCTCACGTAAATATCAATAATCAATACTGTGTGCTACTATTCAATCACGCCAGACATCGTACTTTTACTACTAAAGGCGATTCAAATGGTTTTAACGGTAATACTTTCGCCGTTATTTTTATAAAAAGATAATTCTGTCATTTACTAACTACGATAATACTTTCGTTGTGGGGCCCACCAATGATTGTGTCGTCGTACGAATATTCCTTGTTAAAATGAATATTCCCCAACCAATCAAATATTATATATCCACTTGTTTACTTTGCAAAATTTGTAAATATTACTCATAACTATAACATTATATCAAATCGACACCATAATATTCAAAAATATATTTCAAGAAAATTATTCTTTATTCATAAAAGTTGGGGTCTTACAATGTGTTTTTGTTCATGTCTAATTAATGCTTTGACATTATGTTGGTTATTGATTTACACATTAGTGTGAAGTTATTCAGAGAATGTTATGGGCTAAATTTTAATAGATCTCTAAATTTCAAATTTGGCGTGCTTCTGTGGTGCTCAAGATGGAGATGTTTATCTGGCCTGACCGAGTAACTAATACGTAATCTAGCTCAAATGCCCTAACTATTTATGTACTCTTTCACTGAGTAAACTGAAAGAATTTACATAGTATCATTAGATATCATTTCTTCTGTAATGCTATTTTTTTACTTGACTATCACTTGCATTAAAAGTAATAATAGTGACTATATGATAAAGTCTTAAGTTTCAAGTCATCCTCCTCTTTGCAATTTTATTTAATGTTTTGTTTATGCTTGTCAACAATTTTTGCGCTTTAGAGTGGATGCATTTCTTTGCTACCTATGACAATGGAAAGAGGGTTTGCATAATCACCAACATAGGTGCAAGTAAAATAGCTAAAGATTTTAAATTATTGGGCATTAAGTTTTGCTTTAAACTTTTAAGCAATGGCCCTCCTTCATAGGCTTGTCTATGTAATTCATTTATTTCTTTTGCAAATAATACATTTTCATCTGTAAGACCCCAACTTTTATGAATAAAGAATAATTTTCTCTTGAAATATATTTTTGAATATTATGGTGTGGATTTGATATAATGTTATAGTTGTGGTAATATTTACAAATTTTGCAAAGTAAGCAAGTGGTTATATAATATTCGATTGGCTCGGGGAATATTCGCTTTTAACAGGAATATTCATCATACGACTAAGACAATCATCAGGACCCCACAACGGAAGTATTGTCGTAGTTAGAAAATGACATAATTATCTTTTTTATAAAAATAACTACGAAAGTGTTACCATTAAAACTGCTGAACTACCCGTAGTAAAAGTACAAAGAATACGCTGTGGTTGCATAAGTAGCACACGATATTGATTATCGATGCTTACGTGAGAAGTCACTCGCTTATATACTCAATTATTGCTATGTAATTGTCGATCATCATATCTCTCATATTATCGATTCAATTATTGTCACAAAGATCATCTCGTATAATATATATATATTATTAAATCAATAATTGAGACGACAAAGTTATTCATATATTATTATTTTACAATATTTACAATGTCTAGAAGTTCACAAGGAGAGGTTTGGTCACCTAATCACGCGCCCAATAAGGAGAAATCCTTATCTAAAAGCCCCTCTTTCCTCGGGAACGACCGGTTGTTAAATATTGTGAATTATAATATTAATGATGAATAAGTTCGTGTTGATTAAAGATGAAATTGATAGTTCCATCAGTTGAAATTATTAGTGTTAGTGAAAATCGACATTTATTTCGATAATAATTGATGTCCGGAGGTTATATCGACCAATCGAGTAATTAATCGGATAAATGAGCAATTAATTGCTATTAATTCACATGATTATAACTATTTGTTCACACGTATGTGTACTATTGATTCACATTCTTGTACTATTAGGGGAGGTGGTGCAAGATTGATAATACTTGCATGACTAAGTTAAAAATGGAGGTATAATATGAAGGTACTATATCGTAATTCGTATTTTCACATGATTATAACTATTGATTCACATGATTGAACTATTGATTCACATTATTTACTATTAGGGGAGGTGGTGCAAGTTTGATAATACTTGCAGGACTAAATTAAAAATAAAGAAAAAGAGGAAGGTATTATACTGTAATATTTTGAGCCCCAAAACGTGCAATTATCGAAACTATGTTTTCCTATAAATAGAAGCTCATTCTTCCTTCATTTCTCACCAATTCACTAAAGCTATAGAGCAATTATTATAGAGAGAAATTATAGAGAGAAAGAAGAAGAGAAGTCTCTACCTCACTATTCCAAAGATCCAGCTTTTTTCTAAGGTAAGGGGTATTATTCTTTCAGATTCATGAAGAGAGTTATTTTCTTTCAATACTGTAAGGGTTGTTATTCCATTCTTTATTATTATGTTGAATAACTCGCTTCTATGCAAAGTACCGCATATACATGGTGAAATTCTTCATTATTCCATTCTTTATTATTCTATTGAATAACTCGTCTGCAAGGCCTATCGTGATGCCTTGTGAATTCTCGTTGTTATTCCATTCTTTATTATTCTCATGAATATCCTCGTCATGCCATTCTTTATTATTATGCACGACTGGTTCCATTCTTTATTATTATTCGTTGAATATCCGTCTGCCTGCGGATTACGCATTTACTTCGTTCCATTCTTTATTATTCTTTTGAATAACTCCGTCATCACTAGGATTATCGCATGCCAAGTGAATTCTTCCGTTATTCCATTCTTTATTATTCTTGAATAACTCGCCTATGTGGATTACCATTGCATGGTGAATGATCCTTCAGATTCATTCCTTATTAAATTGTGGAAATGATCTCGCTTACGTGATTACCGCATAAGGCAAAAAATCCATTTGCATTTTCATATATTCTATTATACTCAAATTGGTTAAAGTTTTAGCTTCTATACTCCATGAAATTAGTGGAATATCCTTGATATTTGCGCTTCATCCAAAGATCTTTTCATGGAAATATTCTTCTAAGCATTCTTGAATTTTACTCCACAAAGAAAGATCATGTCGATAATTTGATGTTATTGATTTCTCGATAAATTAAAATTATAAATCTTTAAAATTTATCCTTGAACTTGTTTTATTGAATTATTATGTCATTGTCATCATCCTCATGCTTATATTGTGATGAAAGTCATCTTCGCTTACGTGCATAGATGGACTTGGTATGATTACGACTCAGTGATTATTCGCATAATCATGACCGTAATGTGACGAATGATGTGGTAAAAGTCCTCATCGGCCTCGTAGTTCATCGATGGATGGATTGTATGATTATGATGTGATTATGACCAGTGGATTATTCAATAATCATTTGACCATTGATGATTACATGAATATCCTCGGTCGTGATGCAGGATGATTCGATTTTTATTTATTGTCGAGTCTCAAATATAAAAGTGATGAAAAAACTTTTTAAATCATAGTAAGATAGTAGATTTTATGCTCTACTTGACTTTTTCTAATGGATTGCTTGTTCCACCGCAGCTTAAACTTGATGTCTTTATATATTCTATCGCTTTAACATTGTTGAAGGCTAATGATAATTTATTCTCGCATTATCTTAGTCATAATATTTCTTATCGGGCTAGTTGAGCTCACCCTTTTTCTTTCACCGTTTCTTCAGAAAATGAGAATGTAGCCGGGACTAGTCTGGGAACCGAGTGACTTTCCAGATGATAGCATTAGTAGTCCTCACTATTCTATAAAATAGTGTGACAATAAATGTAATGAGGACTCCATTGAGTGTGGATATTGTCTAGATGACAATATTCTTATTAAAACTCTTAGATTATGTTTTGTCGTATTTTACACGAATCGTCAGTATAATTAAGTTGTATTTGAATTTTGTACCATGTATTTGGCACTCAAGATGGGTGATGTATACCTATTTTGGGGGCGCCACAATTGGTATCAAAGCTTAGGATATGATCCTCGGCCGAGATGTGAGACAAGAACTAGGAGGGGAGAGACGGGAATTCCTTCGCTAGTATGACCTACCCTAAGTTTATTTGGTATTTAATTGGTCACGTAGTATAGGGATAATATGTGATATGTTAATTAACCCTTGTTTTGTGGGCAGATTTGAAAATGGCATCCAAAATGTTGAGATAAGCAATGAAGCACATGAGACCGCTGAGTCACCACATAATTAATACCTGTGATAATGTGCAACAGAAGACAATAATCCTCATGTAAACAATAACAATCATCAAATGATGAACGATGGGATGTTCAGAGGTTTTATGCAATTCATGCAACATCGCGAAGAGGGCGGCTCTCGCCCAAAATGCAGTGGAAACACCGACAACTCTCTGACGGTCACCGCTAAGCGCTTCAAGGAGTCGACCACCGGAGTTTTTTGAGAGCCAAACCACTTAAGGCGAGACGTGGATAAAGCAGATCACCAAGATATTTGATGTCTTGGGATGCTCCGAGGAGCAAAAGGTTCCCTTTGCCACCTTCATGTTGCGAAGAGAGGCAGATTATCGGTGGAATCAGAAGCGACTCAACCCGCCGCACTCAAAATGTCTTGGGAGAAGTTCCAAGAACTGCTCAACGACAAGTACTTTCCCGAAAAAGTATTCGCCACACGAAGGAGGTAGAGTTCATCAAGCTTGAGCAAAACAATACGACCGTGTCACAAGACGAAGCTAAGTAAGTTTGCCGAGTTATCTCTGGCCATGTCCCACTTGGTTGATAATGAGGAGAGAATGACGCGATGTTTCTAAGAGGTTTGAAACCCGAGATACGCTAATACCTAATTTCTCACAAACCGTGTTTGTATTCAGATGTTGTGAATAGGGGCTCATTTATCGAGCGCGATAACGAGTCAACCCAACCAAGAGAGAGCAAATGACAAGTCGATAATACCAAAGTGGTAGCATCATCGGGCTATGACAACAAACGTGAGGGAATCAACATGCCGTAAATGGTAATCACTTCTATGGTAATCATGGCCAAGATAATAAGAGTGGACATTTCAAGAAGAGGAGATTCAACAATGATGGAAAGACGCCAAAGACCAAAGACCTATTGTTAAGGAAGGAGAACGACCACCACCTATCAGATGTTATAAATGCGGAGGGAAGGACACATCACCAAATCATGCGATGCAAATCCAAAGCGTGTTACAATTGTGGAAAAGAAGGTCACCTAGCCCGATTTTTTCATGCACACAAAAGTCAAGTCCAAATGGGATGGAGGCATCAAAGGTGTCCCATAAGACAAAACCTAGAGTTCAAGGGAGAGCGCTTTGTCGTAACCTCCCAAAAAGCGAGGAATCCGAACGAGGTGATCACGGTAAGCTAATCATAAACTCTAGTAAAGTTTATACTTTATTTGATACCGGCTCTACCCATTCTTTATTTCTCCTACTTGCATACCAACGCTTAAATTTGACTTCGAGAAATTAGACTTCGACTTATCTCGTTGAAACTCCGCTGGGAGAAACCTTCATTACATCCACTATTTATAAGTCTTGTTTGATTCAAATCCAGAATCGCACGCTACTTCGTCGATCTTATTTCTTTGAAAATACTTGATTTGATGTGATTTTAGGATTGATCGGTTAACTACTCATCATGCTAAAATTGATTATTTTCGTAAGGTTGTTAGCTTTCATATTCCTAACCAACCTATTATGCTAATTCAAGCAACCAAACCACTAAAATCAATCACCGCCATATCAAGTCATAAAGCTATTCGCTTATTGAAAAATGATGTCAAGCTTTCTTAGCCCATGTCACGATTTAAAATAAAACGTACGCCGATTTGAATGATATTTCTATTGTTAATAAATTTCCTCGACGATTCCCAAAGAACTTCCCGCCTACCCCAGAGCGTGAAATTGAATTTTGTATCGACCTTGAATCCCAGACAAAACCCATTTCCAAAGCCCCATATCGAATGGCTCCTATTGAACTTCGTGAGTTAAAAACCCAACTACAGGAATTGTTAGACATCGGCTTTCATTCATCCTAAGACGCCTCCTCGGGGTGCTCCTGCTTCTATTCGTGAAGAAGAAAGATGGAAGTATGCGACTTTGTATTGATTATCGGGAGTCAATCATGTCACCATCAAAATAGGTACCCATTACCTCGCATTGATGACCTGTTTCAACCAATTGCAAGGAGCCAAATTCTTTTCAAAGATCGATCTTCGCTCCGATATCATCAATTGAAGATTAAAACCGATGACATTCCAAAGACTACTTTCGTAACTCCTAAGACGGCATTATGAATTCCTAGTCATGTCTTTTGATCGACTAATGCTCCTCGCCGCTTTCATGGATATGATGAACCGAGTATTCAAGGAATATTTGGATCACTTTGTGGTCGCCTTTATTGATGACATCCTCATATACTCCAAAACCCGTGAAGACCATGAGCAACACTTGAGGTCGATACTCCAAAAGCTTCGTGAAAAAACAAGCTATATGCCAAGTTGAAGAAATGTGAGTTCGCTTGAGGAAGTTGCATTCCTTGGGCACGTAATATCAAATCATGGAATATCTCATTGACCCCAAAAAAAGATCAAGCAATTCAAAGTCGAGCAACCTAAGTCAAATGATCAAGTACGAGCTTTTCTCGCTTTAGTGTTATTATCGAGAGATTCGTAGAAGGATTTTCTCAAATCGCTACTCCATTAACTCAAATTGACTCAAAAAGATACAAAATTTGGTTGAGCGAGGAATGTGAGAAGAGTTTTCAAGAACTCAAGAGAAGACTCATTTCAAAGACTGCTCGACAATACCATCCGCCTCGAGAGGATTTGTCATCTACAAAGGATGCTTCAGCAAAGGGTTAGATGTGTTCTCATGCAACATGGGAAAGTCATAGCCTATGCCTCACGACAACTCAAAGAATATGAGAGGAATTATCCTACTCATGATCTAGAGTCAAGTAGCAATGCTTTTTGCGCTTAAGATTTGGAGGCATTACCCGTATGGAGAGAAGGTGGAGATCTATACGGATCATAAAAGCCTCAAATATTTCTTCACTCAAAAGGAACTCAACATGCGAGAACGACGATGGCTTGAGTTGTTGAAAGATTATGATCATACCATCCAATACCATCCCGAAAAAAAGCAAACGTAGTAGTCGATGCATTAAGTAAGATCATATGCGCACGAAAAGTGCAATATTGTCAACGCAAGGCCCATTTTGTATGACTTGGAAAGGATGGAAATAGAGTTAAAGACTCTGTGACCCATGTGATGATGGCGAATATACGAGTGGAACCGACTTTTAATCGATAAAGTTAAAGCCGCCAAGCTACGCACTGGAGCCGATGCGTATGAGGAAGAAAGTGCAAGAAGGTGCTATTTCGTAAGCAAGAATCGATGAAGAAGAAGAAATACTTTGAGTCAACTCCACTTTGTGTTTCCTAACGATTCTCGACTTGAAGTATAAAATCATGATGGAGGCGCACAACACACCGTTTGCAATCCATCTTGGGAGTACCAAAATGTATCGTGATCTTCGATATACATTTTGGTGGAGCAATATGAAGAGAGAGATAGCGGGGTTTATCTCAAGGTGTCTAACTTGTCAACGAGTCAAGGCGCAGAGCATCAAGTGCCAAAAGGTCCATCAGCAACCACTTGAAATTCCGTAATGGAAGTGGGAGCACATTACCATGGATTTCAAGCATCGGTCTTCCCAAGGTTTCTCAAGGCATAGATGCGATTTGGGTCATTGTTGATAGATCGACCAAGTCCGCTTTCTTCTTACCGATACGAGAAACTTATACACTTGAACGCCTTGCTAGTATGTACATAAACGAGATTGTAAGATTGCATGGTATGCCAAGATCCATAGTTTCCGATCGAGACCCAAGATTCACTTCAAGATTTTGGTTAGTTTGCAAAAAGCTATGGGCACGATTTACGATTTAGTTCGCATATCATCCTCAAACGGATGGGCAGATGGAAAGGACTATTCAAACTCTTGAAGATTTATTAAGACTCGTGTCCTCGACTTCAAGGGAAGTTGGGACAAGTTCTTACCATCGTGGAGTTTTCCTACAACAATAGTTATCAAGCAAGTATCGCATGGCTCCATTTGAGGCGTTGTAGATGGAAGAAAGTGTCGTTCTCCAAGATGTTGGGGATGAGGTGGGTGAAGCAACGTTGTTGGGACCGAATTTGGTACGTATGACTACGAAAAAGATTCAAACGATCCGACAACGATAAAAACCTCTCACAAGATCGATAAAAGAGTTATGCCGATCTTCATCGAAAGGACGGGAATTCAATATCGAGATCATGTGTTGTTACGTGTTGCTCCATGGAAAGGAGTTACAAGATTTGGAAAGAGAGAAAAGCTCAATCCTCGATTCATCGCCCATTTTAATCCTCGATCGAGTAGGAACTCAGGGCCTATAGACTCGCCTTACCGCCAAGTATGTCCTCGTGTTCATAACGCTTTTCACATATCTATGTTACGTAAATATGTGAAAGACCCAACCACATTATTGAATTAGAACCAGATGAGAGATAGAGGAAGATTTAACGTATGAAGAGTTACCTTTTAAAATCTTGGATAAGAAGGATCATATTCTACGCCCAAGGTTATACCTCAAGTCAAAGTTTTGTGGAGAAACCACGATGTGGAGGAAATGACCGGAGTTAGAATCTTAGATGAAGTCAAGATATCCTCACCTCTTCGATATACCAGTATCGCACCCTAATTTCGAGGACGAAATTTCATAAGAAGGGAGGTTGTAAGACCCCAACTTTTATGAATAAAGAATAATTTTCTCAAATATATATTTTTGAATATTATGGTGTGGATTTGATATAATGTTATAGTTGTGGTAATATTTACAAATTTTGCAAAGTAAGCAAGTGGTTATATAATATTCGATTGGTCGGAGAATATTCGCTTTAACAGGAATATTCGCACGACGACACAATCATCAGGGACCCCACAACGGAAGTATTGTCGTAGTTAGAAAACGACATAATTATCTTTTATAAAAATAACGACGAAAGTGTTACCGTTAAAACCGCTGAACTACCCAAGAGTAAAAGTACAATAATACGCGTGGTCGCATAAGAGCACACCAGATATTGATTATCGATGCTTACGTGAGAAGTCACCATTATACTCAATTATTGCTACAAAGAATTGTCGATCATATCTCTCTCATATTATCGATTCAATTATTGTCACAAGATCATCTCGTGATAATATATATATATATATATTATTAAATCAATAATTGAGACGACAAAGTTATTCATATTATTATTTGCAATATTTACAATGTCTAGAAGTTCACAAGGAGAGGTTTGGTCACCTAATCATGCGCCAATAAGGAGAAATCTTTATCTAAAGCCCCTCTTCCTCGGAACGACCTCGTTGTTAAATATCAGAATTATAATATTAATGATGAATAAGTTCGTGTTGATTAAAGATGAAATTGATAGTTCCATCAGTGTTGGAATTATTAGTGTTAGTGAAAATCGACATTTATTTCGATAATAATTGATGTCCTGGAGGTTATATCGACCAATCGGGTAATTAATCGGATAAATGAGCAATTAATTGCTATTAATTCACATGATTATAACTATTTGTTCACATGTGTACTATTGATTCACATTCTTGTACTATTAGGGGAGTCAGTGCAAGATTGATAATACTTGCATGACTAAGTTAAAAAATGAGGTATAGTGGAAGGTACTATACCGTAATTCAGATTTTCACATGATTATAACTATTGATTCACATGATTGAACTATTGATTCACATTATTTACTATTAGGGGAGGTGGTGCAAGTTTGATAATACTTACAGGACTAAATTAAAAATGAAGAAAAAGAGGAAGGTAATATACTGTAATATTTTGAGCTCCAAAACGTGAAATTATCGAAACTATATTTTCCTATAAATAAAAGCTCATTCTTCCTTCATTTCTCACCAATTCACTAAAGCTATAGAGCAATTATTATAGAGAGAAATTATAGAGAGAAAGAAGAAGAGAAGTCTCATACCTCACTATTCCAAAGATCAGCTTTTTTTCTAAGGTAAGGGTATTATTCTTCTCATTCATATTCATGAAGAGAGTTATTTTCTTTCAATACTCGTAAGGGTTGTTATTCCATTCTTTATTATTATGTTGGAATAACTTGTCTATGCGAAGTACCGCATACATGGTGAAATTCTTCTGTTATTCCATTCTTTATTATTCTGTCGGAATAACCTGTCTGTACGGCGATCTATCGCATGCCTGGTGAATTCTGTTGTTATTCCATTCTTTATTATTCTGTTGAATATCCTCGTCATGCGCGATTATGTTCATGACCGGGTTCCATTCTTTATTATTCTTGTTGAATATCCTCGTCTATCATCAGGCATTACGCATTTACCGTTCCATTCTTTATTATTCTTTGAATAACCTATTCGCGCATGATTACGCATGCTTGGTGAATTCTTCTGTTATTCCATTCTTTATTATTCTGCTGAAATAACTCGCCTATGTGGATTACCGCATGCACGGTGAATGATCCTTCTTATATTCATTCCTTATTAAATTGTGGAAATGATCTGTTTACGTGGATTACCGCATGGCGGCAAAAAATCCATTTGCGCTTTCATATATTCTATTATACTCAAATGGTTAAAGTTTCGCTTCTATACTCCATGAAATTAGTGGAATATCCTTGATATTTGCGCTTCATCCAAAGATCTTTTCATGGAAATATTCTTCCGAGCATTCTTGAATTTTACTCCACAAAGAAGTATCATGTCGATAATTTGACGTTATTGATTTCTCGATAAATTAAAATTATAAATCTTTAAAATTTATCCTCGAACTTGTTTTATTGAATTATTATGTCATTGTCATCATCCTCATGCTTATATTGTGATGAAAGTCATCTTTGGCTTACGTGCATAGATGGACTTGGTATGATTACGACTGTGATTATTCGTATAATCACATGACCGTAATGTGACGAAATGATGTGGTAAAAGTCCTCATCGGCCCGTAGTTCATCAATGGACAATTGTTTGTGTGATTATGACCGTGGATTATTCTTGTATAGTCATGACCATTGATGATTACATGAATATCCTCGAGTCGTGATGCGTGGATGATTCGATTTTATTTTATTGTCGAGTCTCAAATGATAAAGTTGATGAAAAACTTTTTAAATCATAGAAGATAGTAGATTTTATGCTCTACTCGACTCTTCTAATGGATTGCTTGTTCACCGCAGCTTAAACTTGTTGTCTATTATATTCTATCGCTTTAACATTGTTGAAGGCTAATGATAATTTATTCTACATTATCTTAGTCATAATATTTCTTCTTCGGCTAGTTGAGCTCACCCTTTCTTTCACCGTTTCTTCGTGAAATGAGAACGTAGCCGGACTAGTCTGGAGAACCGGAGTGACTCATCCGTATGATAAGCATTAGTAGTCCTCACTATTCTCGTTAAATAGTGTGACAATAAATGTAATGAGGACTCCATTGAGTGTGGATATTGTCTAGATGACAATATTCTTATTAAAAACTCTTAGATTATGTTTTGTCATATTTTACACGATAATCGTTGTATAATTAAGTTGTATTTGAATTTTGTACCATGTATTTGGCGACTCAAGATGGGTGATGTATTTATTTCAACAATGAGTAGTAGAGAGTTGTTCTTCAGGGTAATATGAAAGGACACCATCAGGAACACCAATTTTGAATATTTTAAATCACTTTTTTTTTTCTTTTCAAACTAATTGTTCTTCAGGGTAATACGAAAGGACACTAATTGTTGAAGAAGTGACTCCAATTTATAGATAAAATGTTATTTTTTCCGAGCAGATTTCAGATACAAAATCAGAAGAAATGCTGGGTTGAGAGGAAAAATTGATTAAATGGAGGTAAAAGAGAAATTGGGTTTTGAGGGCTTTACCATTTCGGGCGAGGAGAGAGCCCATTGTCGTTACAGCTAATAGAAGCCATTGATGAAGTTGTTAAGCTTCTTCTTTTCCTTCTTCGAAAGGGTATACAGAGACATAGAGGGGTAGTGTAGGGGGTTTTTGATTTGGGCGGGTTTTTTTTGTGTGAAATGAAATCTGACCTTTAGATTAAGTTAGCTGAAATCTGAGTCGTTATTATGGTTTGTCAAGTTTTAAAGTGAGAATAGATTCAAATTTGGTTGCTCAGAAACAGGTTCAAACACTTTATAAAATAGGTTGCTAAGAAGATAAAATCCAATAAAGCATTTAAAGAATAAGGATAAAGAGTGAGGAGGCCAATAAAGCATTTAAAGAATTAGGATAACTAACCAGGAGTAAAAGTAGCACACTTTACAGCAACATTGTACCTACAGAACACAAAAGGTTAAAGCGATCATATATACAACCAGACTAAAGTATATTAGAAAAAAGGTGAGAATTTGCCTAGCTGCAAAGATAATATGATTATACACATAGAGAATGAGATGTGTGTGTGTGTGTGTGTGTGTGTGTTTACACGTATAAGTGTGAGACCCCAGATTTTATAAATAAAAGATTTAAATTTCTTGAAATATTTTTTTTAATATTATGGTGTGGATTTGATATATTGTTATAGTTGTGGGTAGTATTTGAAAATTTTGCAAAGTATGCAAGTTGTTATATAATATTCGTTTGGTAGGGAATATTCTTTTTGTGGGAGAATATTAATGACAATGACAATCAACGGTGGACCCTACAACGGAGTTAATCATCGTAGTTAGAAAAGCGATAAAAATATTTTATGAAAATAACTACAGAGGTTTTACCATTAGTATCTTTGTTGAACTACCCGTAGTAAAAAAATACGATGTCTACGCGTACTTGCATAGTAGCGCACGATATTGATTATTGATGCTTAAGTGATAAGTCACTTAGTTATACTACATTATTGCTACAGTAATTGCTGCATCATATCTCTCATATTATTGATTCGATTATTTTCACAGTATCATATGCATTATATGTTATTTTATTAAATCAATAATTGAGACGACAAAGTTATTCATATTATTAAATTGCAATATTTACAATGTCTAGAAGTTCTGTCAAGGAGAGGTTTGGTCACCTAATTATGCGCCAATAGGGAGAAATCCTTATTGGAAAGCTCCCTCTTTCCTGGGAACAACCTGGTTGTTAAATATTATGAGTTATGATATTAATGATGGATAAGTTCGTGTTGATTAAAGATGAATTTGATAGTTCCATTGTGTTGAAATTATTTGTGTTAGTGAGAATCGACATTTATTTCGATAGTAATTGATGTCTGAAGGTTATATTGTTCAATCGAATTATTAAGGCGCTTTTTGTGTTTAATTACTATTCACGAGTTACTATTCACGAGTTACTATTCATGAGTTACTATTCATGAGTTACTATTTACGAGTTACTATTCACAAATTACTATTCACCTGATTACTATTCACTCTAGTATTGTGCATTTGGGTATTTGGGTACAATATTATTCCATGAAGAGATGTGCTAATTTTTCAGACCGTTGGTTGAAATTATAATAGTAAATCAATATGGATCGTTGATTTAAAGTCTTAATAGTAACTTGTCCCTTCAATATTACCAAGAGTTAATTACCCTTAAGTAAATAGTAGTTGTCTCTTCAATATTACCAAGAGTTATTTGCCTCTTGATTGTTCGAAGAGTTAATTACCCCTTCATAAATAGTAGTTGTCTCTTCAATATTACCAAGAATTATTTGCCTCTTCGGTGTTCCAAGAGTTAATTACCCCTTCATAAATAGTAGTTGTCTCTTCAATATTACCAAGAGTTATTTGCCTCTTCGGTGTTCCAGGAGTTAATTACCCCTTTGCAAATAGTAGTTGTCTCTTCAATATTACCAAGAGTCATTTTGACCCTTCGTTAAGACCAAAAGTCACTCTCAGTTTTCCTATAAATAGAAGCTCATTCCTTCATTATTTATTACTAATTCACTAAAACTCTAGAGAGAGAAATTATAGAGAGAAAGAAGAAGAGTATTCTGCTACTTTACTACTTCTATATCCAAATTCTTTTACGGTAAGAGATATTATTTGTTGTACCCGTAAGGGGTATTATTTTTTCGTATTCATGAAGAGAACTTCTGTTATTCTATTCTTTATTATTATGTTGGAATAACCTATTTATGCGAAGTACCGCATATATGATGATCTTCTTCTGTTATTCTATTCTTTATTATTATGTTGGAATAACCTGTTCATGCGAAGTACCGCATACATGGTGAAATTCTTCTATTATTCCATTCTTTATTATTCTGTTGAAATATCTCGTCGGTGCGAATTTCGCCGGACCTGGTTCCATTATTTATTATTCCGCATTTATTATTCTCGGATTATATCACCGTCGATCGTTTACTGTTTTAACTCGGGTTCCATTATTTATTATTCCATATTTATTATTTTGTCGGAATATCACATGCATGCGTTTCTGTGGGACTTCGATTCCATTATTTATTATTACGCTGGGAATAACACATGCATGCGCTTTATCGCATACGCATGGTGAATCCTTCATTATTCCATTCTTTATTATTACATTGGAATAACTTTTATGCATATGGATTACCACATACATGGTGAATGATCCTTTGTATTCATTCCTTATTAAATTGTGGAAATGATCTCAGATATCGTGGATTACTGCATAGCGGTGAAAAATACATTTGCAGTTTCATATATTCTTTATTATACTCATTTGGTTAAAATTTTGACTTCTATACTCGAAATTGGTGGAATATCCTTGATATTTGCGCTTCATCTAGTATCTTTTCATGGAAATATTCTTTTGAGCATTCTTGAATTTTACTCTACAAAGAAGTATCATGTTGACAATTTGGACGTTATTAGTTCTTGGATAAATTAATTCGTGAACTTTTTTTATTGAATTCTTATATCATTGTCATCATCCTCATGTTTATATTTTTTTGAAAGTCATCTGTGGCCTGTAGTGCATAGATGGACTTAGTATGATTATGACCAAGGATTATTCGTTATAATCATGACCGTAATGTTACAAATGATGTGATAAAAGTCCTCATTGGCCCATAGTGCATTGATGGACAGTTGTTGGCATGATCATGACCATTGATGAATACACGAATATCCTTGGTTCGTAGTGCATGGATAATTTGTGGTCGTGACCCTAATGAATATCCTTGGCCGTAGTGCAGGGATGATGTAGATTATTTATTAAGCCGAGTCTCATCTATAAAAATTGATGAAAATGTTTTAAATCATAAAAGATAGTAGATTTTATTCTCTACTTGACTCTTTTAATGGATTGTTTATTCCGCTGCAGTTAAACTTGATGTCTATTGTATTTTATCAGTTTAACATTGTTGAGGACTAATGATAATTTATTCTGCATTATCTTAGTCATAATATTTCTTACTGGGTTAGTTGAGCTCACCCTTTCATTCACTGTTCTCTTCAGGAAATGAGAATATAGCTGGGACGAGTCGGGGAACGGAGTGACGGTTCAGGTGATAACATTAGTAGTCCTCACTATTCTGTTAAATAGTGTGATAATAAATATAACGAGGACTGAATTTGAGTTTGTATACTGTCTATGAGGACTCCATTGAGAATGGATATTGTCTAGAAGGCAGTATTCTTGTTTAAACTCTTAGATTATGTTTTGTCGTATTTTACACGAAAGTTGTATTATTAAGTTGTATTTGAATTTTGTACCATGTATTTGGCGACTCAAGATGGGTGATGAATACCTATTTTTGGGAGCGTCACAGTTGGTATCAAAACTTAGGGATATGATCCCTGGCTGAGATGTGAGACAAGAACTAGGAGGGGAGAGACGAGGAATTCCTTCGCTAGTATGACCTACCTAAGTTTACTTGGTATTTAATTTGTCGGTCAGAGTATAGGGATAATATGTGATATGTTAATTAACCCTTGTTTTGTGACAGTGTTTGAGAATGGCATCTGAAAATGCTGAGATAAGTAATGAAGCACATGAGAGCGTTGATTCAGCTCAAGCAAATGGTAACGACCAACAACACGATAATAATCAATACCGATGGGAACGGCCATCGGAACAATGATAACCATCGTGGAGGAAATTATCATGCCAAGAATGGTAACCACTTCGATGGTAATCATGGCCAAAATAATAGAAGTGGAAATTTCAAGAAGAGAAGGTCAGTTAGCTTGATTTTATCATGCATCAAAGTGAAGCCCAGCTGGGACGGTGGCACCAAAGGCGGATACAGACTAAACAAAGTCGATGGTTTCAGGAAGAGCATTTTTTGCGACTTCTCAAAAAGCGAGTAACCCAAACGAAGTTATCACGGGTAAGTAAATCATAAACGTTTGCGAAGTCTATACCTTATTCGATACCGGTTCTACCTATTCTTTTATCTCTCTTGATTGCGTTCAACGTTTAAATTTGACTCCGAAGAAATTAGACTTTGACTTATCTGTTAAAGTTCCGTTAGGAGAAACTTTCATTACATGTGCTATCCAAGTCTTCGATGAGAGTCACAGTTTTGAACTATATTTCTATCGTTAGTAAATTTCCTGGCGTATTCTTGAAGACTTCCTGGCCTACCCCAGAGCGTGAAATCGAATTTTGTATTGACCCCAGTACAAAACCCATTTCTTCAACCCTTAAATATTTCTTCACCCAAAACGAATGTATAATGCGCCAAAGACGTTGGCTCGAGCTGTTGAAGATTATGATCGTACTATTCAATATCATCATGGAAGAGCGAACGTGGTAGCTGACGTGTTGAGTAGAAGATCGTATGCGTTTACGAGTGCGATGTTGTTAACATAAAAACCTATTTTGTATAACTTACTAATGATGAAGATGGAGTTAAAGACTCTAGGGACCCACGTGAAGATAATGAATATACGAGTAGAATTGACTTTAATCGATAAAGTTAAAGCCGCTCAAGCAACATACTCAGAGCTGATGAATGAAGAAGGTTCAAGAGGGCATTATTCTAGAAGCAAGAAATGACGAAGAGAGGAAATCACAAACCTCGATTTAATTGGCCCATTTGAAATCCTCGGTCGAGTAGGAACTGTGGCCTATAGACTCGTTTTACCGCCAAATATGTCGTGTGTTCATAACATTTTTAACGTATCGACGTTACATAAATATGTGGACGACCCGAACCACATTATTGGTTTAGAACCAAACGAGATAGCGGATAATTTAACGTATGAAGATGTACCTGTTAAAATCTTGGATAAGAAGAATCGTATTCAACACTCAAAGGTTATACCTCAAGAGTTAGAATCTGAAATGAAGTCAAGGTACCCTCACCTCTTCAGCATACCAGGTACGTACATAAATTTCGAGGGCGAAATTCCATAAGGAGGGGAGATTGTGAGACCCCAGATTTTATAAATAAAAGATTTAAATTTCTTGATTTTTTTTTTTAATATTATGGTGTGGATTTGATCTATTGTTATAGTTGTGGGTAGTATTTGAAAATTTTGCAAAGTATGCACGTTGTTATATAATATTCGTTTGGCCGGAGAATATTCGTACGACGGCACAATCATTGGTGGACCCCACAATGAAAGCAATCGTCGTAGTTAAGAAAACGACAAAAATATTTTATATGAAAATAATCGGCGGAGGTTTTACCGTTAAGATTGTTGAACTACCCGGTAATAAAAGTAATGCGATGTCTACATGCATAGTTACATAAGAGTAGCACCACGATATTGATTATTGATGCTTAAGTGATAAGTCACTCGGTTATATCTTTGCATTATTACTACAGATAATTCTTTGTATCATATCTCTCATATTATTGATTCGATTATTGTCACAAAGATTATCATCGCATTATATGTTATTTTATTAAATCAAAATTGAGACGACAAAGTTATTCATATTATTAAATTGCAATATTTACAATGTCTAGAAGTTACATCGAGGAGAGGTTTGGTCACCTAATTGCGGCGCCATAATAGGAGAAATCCTTATTGAAAGCCCCTCTTTCGTGGAACAACACGTTTGTTAAATATTGTGAGTTATGATATTAATGATGGATAAGTTCATGTTGATTAAAGATGAATTTGATAGTTCCATTGTGTTGAAATTATTTGTGTTAGTGAGAATCGACATTTATTTCGATAGTAATTGATGTCTGAAGGTTATATTGTTTAATTGGGTATTCGGGGCACTTTTTGTGTCGGAGTTACTATTCACGAGTTACTATTCATGAGTTACTATTCACGAGTTACTATTCACAAATTACTATTCACATGATTACTATTCACTCTAGTATTGTGCATTTGGGTATTTGGGTACAATATTATTCCATGAGGAGATGTGCTAATTTTTTAGACCGTTGGTTGAAATTATAATAGTAAATCAATATGGATCGTTGATTTAAAGTCTTAATAGTAATTTGTCCCTTCAATATTACCAAGAGTTAATTACCCCTTCGTAAATAGTAGTTGTCTCTTCAATATTACCAAGAGTTATTTGCCTCTTTGGTGTTCCAAGAGTTAATTACCCCTTCGTAAATAGTAGTTGTCTCTTCAATATTACCAAGATTTATTTGCCTCTTCGGTGTTCCAAGAGTTAATTACCCCTTCGCAAATAGTAGTTGTCTCTTTAATATTACCAAGAGTCATTTTGACCCTTCGTTAAGACCAAAAGCCACTCTCAGTTTTTCTATAAATAGAAGCTCATTCCTTCATAATTTCTTACGAATTAACTAAAACTCTAGAGAGAGAAATTATAGAGAGAAAGAAGAAGAGTATTCTGCTACTTTACTACTTCTATATCCAATTTCTTTTACGGTAAGGGATATTATTTGTTGTACCCGTAAGGGGTATTATTCTTTCGTATTCATGAAGAGAACTTCTGTTATTCTATTCTTTATTATTATGTTGGAATAACCTGTTTATGCGAAGTACCGCATACATGGTGATCTTCTTCTGTTATTCCATTCTTTATTATTATATTGGAATAACCTATTTATGCGAAGTACCGCATACATGGTGAAATTCTTCTATTAATCCATTCTCTATTATTCTGTTGGAATATCCCGTCGGTGCAATTTCAATGGGACTGATTCCATTATTTATTATTCCGCATTTATTATTGTTTAAATATCACGTAAATCGCTTATTCGCTTTTTCGGTTCCATTATTTATTATTCAGATTTATTATTACTGCCGAATATCACGTGCATCGTTCTGTGGGACTGATTCTATTATTTATTATTACATTGGGAATAACCTATCTGCATGCGATCTATCGCACGCGCGGTGAATCCTTCCGTTATTCCATTCTTTATTATTCGTTGAATAACTTTGTCTATGTGGATTACCACATGCATGGTGAATGATCCTTTGTATTCATTCCTTATTAAATTGTGGAAATGATCATGATACGGATTACCACATGGCGGGTGAAAATCCATTTGCAGACGCATGGTGAATCCTTCATTATTCCATTCTTTATTATTACGTTGGAATAACTCGCTCTCATGTGGATTACCACATGCATGGTGAATGATCCTTTGTATTCATTCCTTATTAAATTGTGGAAATGATCTGTGATCGTGGATTACCACATGGCGGGTGAAAATCCATTTGCAGTTTCATATATTCTTTATTATACTCAGTTTGTTAAAATTTTGACTTCTATACTCCTTGAAATTGGTGGAATATCCTTGATATTTGCGCTTGATCCAGTATCTTTTCATGAAAATATTCTTCTGAGCATTCTTGAATTTTACTCTACAAAGATGTATCATGTTGACAATTTGGACGTTATTAGTTCCTGGATAAATTAATTCGTGAACTTGTTTTATTGAATTCTTATATCATTGTCATCATCCTCATGTTTATATTTTTTTGAAAGTCATATGTGGCCCGGTAGTGCATAGATGGACTTGGTATGATTATGACAAGGATTATTCGGTATAATCATGACCGTAATGTTACAAATGATGTGATAAAAGTCCTCATTGGCCCGTAGTTCATTGATGGACAGTTGTTGGCATGATCATGACCATTGATGAATACACGAATATCCTTTGCCTGAGAGTGCATGTATAATTTGTGGTCGTGACCTAATGAATATCCTTGGTCAGTAGTGCGGGGATGATGTGGATTATTTATTAAGAGTCTCAATTTATAAAAATTGATGAAAACGCTTTAAATCATAAAAGATAATAGATTTTATTCTTTACTTGACTCTTTTAATGGATTGCTTATTCCTACCGCAGCTTAAACTTGATGTCTATTGTATTTTATCAGTTTAACATTGTTGAGGACTAATGATAATTTATTCTGCATTATCTTAGTCATAATATTTCTTCTTGGGCTAGTTGAGCTCACCCTTTCATTCAACTTTTTCTCTTGAAATGAGAATATAGCCGGAGACAAGTCTGGGAGCGGAGTGATTCGTCCCGAGATGATAACATTAGTAGTCCTCACTATTCGTTAAATAGTGTGACAATAAATGTAACGAGGACTGAATTTGAGTTTGTATACTGTCTATGAGGACTCCATTGAGAATGGATATTGTCTAGAAGGCAGTATTCTTGTTTAAACTCTTAGATTATGTTTTGTCGTATTTTACACGAAAGTTGTATTATTAAGTTGTATCTGAATTTTGTACCATGTATTTGGCGACTCAAGATGGGTGATGAATACCTATTTTTGGGGGCGTCACAATAAGCCTTACCCTCACTTATCTTTTGTTCACCTTTGATTCATTTGTATTTTATAAAATAATCTAGGAATTGAAGTTTCTTCTCTTGTGATATGAATAAGAACACAATGACACTCACCATTTACTACAACAAAACAAATGAATCACAAGAGAAGAAACTTCAATTTTTAGATTATTTTACAAAATAAAAGTTTCAAGTTTTAATTTAATTTCTTTTACATTTGTTTTGTTTTGTAGTGATTGAAACTTCTATATTATTGCAGAACACTGAAATTCCTAATCCAATAAAAGTTTCAATTTTGCTATAATATAAAAAAGAAATTTGCAAGAAAATCTCACCATTTACTACAACAAAACAAATGTAAAAGAAATTAAATTTTACCAAAATCCAAACCCAAATAAAAAAAACAGAAATAATAAGCTTTAGTGATTACCAACACGTCATGCATTAAAACTAACAAATGAAGAGCATTTCAAATGAATTGCATATTTAATCCTATTGTTATATATAATAATCATTAATACATCCTCCATTTTATCAACTCTTGGTGGTGAAGACGAAATGAGAATTTCAAAACAATAGGGCCAAAAATGCATGTTCTCAAAACAATAGGGCCAGAACATGCATGTTCTCAAAAAAAATAGGGCCAGAACATGCATTCAAACAAACAAATTGACATGACATACACAACCGTAATTCAAATGAAAATTGTGAAGTATCTTGTTTTGGAATTGTGCACGACTGAGAGTGTGTGTACGTGTGTGTGTGAGAGAGAGAGAGAGAGAGAGGAGAAAGAAGGTTGAGTAAGTGCATGTTATATCTTAAACCAAGTAACCAGGGAAAAATGCAAAAACAATCATCAGCACATAGCACATGAGATATCAGAGATATTTTAACCAGCATGTGAGCATGATATGCAAATTAACTACAATAATTTTTTTTACTAAGGATAAATGAAAAAGAGAGAAAACCAAGTGAAAGAAGAAAACAGTCATCTAGTTAAGTATGACAATTAAGGGATATAAAGTGATCTAACTGTAGCAAAATAGATTGACATTATAGACAATTTGTGGTTTTTCTTGCTCAATCAACAACTTTATTACTCCCTCCATTCCAAACTTAGAGTCCAGAGATAACTTTGTAAAACGACAACTTTAATTTAAGTCAAAATGTCTATTATTCCATATTTTTACACTAATATAATAATGTTACCTTCCAAGTTAATTGACTAAATTTGTGAGGAACCAAATCACAAGTAAGAGACAAACTTTTAAATCTCCAAATTGAAAAAAAGTAAAGTAATATAAGGTCGTTGTTTACTTCAACATTAGTACTACTTCATACAAATAAAGTTCAACCAAATAACTTAGGATTAAGGATATTGAAATTTGCAGCTACCTTTAATGCTCTATATAATTAATAGCCTTTTGCACTTGGAAGTTAACAGAACAAAACTTAAGTCAAGCTAAAATTGCAACAAAAAAAATCCACGGAAGAAGCTATTAATGTTAGACCTCATATGAATGCCCCATATTTTTTGGGTGAACCACGTAAATCTTGTGTCTTGTGCGATTATTTTCTTTTAATTTTTTCTTTGCTATTGTTTTTCGCTGTGTTGTTATTCTCTAACACGTTTCTCTATTAGTTTTTGAAAAAAAAAATTGCGAAATTTGACCATAACCAAAAATATTAAAGCCAATAATAATAGCAGAGTATAATCTGGAATTAGCAAATCCCCTGTAATCATGCCACTACAAAATGAAAAACCAATTCTAATACCTTAAATTTTTGGAGGAAAGACAACTGTGCAAATACACTTATAAGAACTATACACTTATAACAACTAAGAGTCCATCAAATGCCACCACATTTAAGCAATTAATAGAATATACAACTTGTACTGATTTTCGCTTGCTACAATGATACAAAAAGCAACAACCTTTGTGAGAGAGGCTCGCTTAAGATGTGATTGTGAGTTGTTTTGGAAGGAAGCCTCCAACTTTACTTTCCCCTCCCTCCAAAATAAAACTCACAACATGCTTTTGCATGTGATACTTGTTATGTATGTCTTGCAAATTCAGAATAATTAACTTTTCTTATTATTGTAATTTACTGAAGTTGCAATAAACAATAGTATGAATTTCTGAAAGCTTTGTTTAGATTGTGTATTGATATCTTCTATGTAAAAATAAATTGAGAGAAAAAATAAATTTCTTAATGAAATTTTAAAGATTTTAAAAACATATACATATATATATATATATATATATATATATAAATTAACATAAACCCAAGAAATGTGGAATTAATTTCATAATACCGGGAATACAAAAAAATGTGGAATTAATTTTGAACACACAAACCCAAGAAATCATTTTTATTTTAAGTTTGCCAACCAAACATGAAACATCCAAAATATAGCACATTCTCTTAAAAAAGATACATTTCCTTAAAACAAAAGAGATCCTAATATTACAAAAATAACCAATTAAAAATAGAGTATAATGAAGACTAACTCCATGAATTAACTAATCACCGGACTTTGCTAGAAAAGATTATCAAATACCGCATGAATCCTCAAAAACTACTATCTGCACCCATAAAATATAATAAACAAACCATGGTATATATAAGTGAATTGAGGTTAGATCAATCGTCCACAGATAAAGCAATTAATAACAAAAATAGCAACAATCATAATAATAACAATTGCAATTACTAAAATGTCACTGAATCCATATCACCAAATAACACCAAAAACAAGAAACACTAATTTCCACCACCACTCACCATTAATTCGTAATGCAGGAAAAATGTAATAACAACAATCAAATTAATATCCCCAAACAAAGAAAATGAACAAATAAAAATTGATAAATTAAATTTCCACAACTATTATTAAGCGCATAAATCCCAAAAACAGAGCACCCAAAAAAAATAATAAAAAAACCCAAATAGAAAATTTAGGAAATTACAAGAAATAAATTAGGGGTTTTATTTCTACTCAATGAGAACAAAATTGTTCTCACAACCAGCTTCTTTGGGGCCACATCATCTTGATGAACTATATCACCAAAGAAACACCAAATAAGAACACAAAACCTTTACCGCACTAAAATGAAACTTTTTTAGCTCCTCCATTAAAGTAAATTATGCTTCACCCACTACAAAGAATCGAACAAAGGGTCAATTTAGGTTTCTTTTTTTCGCTCTTTTTTGGTTTTTGGCTATGGGGTATTTTTTTTGAGCAAGGAGAAAGAAATGAGATATATTACCCACTAGAAATTCTTAAATGGGTATGAGAGATTTGGGGCTGGACTTAGGGTTGGGTATGAGAGCTAAGAGATTTAGGGGAGTTGAGAGGAATCGAGGGTGTGTAAGAACAGAGAGAGAGAGAGTTATAGAGCTAGAATTAGGGCTGGGTATAAGAGCAGAGTTGAGAGAGAGCTCAGTGTCTGCAAGGAGAGAGAGTGCGTGTTAAGAGGGTTTGAAATTTGAATAAGGGTGAATGAGAGAGCTGCTGACATGAATTTGGATGGGACACTTATCTTTTCTCTCTCTGCTCTATTTTATATTATAGATGTTTGGGTCTGAAAATTAGTGGGTATTTATTTCTCTTGCACTGGCTCACAGATTGTACTGAACTTGGTTTTTATTAGGTTTGAAATTGGTTATATTGGTACTGAAGATATGAAATAGGATTGAAATTGGTATAAGATAGGGCTGCGTTGATCAAATTGGTCTGAAATTAGTTAATTAGGGTATGATGCGGGAATTACATAACTGAAAATTGGTATTATATGCATAGCATGAATTGTTGATATGTGTTTGTTTATTATATCATTCTGAAATTGTGAAAATTGTGATGAAATTGAGAATATTAATTGCAATAGTATCTTGTTAATGCTTCATGGCTCGTAGATTTCATGTTATATTTGTTGTTTCTGACGGAATTCCCAGCGGAATTCTATTAGAATTATTCAATTACAAAATCAGTGGGCCCTAAAACAAATAAAAATTAATAATATATTAGAATAATATATATAAATTGAATAAATCTATATAAAATAACTTAAAACATATCTGATAAATAAATAAAAATAAAATAAAATAAATTATATTTGAATAATTAATAATAAATTAGAATAAATCAATTAAATTGAATAAATTAAATTAAATTTAATAAAACAAATTTAAAAATTATATAATATAATATAGTAAAAATAAACTAAGTAGCATTTACTTAGTTTTTTAAATTAATGAAAATAAGATCAAAATAAAATAAATAATGTAATATAATATAATATAATAAAAATAAATTAATATTTTAGTAAAAACTAAATAAAATAAAATAAATCATATCTAATAAATAAAATAAAATAAATTATATTTAGCTAATTAATATAATGGAGTATAATATAATAAAAAATAAAAATGAATAATAAATTAGAATAAAATAATTAAATTGAATAAATTAAATTTCATTTAATAAAATAAATTTAAAAATTATTAGATAATATAATAAAATACAAAATAAACTAAGTAGCATTTACTTAGTTTTTTAAATTAATGAAAATAAAATCAAAATAAAGTAAATAATATAATATAATACAAAATAAATTAATATTTTAATAAATAAAACTACATAAAAGAACTTAAATAATATCTAAAAATTAATAAAATAAAATAAAATAAATCATATTTAATTAATTAATATAATATAGTTTAATATAAGAAAAATAAAATTAATAATAAATTAGAATAAAATAATTGAATTGAATAAATTAAATTAAATTTTAAAAATTAGATAATATAATATAATAAAAATCACATTAAGTAGCATTTACTTAGTTTTTTAACATAAAATAAAATAATAAACTAAGTAGAATTTGATTAGTTTTCTACAATTAAAAGTAAATGAATAAGTTGTCTACATATTCAGTAAACAAAATAAAATACAATAAACTTAGTAGCAGTTACCTTGGTTTTCATTGGTAAAATAAACTAAGTAGCATTTGATTAGTTTGCCATAATTTTTAATAAAGTCAATAATATCAAATGTTAAATCTTCAATACACTCAATTGACAATCAATTACGATTATAAACTTTATAGTACATATATCATTCCATTAATCTGTAAATATTCACTATAGGTAGGAGCTTAGAAACTCGTTTGACATTCACTCATTAGAAGTGAATGTCGAATAGTCCTCAGTTTGGGACTGTTATTGGATGTTATGTCTCTCACTTAGGTCGGTGCTAATTCACAAGTTGCATTTTTATAAACTTTTGAGGATTTTTTAGCTGGTGTCTCTACATGTTCTCCAAGTGCATACTCAGACTAAGTTGTCTTGGTCTATTTTGTGTACTTGGAGACCATGTGGAGGTGTTGCTAAAATTTTCTTAAAATAGAAGAAACGTGCTCAAGTTGGCACTAGTGGGGAGACACATCCAGGAACGGGATAGAAGCCTAACCCCTGTAGAGTGGAGATATATAATAAGTAAACTAAATACATGTATGGACCACATTCATGATTATTCTTGATCTAATTTGGTATTTTCTTCAATTAAAGATGTCAACCGACCGGAGTTGGATGTACCGTAGGATTAAGATTGATGTGAGGGGATTAATTGATGCGTACCATATTTGGGTATTTTATTAATGTGATGTAAATTTTAATAGTTTAGCTGATTTTTGATGTATTGTAGCTTTTATTTATAACTACTTTAGTTTGACATATTTACGTTAGTTTAAATGCATATTTGATATACTTTAGTTGATTAGAAATTTAGTTTAATGTCATATTCATGTTGGCCTTGGTAATTCATATTCATGTTGGCCATTATTGTTGGCCTTTAATTATATTTGTGTGTTATGTGTTGTTGGGAAAAAAGTCTTAATGTAGAATTTGTGAGGAATTAAATTGTATGTATTGTTTAGTATATATAATCTATTGGTTATCATTTAGAAACAATTTTCAGAGGTTAAAATTCAAGAGGTTATGTTGTAAATGGAGATTTTTGTTGTTCTTGAGTTTTTGGTGATATATATGACATGTATGATTTTGGAGTCAAAATTGGTATTTAATCTATTTGGTAATATGTAAAATGGTTGTAAAATATGTTAGTATGTTGAATTATGAAAATAATGCAACTGAAATGGATTAATTTGGTGAATTAACGAAGTTGTAGTGATTTGATTCGTTAAACATGTCAAAATTTGGGGTTTTAAGCATAAACATGATTTTAATCCTTTAAAATTGATTGTTTTAGATGTTTATGATGTTAGAAGTGTAATATGCATGCTTGGTGTTGTTGTTAATAAATTTATAGCTTCTGAGTTTGTTCAATTTCTGCTTAATTAGGAAAAATTGGGATGTTTGGGTTGAACTATGAAGCAGGGATGTAGTCTGCAAGTTTACATACGTGTCTTGGCCGCAATTTTAGATATCAAATGTAGAAATGTGCGGTAACGTCATGCTGCTGTTGAGTTTTTTAGATTTGAACACCAGTAGCGACTTCACGCGAGGTGCCAAGGCTTGGGGCAGCGTAGCTGCGCCTTCCCCTGAGTAGAAATATATTGTTTTTTTAGTTTTCAGTCCATGACATGTTGGCCTAACCTAGTCTAATGTGCATGATAATGTGTTAAACATGTAATGAGGTTCTATAATAGATTGTAAACATGTATTTGATTATTTCAAATTGTAAATTTAATAAGTTGTGAAAAACGTTAACTTGTTATTTGTTTAACTCTTGAGATGTAGTTTAAGAGTTGTGTTGCTATGTTAGACTTACGATTTCAAAATGGTGATGTGATATTAATTTAAAAGTCAAAACTTGAATTATGTTAACAAGTTGGATTTAAATGAGAACTAAACATATAGTGTTAATGTTAGTATAACTAATCATTATTGCGATTCTAATGATATATGTAGGGTTTTTGAGGAATGTATGTTATAGTTGTATAGATTACACACGAGGCAAGTTCCTAAATCTTATTTCTTTACATTGAGCAAGTTCTTTATCCCTATCTTATTTATTATTATGCAAGTAAACTCTACTTTTCGTTGAGCAAGTTTCCTAAGCTTGAACTCGTAATTTTTTTTATTACTATGGTTCAAGTTGTCTATCTACATTGAGCGAGTTTCTAACCATTGTTTTTTATTAATTCAAAGTTTAAATTGTTCATTGTTTCAAGTGAGACTTTCTAATTCCTTTGAATATACAATGTTTTATTCAATTGTATATTATTGTGATTCCATTTTTGATTTGTATATCATTATTCAATACCTAGTTATTGTATCGAACTTTGAATAGCTAGTGGACCCTGATTCATTCGACTAGTCCATAGTTAATGAGCGTTCTAAAATTCTAGAACCATTTTTAAAGCTATATCAAACTAAAATTTTTGTAGTGCGGAGTCCTAAGTCAAACTGAGATGAACAAACCTAATATATGTGATTATTTACGCGTTAGCGTTAAGATGTTTGTGCACAATACGTGGTACGAAAGGGTCGATCCCCCTAAGTATGAAAAGAAAGGTCCATATAGTCTGACGACTGTTAAAGGTTGAAGTAGAAATACTTAGTAACCTGAGACATAGTTCATGGTCTTGAGACCCCTCATATATATATCTCGAACTTGTTTTCTAATATTGATTCGAAGATCGAGTTCTTTATTATTCAGTATACTTTACTTACTCTTATAATATTGTTATTGTCATCATTATATTTGTGAGCAATTGTTTGCTCACTATTGCATATAACACTGCAGCTAAAGTTGAGAAAGTTGACTAGTCGTCTACGAGTAAGGGTAAAGGCAAGATGACCAAGTGATGAAGACTTGTTCGATTTTATTTGACAGAATCTATGTTATGAGACTTATTTGTTATGTGATGTATTCCTTAAACTTATGTAATAGTTTAATTTTAGATTACCTGGGATTGTTTTAAGTTGATGTAACCCTTTTATGGGAAGGATTATTGTTTAAGTTATTTAATTTATGTCTTTATCCTTGATTTCGGGTAGTTAAATGTGATTGTTTTGGATAGTGAGCACCAAATCCTGTGGGAATGAAGTACCCAGATTTGGGTTTGTCACAGCCTTGGTACAAGAAAAGAAACGCGGGGGAAGGAGAATCATGTGCCTAAGATGATCTTATAGTAATTTCCTCTTGTGTTGAGGCCTCAATGTATATTTATGTCATCGCACACTGCTAAGCATGTAACGCCCCCAAAATAAGTATACACAACCCATTCTAAGTCGCCAAATACATGGTACAAAATTCAAATACAACTTAATTATACAACTGTCGTATAAAATACGACAAAACATAAGTTGAGAGTTTTAACACGAATATTGTCTCGTAAACAATATCCAAACTCAAATGGAGTTCTCATTACAATAATTATCACACTGTTTTAGAAAATAGTGAGGACTACTACAGCCACCATCTCAGACTGTCACTCCATTCCCCAACTAGTCCAAGCTATATTTTCATTTCCTGAAGAGAACAATGAAAGCAAAGGGTGAGCTCAACTAGCCTAGTAAAGAATATTATGACTAAGATAATGCAGAATAAATTATCGTTAGCCTTCAACAGTGTTAAACTGATAGAATACAATAGACAACAAGTTTAATTGTAGCGGAACAAATAATCCATTAAAAGAGTCAAGTAGAGCATGATATCTACTATCTTTTGTAACAACCCGATATTTTCTATATAATTAAATCAGAAATTTTGCATATAATTTTTTTTATTTTAAAGGTGGGAATACGTGCAAGGTAAAGTATATGTATATATGTGATAAATAAAAAATATTTATTACATAAATAATTTCAAATAATATTTATTAGAACTATCGATCATTATAAATTATATTTTTATAATTAATTTTATAGTAAAAATATTTTTATTATTTATTTTGCATTAAAATATGATTATATATTATTTAAATAATATATGAAAAGATTTTTGAAATTATTATGATAATAATATTATTATATAAATTTTAGTTCAGATTATTAAGTTAATTATTTTAACTTAATTAATAATGTTATATATGCAAGATAAATCGGATCTGGAATTCAAACCCTAAATTTGGATTTTAACCAAGGAATGAGAATAATAATATAATATTATTTTTATTTCAGTGCTATAAATATGTACTGTATATGTGTAGACTGACAATGGTTGGTCGATTATGGTGTATCATGACGAACCCTAGGATTACCGGGATAAACCCTAATTTGAAACTCAAATTAGAGTACAAGATTGTTAGGTAATCGTGATAATGTGATCCATGTCTAATATTATAAATATAAATGCTAATTAGGTAAAGCCTAATTATTGACTCGAAACCCTAATCGTGAAATTAGAAACCCTAATTTGCTTATTAAAAACACTAATTACTAAATTAGGAACCCTAACTGCTAAATTAAGTACCCTAATCGCTAAATATTGAAGCTTAATGTTAATTAGGGAAAGCCCTAATTATTACTTAGAAAATCGTAATTACTAATTAAAACCCTAATTGTTATTTAGGAACCCTAATTATTAAATTGTAAGCCCTAATTGCTAAATTAGCAATCTTAATTATAATTTGTAAAGCTTAAACCTAATTTTCAAGTCTAATGTAATTAGATAACCCATGTTAATTAAGAAACCCTAATTTGGAATTTTAGAAACTTTAATTTTTATTTTTAACCTAATTTGAAAAATCCTAGGAATTAATTAAATTTTTGAAACCCTAAGGGTCAAACCCTAAGGATTTGTCTAAGATTACAAAATGGCCATTAAAATCATCATGCAATTAACCAAAATGCCCCTTTTGCATTATTTGAGATAACTTGTGTATCTTGCCATATTTGTAGTAGGTAACCAACCAAGATTTGTGAATGTGACTAAATCTAACACATATCAGCCACAATTTAACAGTAAATGCATTGTATCATTAACATATATAAGGACCAAGAGAGAGAAAGTTCTTTATTTACCCCATTTATACATCAACTCTCATTCAAGACTCTGTCTCTATAAAATCCACGAATTATATTGCTAGATCAGTCCCAAAATCAAGCCCCACTATCTCCTCTATCAGATCATATGTGACGCCCCCAAAAGAGGTATACATCACCCATCTTGAGTCGCCAAATGCATGGTACAAAATTCAAATACAACTTAATTATACAACAGTCGTGTAAAATACGACAAAACATAATCTAAGAGTTTTAAAAAGAATATTGTCATCTAGACAATATCCACACTCAATGGAGTCCTCATTACATTTATTGTCACACTATTTAACAGAATAGTGAGGACTACTAATGTTATCATCTGGACCGTCACTCCGTTCCCCGACTAGTCCCGACTACGTTCTCATTTCCTGAAGAGAACAATGAAAGAAAGGGTGAGCTCAACTAGCTCAGTAAGAAATATTATAACAAAGATAATGCAGAATAAATTATTATTAGCCTTTAACAATGTTAAACTGATAGAATATAATAGACAACAAGTTTAACTGTAGCGGAACAAGAAATCCATTAGAAGAGTCAGTAGAGAGCATAAATCTACATCTGCATGATTTAAAATATTTTTCATCAACTTTATCGTTGAGAGTCAGCTTAATAAATAAAATCGAACCATCCCTGCATCACGACCAAGGATTTTCATGTAATCATCAATGGTCATGACTATACCGAATAATCCCTGGTCATAATCACACCAACAACTGTCCATAAATGAACTAAAGGCCAATGAGGACTTTTACCACATCATTCATCACATTACGGTCATGATTATACCGAATAATCCCGGGTCATAATCATACCAAGTCCATCAATGTTAAGCTGATAAAATACAATAGACATCAAGTTTAGCTGCAGCGGAATAAGAAATCCATTAGAAGAGTCAAGTAGAGCATGATATCTACTATCTTCTATGATTTAAAATGTTTTCATCAATTTTTATCACGAGACTCGACAATAAATAAACCATATCATCGAATCTTTCCTGCACTACGGGCCAAGGATATTCATTAAATCATCAATGGTCATGACTATACCGAATAATCTCTGGTCATAATCATACCAAAAACTGTCCATCAATGCACTTCAGGCCACTAAGGACTTTCACCACATCATTCGTCACATTACGATCATGATTATACTGAATAATCCCTAGTCATAATCATACCAAGTCCATCTATGCACGTAAGCCAAAGATGACTTTCATCACAATATAAGCTTGAGGATGATGATAATGATATAAGCATTAATTAAACGAAAATAAGGATAAATATTAAAGACTTTAAATTTATCCAAATATTATCAATCACTTAATAAACTCATAATCTAATATTATTAATATTATAACAATATTTTAATCACTTCTTAAACTTATAAACAATTTATTTCAATTGTTTACACTTTACCAAATAATGCATTTAATCATTCAAAAATACCATACTCATAAGATTTTATCACCAATGATCAAATCCCTCATCAAAAATCTGCATATACCCTATATAGGATTTCCAAGCCATAAAATCCTATTTTCCAATTTTGTTACTTTACATAACATATTTAATTCATTTACTCATAACTAGTTCATTTTCATAAAAAATACCAAATCAGTCCCAAAAATATTTTTTTTCTGGGATTTAGCAGAATATACTCCCATATTGAACATATATTTTTCTTAGAATTTTTAAAATTCATTTACTATTTTTCATATGACCAAAACTGCCGAATATTTAGACATTTATCATAAATTGTACTTTTGTCCAAAAAATTTGAAATTTACAGGGTATACTCCTGTTATATACATGTACTTCCAATAAAAATTTCACCAATTTTGGAGTTAACCACAAGGAGTTATAAGGGTTTACTTTTAAAATAGTATTTTCTCATAAAATCCACAACTCTTAATCTATACATCCAAAAATCGCCATCTTTGGACACAATATAGAAAACTCATCAAATTATCATTTCAAAGTTTTTCAGAATTTTTGAGGGTCAGAAAAATTACGAAGCTGCAAATGGATTTTCACCCGCCATACGGTAATCCACGTAAATAGATCATTTCCACAATTTAATAAGGAATGAATACAAAGGATCATTCACCATGCATGCGGTATTCCACATAGACAGCTTATTCCAACAGAATAATAAAGAATGGAATAACAGAAGAATTCACCATACATGCGATAGATCGCATTGCATGTGTTATTCCCAAATGAATAATAAAGAATGGAACCAAGTCACGCGTCCCGCATGCAGAACGGGATAATCCAACAGAATAATAAAGAATGGAACCAAAGTTATATGCGTAATCCGCACGCATGTGATATTCCAATAGAATAATAAAGAATGGAATAACAACCGAATTCACCGGCGTATGCGATAGATCGCATGCATGAGTTATTCTAATGTAATAATAAAGAATGGAATAATGTAAGAATTTCACCATGTATGCGGTATTTTTAGATGTATGAGTTATTCCAACATAATAATAAAGAATGGAATAACAACCCTTACGAGTATTGAAAAAATAACTCTCTTCATTAATATGAAAGAATAATACCCCTTACCTTAGAAGAAGACTGGATATCTTTGGAACAAATGAGGTAGCAGACTTCTCTTCTTCTTTCTCTCAATAATAATTTCTCTATAACTTTAGTGAATTGGTGAGAAATGAAGGAAGAATGAGCTTCTATTTATAGGAAAATATAGTTTCGATAATTACACGTTTTGGAGCTCAAAATATTACAGTATAATACCTTCCTCTTTTTCTTCATTTTTAATTTAGTCCTGCAAGTATTATCAAACTTGCACCACCTCCCCTAATAGTAAATAATGAATCAATAGTTCAATCATGTGAATCAATAGTTATAATCATGTTAAAATACGAATTACAGTATTGTACCTTCAACTATACCTCCATTTTTAACTTAGTCATGCAAGTATTATAAATCTTGCACCAACTCCCCAAATAGTACAAGAATGTGATTCAATAGTACACATATGTGAACAAATAGTTATATAAGCATTTGAATTAGTAGCAATTAATTGCTCATTTATCCGATTAATTACCCGATTTATCAATATAACCTCCAGACATCAATTATTATCGAAATAAATGTCGATTTCCACTAACACTAACAATCCCAATACAATGGAAATATTTTTCTAAAAAAATTCATTTTTGAAATTTCGAAGTTTGACTTTTTCTAAAAAAGTAAACCCGACAAATTTTGTGTTTATAGTCTATTTCTACTAATTTCATCGTTCTGGACTCAAATATCACATCCGTGTCTCCAAATTCAACTCTTAACTCAAATTCGATTTTTAATAACATTCATCATTTATATTATAACTCACAATATTTAACAACCAGGTCGTTCCCAGGAAAGAGGGGGCTTTCCGATAAGGATTTCTCCTTATTGACGCAGAATTAGATGACCAAACCTCTCATTGACAGAACTTCTAGACATTGTAAATATTGCAATTTAATAATATGAAAAACTTTGTCATCTCAATTATTGGTTTAATAATATAACATATTATGCAGATGATACTGTGACAATAATTGAATCAATAATATGAGAGATATGATGCAACAATTATTGTAGAAATAATTGAGTATAACTGAGTGACTTCTCACGTAAGCATCAATAACCAATACCGTGCTACTACTTAAACTACGCCAGACATATTCTTTTTTACTACCTAGTTAGTTCAACATTTTTAACGGTAACACTTTCACCGTTATTTTAAATAAAAGATAATTATGTCATTTTCTTACTACGACAATACTTTCGTTGTGGGGTCCACCATTGATTGTGCCGTCGTACGAATATTCCCTGTTAAAATGAATATTCTCCGACCAATCAAATATTATATAACCACTTGCTTACTTTGAAAAATTTGTAAATATTACCCACAACTATAACATTATATCAAATCCACACCATAATATTCAAAAAAAAATATTTTGAAAATTTTTAATCTTTATTCATAAAATCTGGGGTCTCACAATCTCCCCTCCTTATGAAATTTCGCCCTCGAAATTTATGTACATACCTGGTATGCTGAAGAGGTGAGGATACCTTGACTTCATTTCATATTCCAACTCTTGAAGTATAACCTTTGAGTGTTGAGTACGATCCTTCTTATCCAAGATTTTAACACGTATCTCCTCATACGTTAAATCTTCTGCTATCCCGTCTAGTTCTAATTTAATAACGTGGTTCGGGTCATCCACATATTTACATAACATCAATACGTTATATGAACACGCGACATACGTGGCAGTAAAACGAGTTTATAGGTCACAGTTCCTACTCCATCGAGGATTTCAATTGGGCTAATTAAATCGAGGGTTGAGATAACGCCTTCTTGAACCTTCTTCTTCACATTCATCAGATTCGGGTGTGTAGCTTGAGCGGCTTTAACTTTATCGATTAAAGTCAATTCTACTCATATATTTGATATCACCACGTGGGTCTTTAGAGTTTTTAACTCTATCTTCATCATTTGTAAGTTATACGAAATGGGTTTTTGTGTTAACAACATCGCACTCGTAAATGCATACGATCTTCTACTCAATGCGTCAGCTACCACATTCTCTCTTCCAAAATGATATTGAATGGTATGATCGTAATCTTCAATAGCTCGAGCTAACGTCTTTGGCGCATGTTATGTTTATTTTAGTTGAAGAAATATTTGAGGGTTTTAGAAATGGGTTTTGTACTGGGTCAATACAAAATTCGATTTCATGCTCTAGGGGTAAGCTAAGAAGTCTTCAAGAATACGTCAGGAAATTTATTAACAATAGAAGTATCATTCAAAACTGTGACCCTCATCCAAGACTTGGATAACACGTCACATTAATATCTATCAACTTGCCACCGTTATTCACGATGTCCCCTATGGATATTCTAGCTTCGGCGTATTCCAAGACTTGGAATTCACCAGTGAAAGGCTCAGGGCTCTTTACTTATGGCTTGATATGACAATGATTGACTTTAGTGGTTTGGTTTCTTGATTTCACATAACATGTTAGTTAGGAATATGAAAACTAACAACCTTACGAAAATAATCAATTTTAGCATGATGAGTAGTTAACCAATCAATCCCTAAAATCACATCAAATGCAAGTATTTTCAAAGAAATGAGATCGACAAGTAACGTGAAAGTGTTGATATAAATTAAACAAGATTTATAAATAGTGGAGGTAACAAATGTTTCTCCTAACAGAGTTTCAACAGATAAAAGAGCCAAGTTCAAACATTGAACACCCCTACGTGAAATAAAAGAGTGGGTAGAACCGGTATCGAATAAGGTATAGACTTCGTAAGAGTTTATGATTAACTTACCCGTGATAACTTCATTCGGGTTGCTCGATAAACGCTCTCACTTAAACTACCGAGTTTGACTTGTCTGGGACATCCTTTGGTGTCACCATCCTAGTTGGACATGAATTTGCTATAGAGTACATTCCACCCTTAATTGCTTCGCCACATTCCTAATCCATGATTCGAATCATTACTCTTTGATCCATATCGAATTGGGGTTGACCGTTCTGCACCGGATAATTTCGAATTCGATGTTGGATTCTCCCAATTGCTGTCCAAAAACGAAATCCATTTCATCTATTTTGGCCTTATTAGATCAGACACCTTTTTCTACAATATCAACGCGTCGTGCAACTTTTACCCATGCATCATCTATTCTCATTCGTTCATTTGCTTCTTCTTTCATCAAAACCTTGATTATAGCATTCTCAAATTCCAGCTCTAATATCTTATACTCTGCCAAAGAGTGCTTCTGTTCAAGCATCGCACATCGGGTAACACAATTTTGAATTGTTGCATCCCTTTGCTCCACGATCGCCTGCCGTTCTTCAGCCCGCTCTTCTAACTCATGAATACGATTTTGTAATTCTAAATTTTGATCATAAAATTCTTCTAATAAATTCTCCTCATGTTCCTCTTCTTCCTCAGTCTCAGCTGCTACCTCTGCGACTAGCTCAGGTGCAGCTATTAGTTCTTCACTCACCATGTAGATATCTCTAATTTCTTCTTCGTCTGACATCACATTAACCTGGTTGGTGATTAAAGGTGTCTCAACGATCTCATGTGCTTCATTGCTGATCTCAACATTTTCAGATGCCATTTTCAAACACTACCACAAAACAAGGGATATTTAACATATCACATATTATCCCTATACTCTGACCGACCAATTAAATACCAAATAAACATAGGTAGGTCATACTAGCGAAGGAATTCCCCGTCTCTCCCCTCCTAGTTCTTGTCTCTCATCTCACCCGAGGATCATATCCTAAGCTTTGATACTAATCATGACGCCCCAAAATGGTATACATCACCCTATTTTGAGTCGCCAAATACATGGTACAAAATTCAAATACAACTTAATTATACAACGATGCAGTGTAAAATACGACAAAACATAATCTAAGAGTTTTAATAAGAATATTGTCATCTAGACAATATCCACACTCAATGGAGTCCTCATTACATTTATTGTCACACTATTTAACAAAATAGTGAGGACTACTAATGCTATCATCTGGACCGTCACTCCATTCCCCGACTAGTCCCGGCTACGTTCTCATTTCCTTAAGAGAACAGTGAAGAAAGGGTGAGCTCAACTAGCCCAGTAAGAAATATTATGACTAAGATAATGCAGAATAAATTATCATTAGCCTTCAACAATGTTAAACTGATAAAATACAATAGACATCAAGTTTAACTGCAGCGGAATAAGCAATCCATTAGAAGAGTCAAGTAGAGCATGATATCTACTATCTTCTATGATTTAAAATGTTTTCATCAATTTTTATCTCTGAGACTCAGTATAATAAATAAACCATATCATTGTATCTTCCCTGCACTATGGGCCAAGGATATTCATTAAATCATGAATGGTTATGACTATACCAAATAATCCCTGGTCATAATCATACCAAAAACTGTCCATCAATGCACTTCAGGCCACTGAGGACTTTCACCACATCATTCGTCACATTACGGTCATGATTATACCGAATAATCCCTGGTCATAATCATACCATGTCCATCTATGCACGTAAGCCAAAGATGACTTTCATCATAATATAAGCATGAGGATGATGACAATGATATAAGCATTAATCAAACGAAAATAAGGATAAATATTAAAGACTTTAAATTTATCCAAATATTATCAATCACTTAATAAACTCATAATCTAATATTATTAATATTATAACAATATTTTAATCACTTCTTAAACTTATAAACAATTTATTTCAATTATTTACACTTTATCAAATAATGCATTTAATCATTCAAAAATGCCATACTCATAAGATTTTATCACCAATGATCAAATCCCTTATCAAAAATTTGCATATACCCTATATAGAATTTTGAATAGTGCCCATGAATAGTACCCATACATGAAAAGTTTAAAATTTAATAAGAAAGTTTAGACCAATATTCCAGTGAAATGATATTAGATGAAGCGCAAAACTTAAGGAATCTCTAATCATTTCAGGAATTATAGAATCAATACTTACCATAGTAAGTGTAAATTTAGGAATATGAAATGAAATAATATCCCTTGCATAATATGGAGTATGAAAAAAAATAATATTTCTTATGAGTATTACAATAAAATAAATTCCATTTACCTTAGTAGAAACTAGATTTGACTGGAATATCAGATATTATTCTGAGAAAATCTTACACAAAAAGCTACACTCAAATTATCCTTATACTCAAGAGAAATACTCACAATACTATAGAATAAGAATTTCTTATATTGAAGGTGTGTTTTAGGAAGGGAGGGTTACCCCCTATTTATAGTGCAACGGAGGGAGAAAAGTTAAGCATATTTGCCTAACTTTTCTTTCTCTCTCATGCCTAACTTCTCTGTCTAATTCCTTATTTTCCATATGGTTGGGGCCACATTTTGAAAGCAAAGGATTGCAGGAAATTCATTCAATGCCTAACTCAAAATTTTTATATAGGTGAGGGTCCACAAATTGACAACAACATGCTTTGCAAGCAAATTTCTCACCAACCCAAAACAATGCTACACTGCTTTTGAAAACAAAGCATTTAAATACATTTTGGTTACTTCCGTCCCTTAACCACATGCTTATATATATATATATATATATTATTTAAACAAATATAATATATTATAATAATTTATTTGAATGAATATTTTATCGGAGAAATAATTGTGATTCCACAAAAAAATATGTCAAAATTTCAACAATTATTTCATGCTAAAATTTCTTCATTTATATCATAATTGAACCAATATCCACCATATAATAATTATTCATAAATAATATTATAAGCTCACAATATTAACAACCAGATCATTCCCAAGAAAGAAGGAGCTTTCCGATAAGGATTTATCCTTATTGGCGCGCAATTATATAACCTAACCCCTTTTCCTCGACAAAATTTTCTAGACATTGCCAATAATGCTAACTAATAATATAAATAATTGTGTCGTGTCAATTATTGATTTAATAATATAAAACATTTTACTGATGATACTGTGATAATAATTGAATCAATAATATGAGATACTATGCAACAATTAATGTGGCAATTATTGAATGAAACTAAGTGACTTCTTACGTAAGAATCAATAATTAGAAATATTGTGCAATACAGTGTGCTACTGTGCAACCACGTCTATTACTGTTTTTTATCGTCAGGTATTTCAACAGTTAACGGTAAAAGTTTTGCCGTTATTTTTATAAAAAGTTATTTACGTAAACTTTCTATATCCGAAGCGCTTATTACTACATATATGTGGTCCGCTTGATGATTGTGTCGTCGTATGGATATTCCCCGACAAAAAGAATATTCCCCGACCAAATGAATATTTTATAACAACTTGCTTACTTTGCAAAATTTTCACATTTCACCCATAACTAAAACATTATATAAAATCAACACCTTATTATTCAAAATAATAATTAGAGAAATTAAATCTTTATTCATAAAAAGTTGGGGTCTTACAACCTCCCCTCCTAATAAAATTTCTTCCTCGAAATTGATGTACGTACCTGGTATGTCGAAAAAGTGAGGATACCTCGTTTTCATTTCAGATTCTAACTCCCAGGTCATTTGCTCAATATCGTGGTTTCTCCATAAAACTTTGACTTGAGGTATAACCTTTAAGTTTAAAATATGTTCCTTCTTATCCAAGATTTTAACATGTTGAGTTTCTTTTGGGTGGAGAAATATTTGAGGCTTTTATGATCTGTATAGATCTCCACTTTCTCCCTATACAAGTAGTGCCTTCAGATCTTTAGCTTGAAAACTACTACTGCAATCTCTAGATCATGAGTAGGATAATTTCTCTCATATTCTTTGAGTTGTCATGAGGCATAGGCTATGACTTTCCCATGTTGCATGAGAACACATCCTAAACCTCTGCCTAAAGCATCGCTGTAGATGACAAATCCCTCTGAACCTGATGGTATTGTCAAAATAGGTGCTGAAATGAGTCTCCTCTTGAGTTCTTGAAAACTCTTCTCACATTCCTCGCTCTATCCAAATTTTGTATCTTTTTGAGTCAGCTGAGTTAATGGAGTAGCGATTCGAGACAATCCTTCCACGAATCTCCGATAATAACCAGCTAAGCCCAAAAAGCTACGTACTTCGATTACTGACTTAGGTTGCTCCCAACTTTGTATTGCTTCAATCTTTGTCGGGTCAACTGATATTCCATACTTAGATACCACGTGCCCAAGGAATGTTACTTCCTCAAGCCAGAACTCGCATTTCTTTAACTTGGCATATAACTTGTTTTCACGAAGCTTTTGGAGTATCAGCCTCAAGTGTTGCTCATGATCTTCACAACTTTTGGAATAGATGAGGATTTCATCAATAAAGACAACCACAAAATGATCTAAATATTCCTTGAATACTCGGTTCATCATATCCATGAAGGCCACAGGAGCATCAGTCAATCCAAAAGACATGACTAGGAATTCATAATGCCCGTACCAAGTCCTGCAAGCAGTCTTTAGAATGTCATCAGTTTTAGTCTTTAACTGATGATATCCGGAACGAAGATCGATCTTTGAGAAGAATTTAACACCTTGCAACTGGTCAAATAGGTCATCAATGCTAGGTAACGGGTACCTATTTTTGATGGTGACATGGTTCAACTCATGACAGTCAATGCAGAGTCCCATACTCCCATCTTTCTTCTTTATGAATAAAACAGGAGTACCCCAAGGAGATGTATTAGGATGAATGAAACCAATTTCTAACAGTTCCTGTAGTTGGGTTTTTAACTCTTGAAGTTCAATAGGAGCCATTCGATATGGGGTTTTAAAAATGGGTTTTTTACCGAGTTCAAGGTCAATACAAAATTCGATTTCACATTCTGGGGGTAGGCCAAGAAGTTCTTTAGGAAATACGTCAGGAAATTCATTAACAATAGAAATACCATTCAAATCTGACGTATCTTTGTTTAAATCCATGACATGGGATAAGAAAGCTGGACATCCATTTTTCAATAAACGAATGGCTTTATGGCTTGATATGACAGTGATTGACTTTAGTGGTTTGGTTGCTTAAATTCGCATAATAGGTTGATTAGGAATATGAAAACTAACAAATTTATGAAAACAATCAGTTTTAGCATGATCAATATTTACCAATCAATCCCTAAAATCACATCAAATGCAAGTATTTTCAATGAGATAAGATCAATAGATAATGTGAGGGTGCCGATTTGAATCAAACAAGATTTATAAACAGTGGATGTAATGAAGGTTTCTCCTAACAGAGTTTCAACAGATAAGTCAAAGTCTAATTTCTTAGAGGTCAAGTTCAAACGTTGAGCACAAACAGGAGAAATAAAAGAATGGGTAGAACTGGTATCTAGTAAGGTATAGACTTCGCAAGAGTTTATGATTAGCTTACCCGTGATAACTTCGTTTGGGTTCCTCGCCTTTTAGGACGTCACGACAAAAGTTCTCCCTTGAACCACCGACTTTGTTTTGTTCGTAGCCGCCTTTGGTGCCACCATCCCAGCTGGACTTGACTTCGCTACAGGAAAAAATTGAGCTATGTGACCATTTTTTCCATAACTAAAACATACCTTAGAAGTCTGTGAATAGTGTGGACTTATGTGTCCCTCCTCTCCGCATCTGTAGCATCTAACTAGCGGTCTTTCTCCTCCCCTAGAATTTTTTGTTGTTGATGGTGCTGTTGCCGATGTCTTTTCGTCATTGTTAAATCTTCTCTTCTTGAATCATTTCTATCTTGGCCATGATTACCACCGAAGTGGTTACCATTTCTGGCCCGTTGGCTATCACTGCTTCGATGACTATTGCCACTGGTAGGACTATTATCTTGCTGCCAGTTGTTGTCTTTTGGTTGAGCTGACTCATAATCCCGCTCCAATAACTGAGCTATATTCACAACATCTAAATACAAATAGAGTTTATGAGAGATGAGATGTTGACGAATTTCAGGTTTTAAATCTCTTAGAAACATTCACGTCATTCGCTCCTCATTATCAACCAAATGGGATGTAAACCGGGATAACTCCACAAACTTTGCCTCATATTGCGATACAGTCATATTGTTCTGCTCCAGTTTGATAAATTCCACCTCCTTTATGTGACGAATACTTTCTGGAAAGTACTTGTCGTTGAAAAACTCTTGGAACCTCTCCCAAGACATCTTAAGTGCGGATAGATGAGTACGTTTTACGGATTCCCACCAGTAATCTGCCTCTCCGCACAACATAAAGGTGGCGAAGGGAACTTTTTGTTCTTCAGTGCATCCCAAGACATCAAATATCTTGGTAATCTGCTTAATCCATGCCTCTGCCTTTAGTGGCTCTGGCTTTCCCAAAAACTTCGGCGGTCCCAACTCCTTGAATTTCTTGGCAGTGACAAGCCGTGAGTTACCATTGTTTCCACCTGCGTTTTAAATAGAAGTCTCTCTCTTCTGGTTTTGCATGAATATTAGAAAGCTCTTAAATACCCCATCATTCATCATTTGGTCGGTTTTGTTGTTTACAGGAGGATTATTGCCTTCCTGATGCACATTATTCTGGTTGTTGAAGGCCGGCGTGTCAATAGTCATATGTGCTCCATTGCTCATCTCAAAATTTTTAGATGCTATTCTTAAACACTGCCACAAAATAAGAGTTAATTAAAGGAATTCACATGCCACATATTTCCCCTATATTCCGATCGACCAATAACAAATAAGCTTAAGTAGGACACACTAGCGAAGGATTTACTCGTCACTCCCTTCCTAGTTTTAACCCCAGTTCTCCATCAGAGATCATATCCCTAAGCTCTGATACCAACTGTGACGCTCCCAAAATAGGTCCACACAAATCATTCTGAGTCGCCAAATACATGGTACAAAATTCAAATACAACTTCAATTATACAATTGTCATACAAAATACAATAACACATAGGCTGTGAGTTTTAATACAAATATTGTCTTGTAGACAATATCCAAAATCAAATAAAGTCATCATTACAATTATTGATACACTATTTTACAAAATAGTGAGGACTGCTATAATAACCGTCTTGAACCATCAGTTCACTTCCCGACTAGTCCTAGCTATATTCTCACCTCCTGAGAAGAACAATGGAACAAAAAGGAAAAGGGTGAGCTTAACTAGACTAGTAAATAATATTATGACTAAGATAATGTAGAAACAATTATCTTTAGTCCTCAACAGGGAAAAATCTGATAGAATACAGTAGACAACAAGTTTTAGATCAACAACTGCAGCAGAAACATCAATCCATTAAAAGAGTCAAGTAGAGTATGATATCTACTATCTTCCTTGATTTAAAAGTCCATCATCAATATTTTATCCCTGTAACATCATTCAATAAATATTTCAAATCAATGAATTATCTATGCACTACGGGCCAATGATATTCGTTAGTATCAGCAGTGGTCATGATCATGCCAAACACTTGTCTATCTATGCACTGCGGGCCAAAAAGAACTTTAACCACAAACCTTATCTATAACATTAAAGGTTATGATTATACCAATACACAATTCTTGGTCATAATCATACCAATCAACAGTCCATCTTTGCACTACGGGCCAAAGATGACTTCCGGTATAAGCATGAGGATGATAACAATGATATAAAGATTCAATCAAGTTAGATAAAGGATAAATATTAGAGAATTCTAATTCAATTTATCCAGAGTTCAAATATGTCCAAATTGTCAACATGATAACTATTTGTGAAGTAAAATTCAAGAATGATATTCATGTATCAAAAATAATTTGGACAGAAAGAAAATTAAATTCTGTTGTGAATAGTACTCGTGAATAGTACCGTATGAATAGTACCATATGTATAAATAGTACCGTATGAATAGTGCCCATGAATAGTACCGTATGAATAGTACCCAAACGTGAAAAGTTTAAAATTTAATAAGAAAGTTCAGACCAATAATCTAGTGAAATGATATTAGATGAAGTGCAAAACTTAAGGAATTTCTAATCATTTCAGGAATTATAGAAGCAATACTTACCATAGTAAGTGTAAATTTAGGAATGTTAAATAAAATAATATCCCTTACATAATATGGAGTATGAAAGAAAATAATATTTTGTACGAGTATTACAATAAAATAATATCCTTTACCATAGTAGAAACTAGATTTGACTGGAATATCAGATATTATTCTGAAAAAATCTTGCACAAAAAGCTACAATCAAAGTATCCTTATAATCAAGAGAAATACTCACAATACTATAGAATAAGAATTTCTTATATTGAAGGTGTGTTTTAGGAAGGAGGGTTTACCCCCTATTTATAGTGCAACGGAGGGAGAAAAGTTAAGCAGATTTGCCAAAATTTTCTTTCTCTTTCACGCCTAACTTCTCTGCCAAATTCCTTATTTTCCATATGGTTAGCGCCACATTTTGAAAGCAAAGGATTGCAGGCAATTCATTCAATGCCTAACTCACAATTTTCATATAGGTGAGGGTCCACAAATTGGCAACAACATGCTTTGCAGGCAAATTTCTCACCAACCCAAAATAATGTTACACTGCTTTTGAAAACAAAGCATTCAAATATATTTTAGTTACTTCCGTCCCTTAACCACATGCTTATATATATATATATACTATAATAATATTATTATTTAAACAAATATAATATATTATGCAAATACCGTGTGCTACTGTGCAACCACACATATTACTATATTTTTATCATCGGGTATTTCAACAGTTAATGGTAAAAGTTTTGTTGTTATTTTTATAAAAAGGTTATTTCTGTCATTTTCTATATCCGACAGTTATTCCGTTATGTGGTCCACCAATGATTGCACCGTCGTATGGATATTCCCCGACAAAAAGAATATTCTCTGACCAAATGAATATTTTATAACAACTTTCTTACTTAGCAAAATTTGCACATTTCACCCATAACTAAAGCATTATATCAAATCAACACCTTATTATTCAAAATAATAATTAGACAAATTAAATCTTTATTCAAAAAAAGTTGGGTTCTTACAACCCCCTTCTAGGTGTGCTTAATTACATAATTACATTTGGTATCAAAGTAAGGCTTTACTAATATTGATATTTGCTGGTCGTAGGGAAAGATCCTATGGCACACCTCAATTTTCAAGAAGGTCAATCCACAAGCCGACCACCTCTGTGGTTCAGAAGTGAAAACTTCAACTTTTGGAAGTTTAGAATGATGATCTATCTTAAACGAGACCCATGGGAATGGTGGGTTGTTGAAAATAGACATGTCATTCCAAGACATGATGATAGGAAACCAAAGACTCTCATGGAAATGGATTTAAATAAATCTTACATGGTATCATATTACTCCAAAGCCATGAACACACTGCTAAGTGGTGTGATTCAAGCTAAAATTGACAAAGTTTCTGCAAAAGAAATATGGGATACAATCATCATGAGCCACAAGGGAACTACTAAGGTAAAAGAAGTCAAACTAAGTATGTTAATGCAAGAATATGAGCTCTTCAGGTTAGAGAAGAATGAATCTATCAAATAATCTCAAGCTAGATTCCTCACTCTTGTGAACTCTCTAAGTATGCTCAGCCGGAAAATTGATCAAATGGAGATAAATAGAAAGATACTTAGAGTTATGCCCAAACAGTTTGCACCAAAAGTTACAACTCTTCAAGACTCAACTATAATTAGTACTATGGAAACTCTCACTTTATTTGGAGAGCTTGAAGAATTTGAAAATCAACTAAAGAGGTATGATGAAGAAGATGAAGGACCTAAAAGGAAGACTTTAACTCTTCAAGCTGAAAGCTACATAGAAGGTGATGATAAAGATTTCGATGAAGAAATAGTTATGATGTCTCAAAAATTGAGAGAGCTGATTAGAAAAAAGAATAAATCAAAGTTCCAAGGCAAGACATTCAATAACAAGAAAGACGTCAAGCAAAATCCACAAGAAGATACATGTTTTGAATGTGGAAGGCCCGAACATTTTAAGAGAGACTGTTTCCAATTAAAAAGGAAGAACAAAGCAAGCAATTCAAGAGGAAAGGCATTAATGACATGGAGCGATGATGAGTCTGATCATGAAGATCAAGAAGTTGAAACTGCTCAACTGTGTTTCACTAGATTAAACAATCAGGAATCATTTGAGATAAACTCTGAACTTGGTGATATTACTATTTCTGATTATCTAGTTTTAAAGAATGAAAATAATTGTATTAAAGAGAAAAAAATGCTCATTTAAAAAATTGGATAAATGATTTAATGAAAAAGGTAGACATTAATTGAAGAAAAATAAGAAATAGTTAAATAGTGCACATCAAGTGAAGTATCTAAGTTAAATGCTAAAATTGATTATCTTGATAACTATAATAAAATTCTATATAATCGTGCAAACAAATTAAATGAAGAATTCAATGATCTTAAAAACTAAAATGATGTTTTAAATGAAAGTTTGAAAATGTAAGATACTTGTAATGATACTTTTAATGATGGAAAAATATTAAAAATGTAAAATAACAATGAAGAAGAAATAATATCATTGAAAAAGGATCTTGCAAAAAATTTTCAAGGAGAAGAGAATTTAAATATAATGTTAGGCGCTCAAAGGTCAAGCCTAGATAAACAAAGAATTGGGTAAAATCTTGTTAAGAACATTACAAGTACTACTAATAAAATTAGAGTAATAAATAATAAAGCAAGGAACAAGCTTCTTTATTTCTTACCTTTTTCACTTGCGAAAATTGTGGTTTAAAATGACATTTTGATACAAATTGTAATAAAATTAAAATAAAACAAGTTTAGGTAAAGAAAGGTGATTTAATTGATACTAACAATACCAGACCCAAACAGATTTGGGTACCAAAACGATGAGCTACTTCTTTATTTTGTAGGTGTGTTTAAAAGCTAAAGTACCATCACATAAATGGGTGCTAGACAAGGGATGTTCTAGACACATGACGGGTGATAGTACTAAATTCATCTCACTAGCTACTAAGAAGGGAGGAACTTTTACCTTTGGAGATGACACCACATACCAAATCATCGGTAAAGGTAAAATTGGAAATGGTAAGATTTTCATTGATAATGCTCATCATGTTGAAGGATTAAAATATAATTTAATTAGTGTAAGTCAACTAATGGATAATGGACATAAAGTAATTTTTGAAAAAGATAAATGTGCTATTATTCATGCTTCTCACAATGTTCCTCTAATTGCTCAAAGAGAAGGACGTAAAATTTATAAAATTATTTTTTAAAAATCAAAATGAAGATATTTGTTTAACTGCTATAGGACATGTGCATATGGAGTTGATTAAGAAGTTAGCTACCAAGAACCTTTTCAAAGGATTGCCAAAGCTGAAATATGAGAAAAAAGGGATTTGTAATGCATGTCAGTTGGGTAAACAAGCAAGAAATTTCTTTATAAACAAAAATTAGGTATCAATTTCTTTACCTCTTCAATTATTATATCTTCATTTATTTCGACCCGAGAGATATGCTAGCTTAAGAAATAATCATTATGCTATTGTTATTGTTGATGATTTTTCAAGATTTACATGGGTTTTATTTTTGAAAACTAAAGATCAAACTTGTGCAGAATTTGAAAAGCTTATAAAGAATGTTGAAACAAAACACCACCTCAAGCTAATTTGTATATAGAGTCACCATGGTGGGAAATTTGGAAAAGACTTTATACCATATTGCGGTGAGAAAGGTGTTACCCATGATTTTTCTGCTCCAAGAACACCACAACATAATGGTGTAGTGGAACGCAAAAATTGTACTCTCCAAGAAACTGCAAGAACTTTATTTCAAGAAAGTAAAATCCCTAAAAGATTTTGGGCATAGACTATAAGTACTACATGTTACATTCTAAATAGAGTGTTGATTAGACCCATATTATTGAAAACACCATATGAGTTACTAAATAAGAGGATTCCTAATATTAATTATTTTAAAGTGTTTGGTGCTATATGTTTTATTTTAAATACTAATGGTAATCTTAGAAAATTTCATGCAAAATCAAACGAAGCTATTTTTCTTGGTTATTCTCTACATAGTAAGGTATATAGGGTTTATAATCTTGACAAGTCAAAGGTTGAGGAATCTGTGCTTGTAATATTTGATGAATTTAACCATGATCTATCGAAAGATGAGGATTTTGTAAGAAATAACAATATGAATCATGGAAGCTAAATTGCTAAATTTAGACAGCCTAAGTTATCCGAATCAGAAGGAAAGACACCGAAAAATAGACAGCCTGACCCATCCATTTTAGTAGAAAACTCATACATGCAGACACTGAAAAAAAGATAGCCAGACCCTTCTAATTTAGAAGAAAAATCAGATGAACACTCAGATGCAGAATTTGACATACTGCAGTTTGAATCTAACGACCAGATGACCACTTCCAAGCTTCTTAGATCATCTCAAACTGTGAGAAATCATCCTCCAAATTTAATCATAGGAGATCCCGACACTTGGATGAACACAATAAGGAAAGCAAGGAATTATTGTGCATTTTCGGCCTTTCTTTCTCAAGTTGAACCAAAAAATGCCAAGGAAGTAATTCAAGATAAAAATTGGACAATCGCCATGCAGGAAGAGTTAAACCAATTCGAACGATGTCAAGCATGGGATCTTGTTAAGCCTCATAAAAATGCATCTATAATTGGTACAAAATGAATTTTTTTTAAAAAAATTACATGAAAATGGTGTTATAACAAGAAACAAAGTCAGATTAGTAGCTCAAGGCTATAATCAATAGGAAGGTATAAACTATGAAGAAAACTTTGCTCTTGTTGCAAGGTTGGAACCTATAAGAATTTTATTAGCCTATGCATGCTTAAGACAATTTAAATTATATCAAATGGATGTGAAAAGTGCTTTTTAAAATGGTTACTTAAATGAAGAGGTATATGTTAAGTAACCACTCAGTTTCGAACATGAAAAATATCCACATCATGTGTTTAAATTGAAAAAGGCTTTTTATGGATTAACACAAGCTCAAGAGCTTGGTATGAAAGATTAAGCAAGTTTTTATTAGAAAATGGTTTTAATCGCGGTAAAATTAACTCCACTCTTTTTATTAAAACCAAAAATAAAGAATTATTAATTGTTCAAATTTATGTGGATGATATAATTTTTGGATATATTACTAACTCTTTGTGTGAGTGGTTTTCCCAATGTATGCATAATGAGTTTGATATGAGCCTTATGGGTGAGTTAAACTATTTCTTGGGGCTTCAAATCAAACCATCCAATGAAGGTATTCACATTTATTAATCAAAGTATGTAAAAGAGCTATTGAAGAGATTTGGTTTTGAAAATACCAAACCAAAGTCAACACAAATGAGTACTACCATCAAGCTTACTGCAAATGCTACGGGTAAAGATGTTTAAGTAACAATGTATCGAGGTATGATTAGTTGTTTACTTCATCTAACTGCATCAAGACCGAATATTATGTATAGTGTATGCCTTTGTGCTAGATTTTAAGCTCAACCAAAAGAATCTCATCTTAAAGCAGTAAAAAAATGTTTAAATATTTATTTGGTACAGTTGATTTTAGCTTATAATATCATGTATCTCCTAGCTTTGAACTGATTGAATATTCATATGCAGATTATGCAAGTTGCCAAGTTGATAGAAAAAGCACAAGTGGAGCTTGTGAATTTTTAGGCCAAAGCCTTGCGGCTTGGCACAGCAAGAAACAAACATCAGTTGCATTATCCACTACGAAAGGTGAATATTTGGCTGCAGGTAGTTGTTGTTCACAAATATTGTGAATGATACAAACTCCTCATGATTTTAATGTGATATGTGAAAATGTGCCTATTATGTGTGACAATATTATTAGAATTGATATTTCAAAAAATTATGTACTTCATTCTCATATTAAGCATATTGAAGTGAGACATCATTTTTAAGAGACAATGTTGCTAAAGGATTAATTAAGTTAGTATTTGTCCTTAATGAACATCAATTGGCTGACATTTTTACAAAACCTTTAAGTGAAAAGCGTTTTTGCACTTTGAGAAGAGAACTTGGTATGTCTGTATGTGGTTAATTTTTTTTTTAAAAAATATCATAGAATTAGTATATTTTCTTTTCTCAAATAAAAACTATATTAGGATTCAACTCACATTAAATAAATTATTTGTTTTTATATCTGCTTTATGTGAGTTAGCATTCTAATCTTATTTACATAAGGTTAAAATTGATATTTTCAGTTTATAAGGGCACTATTGGTAGTTGTTATGTTGGTTTTTGAGCGGAAATAAAACTCTTAAAAGAATTTTTTTCAGTCCTTACCCGTTTGAAGTTCTTTTTCTTAAAACTCTTCATCTCCCACTAATCTTAGACCAAATTCTAAACTGATCATGTATCAATCTTTCTAAAACCCTTTTCTATTCTGTTATTTGTTTTTCCTTATTCTGTATTTCTTCTCTGTTCTCCTTAACAAATCATTTTCTTTTAAAACAAAACCCTTTCATCTCTTTTTCGTATCTATTACCCTCTGCCTCGTCTCTTTCAAATTCCAAACTAGGTTTTGCTTAGCCTTATTTTCTTCAACACACACTTCGATCAATGGCCAAGACAAGAAGAGGCTTTACCATTAACATTGGTCGCCAACTAATTCAACGACCCAAGGCGCCAGATGTGGCATCTCAAGAGACGAATCATCAAGACGGAGCATATTCATCTAGAGGACCGAGAGCTGAGCGTCACCTGAACCGAAATCTATCCAAGCTCGTCTCTGATTTGTAAACATGTCGACCTAGTTCTTTTTCACACTATTGGTGTTACTGAGATGTTTAATCAAATTGGTTTTTCTAGTTTGTTATTTCCAGCAACCTCTGCCTATCCCAAGTTGATTAAGCAATTTTATGGAAATCTATCAGTCACAAATAATCAGATTCAATCCTTTGTGCAAAATAAAACATTTTCCATTGACTCAGCTTTGCTAGGTGCTTTGTTTGACATAGCTTGTTCTGGTCCTTCCCTATTCACTCTAAAATTGCCACTAAGATTTGAAAACCTCTTTGTTTTACAATAATTAAGGATTGATAAAGACTGCCCCATAGCTGAGTTTGTATCTTCACCAATAGTTCTTGAGACCACACCACTAAACAGTGTCATTCATAAAATTATTCGTGCTAATCCTGTTCCTCGAACTGGTGGTAGGTCAGAAATGACCTATCAAGATTTGATATTGTCATCCCTAATTTTGTCAAAAACAAAATTTAATTATGCTCTTTTAATGATTAATCATATGGAAAGTTGTGTTAAAACCGAATCTAAATATTTTCCATATGGTGGTTTTTTAACAAAAATATTTTCTCATTTTGATATATCTTTTGAGCATGAAGAAGTTTTTCAATTAACTTAAGTGATTGATGACTTAGTCTTTACAAATTCAAAACTCAAAATTGAGGCTCAGAATGTTTTATCTTGGACATTGAAGAAGATATTCCTGATCCTACTACCCCTGCTATTTCTTCTTCCCATTCTCCTACTAATCATTCAATTCCACATCCTCATGTTTATCAAAATTCTAAACTTCATCATCGTATTCAATAAATACGTTCAAATCAAGAGACTATGATTGAATTCATGAACACCTTTTCGGCTTCACTCATATCATTATCAAAGAGGGTTGAATCTTTAAATGTTCAATTGAAGGATCTTTCCAAGAAGATTGAAGATGGGATGTTTGAGACTGTTCAAGAGGACAGTTAGTTTGTAAGACCCCAACTTTTATGAATAGAGATTTAATTTTCTCTAAATATCTTTTTGAATAATAAGGTGTGGATTTGATATAATGTTATAGTTGTGGGTAATATTTATAAATTTTACAAAAGTAAGCAAGTTGTATAAAATATTCGTTTGGTCGGGGAATATTCGTTTTATCAGGGAATATTCGTACGACGACATAATCATTGATGGACCCCACAACGGAATTATTGTCGGAGTTAGAAAATGACATAAATAAATTTTTATAAAAATAACGGCAAAAGTTTTACCGTTAACTATTGAAATACCCGGGGATAAAAGTACAGTAATACACGTGGTTACACAGTAGCACATGTAATAACCCAATATTTTCAATAAGAAATTTTGCGAATAATTTATATATATATATATATATATATATATATAAGGGTGGGGAATATGTGCAAGTAAAGTATATGTATGTATCTGACAAATAAAATTATTTATTAGATGTAACTAAGTTCTTTTTAGAATTATTGATCATAGTAAATTATATTTTTATAATAAATTAATCTTGTAATAAAATATTTATTATTTATTTTCCATGAAAATATGATTATTGTATATATGATATGGATTTTATGATATGTATTTATTATATTAATTAAGTTAATTATTTTAACTTAATTAATAATGGTATCTATGAAGGTTATGTCAGATACGAATTCAAAACCCTAAGTCTGGATTTTGAATAAGGAATGAGAATAATAATTTAATATTATTTATATTTTAGTAATACAAACATGTTTGATATGTATGTAATGTTAATGTGTGGGATAGTTATAGTAAAACAGTGTAAAGCCCTAGCATTACTGATAAGCTATAGTACAGAAGTCTATTATGGCTGTAAGATTTGTTAAGCTATGTGTTATGTAAATAATGATCATTATTATATTTACTCTTAATTAGGTAAACCCTAATTAATATTTAGAAACCCTAATTACTATATCAAAAACCTAATTGCTAAGTTGTAAACCCTAATTACTAATTTTAGCAAGCTTATGGTAATTAGTATTTGATAAAGCCTACTTTACAAGTCTAAAGTGATTAGGAAACCTAATTTAATTAGGGAACCCTAATCAACATTCTTAGAAACTAAGATTTCCATTTTTGCCCTTAATACAAAATTCTAGATTTAGAGCTTAGAAAACCTTAAGGTTAAACCCTAATGGTTAAACCTTAAGGGTCAAGCCCTAAGGGTTAGAATGAATTGTCAACCTTGCCACTAAAAGTAAAAACCAAATGACCAAATTGCCCTTCTTGCATTATTTAATAGATAACTTATAAAACTTGCTCTAACTTTAGCTAGCCATGTGGTCTAGTACTAGCCTTTAATCAACCAAAACCTTCCCTCACGATCAGCCATGGTCCTTGCATCAAATTATATATAGATTGAGAGAGAGGAAAGTTCATAATTTTGTACCAATTGTTCACAAACACACCACCAAGCTTCTCTCTCTCTAAACCCACGAAAATAGTTAGCATTTCAGTCCCTTAGTGAGTCCCCAGAACATCAAGATCAGGTAAGGAACAAAGGATCAAGATTTGGTTCATAGAGGTATAAAACCTAACTTAGAAATTTAATCTTATATGTTATGTTAGATTTGATGTTAGAATGTTAGATATGTTATATAAAGTGTAAATTGATGATCTGGATTGGTATTATGTAGATCCATAACATTTATATGCTCGAATTTAAGTTTTTACAAAATCTGGAAAAAGTTTGTTTTGTGGTCTGACAAGGAATGTCAGACCTTTTAGATCTCATTGTGTTTATTGATTTGGTGTCTTAAGTATTTAATCTTGTAATATGTCATGAGATTTGTACTCTGGAAGTTGAATCAAGGTCATAGCTTGAACAGATTACAAGTTATTATTGGTCAAAGGTCGTTGACCGACCATGATCGGACCATTTCTGGGCAACCCAGAAACAGTGATCAAGCGTCTGACAAGCTTTTGTTGACCTTGGATCTGTGTGTGTTTTGTTGTTATGATATTGTTGTTATATCTAAGTTGTAGTTTGGTATATGTAATACATGTTCATGCCTTTATATCACCTAAATGATAAACATGTGGGATTTAGCAGCCGGTCAAACCAGCCAAGTCGAACACATTTTCTATTTTCTGGGTAACCCAGAAAACATTTAAATGTGTTGTCTGACACGGTTTGACCAGACATTATATGCTTGATTTGTTGTTGTTATAATGATATTAAGTAGTAGATCTCTTGTCCTACATGTTGGCTACACACTAGAACCTTTAGATCACAAAAAGGATGCAAGAACAGTAAGTAGTGGAAGCCCAAAGTAGGCCTCACGAACTGTTCTTCATTTTTTGGGTAACTGTTGCCTCTTTTTCAGTTCTGATAAAAGAGCTCTAACTCATGCAAGTATACATGCGTCAACAAGTAATACAGAGTAAGTCGAGTATCGATCCACAGGGAATTAACTAATAAAGTTTACCAAGCATTAACCCATAACCATTTCAGTCTTATTTAAACGAATGATATTATATTTTATATTTAAACTATAAAATTAAATAAATCTAAATATTCCTAGAGTGAGATTAGATAATGAAGACCTAAGATTACAATTTCATCTATTGAATAATTTAAATCCATACACTTCATGTTAAGCCAAACTAATTGTACCGATTTGTTAGTCGAGAACACTAAAGTGAAGTATAGCCATCTTTCAATGTACCATACCCATATCACATATAATCCACAATTGATAGAATACACATGAACATCTACATTACCTAAATCACTATATGTTTATGTGATTTACAAATAATTAGGGTTTAAGCCCAAGTTCTCAATTAACTACGAGTGGCACTTCGGTATATGTCTATCCTAAGCACAAATCATACATCCCATCACAATGTAGAATATACAAACACAAGCTATCAAGATCAGATCTAAACCCATACTTCATCTTTCAAGTTCATATGGGTTATCACAATAATTGATGGCCAATCAACTAAGCAAATAAGCATAAATCTTAATAGACAATCCCATAGCAATTAATAAGGCTAACAATGAAATATATCAGATTAAACTAAGCCATAGAATTCATTGCAATCTCAAAATAGAATTTAAATCATAATTGAATTAATGCTATTACCCACATATTGAAAACGCATCATGAGATACAATAAGCAATCAAAGAGAGAACAAGGGTAGAGAATTGTAGTGTAAATCTGTTCTCTTGAGCCAAGGTTGAATCTCTAATGATTTTCAGTTGCTTCAAGTCTCCAATCCAATCAACTCTAGAAAATACCTACACTAATCTACTCTATTCTATTATTGAAATTAAAGAGAGAAGATGACAATAGCTATCTCTTCCCCCAAAGGGTGGAATATTCCTTCCATAATGAAAATACGTCTCATATATAAGCCGTAATTGAATCCCCCACTCAATTAAGCTTCAATTGCACTGTTTAATGAAAAGTCAGCTTTGGTCATCGCCAAAATCGCATGTGCCATAGCAGAATTGGCTGAAGGGTCGCTGGCGCGCGACTTGCAGAAACTCGCGTTTTTATCTCCAGTCACATGTCACAAGACAAAATTCGCGCACCCCAAGCGGTCCATTTCCTCTTTGCATTATCCTTTGGTAAAATGGCCATACCTTTTGATCCGGGAAGAGTTACGGGGCCTGCTACCTATCAAATCGAAGATATCGACGATATCTACAACTTTTATTCTTTGAGGATTGAGAAATTCTTGACGAATCAAGGCTGAAACTGGGCTGGAAGGGACTGCTATGAAAATGACTAACCAAAACAGCGAAGTTTGACGTCTGTTGGTACAAAGATCATAACTCTTGCATCCGAACTCCGATTAGAACGATTCAAGATGTTCCGAAAAGCTACAAAGATGCTCTACAGTGTAAGCTAAGTTCCAAACCAAGAACATGAAGTAAACATGAAAGCCCAAATGATGTCTGCATTGCTTTTCTTTGCATTTTCCTTGCTTTTCCTTGCGTTTTCATACCAATAATCGCTCACATCGTTCCCAAGCATAAGATCTACAAAATAAACACAAAATGCATGAAAAGTAACTAAGACACATGAATATAAGCAACTAATTCAAGTAAAAGATACCGAATAAGTGGACATAAAATCCACTTATGAAATACCCCCAAACTTAAACCGTTGCTTGTCCTCAAGCAACACAACATAATGCAATCTACATGTTATGCAAGCTACGCTACTATGACAATGAATCCCAAGATTTCCAGCCATGTTAAAATTTCCAATGAGATATGCCTCAGAGAAATATCAAGATCCAAGAACAAAGCATCAAACTAAGCTAAAGGCATAATGACATACAATCAGATAATCCTAACCTGCTATAAAGATGCTATGTGTGTGTGATGTGTTCACAGATAAGCTTGACAAAGATGAAGATACCACATGCTTTATTGCTTAAGACAGAAAATTGAAGTTTAAATCAAGAACTGCATATACTAATGAGACATCAACTACTCCAACACATCAATACAAATTAAGGTTCAACAATGGGTTTATTCTGCTTTGTTTTTACTCACGAGGGCGATTTTCGCACTTTCCCATGGTGTTAATTGATTTTTTTTTTAAAATATATTTCCCATGACTGTGCAATGTCTCATTCCATTAGGTTAACAGTGCTACCCCTTAGCGAGCTTTCAACCAACGACTCCCAGACCATTAAGACCTTAGAGCGCTAGGTGTAGAGACAATCCCCTCGGGCATACTTACCCAAGTAACAAAGGCCCCGAAACAAAACTAGCCACGGTGTTTATTCAATTTTTTCTATTTTTTTTATCTTTTTCTTTTTCTCTTTTTTTTTATATAGCAAGCATACCCATGCGTTCCCAAAACTAGAGTTTCAGTGTCTTCATAGTCATTACTCACTTCCTACACAATTCTATCATTAAAACAACATTTTCCTCTCAAAGAGACAAGCATGCTAATCTTAACCAACAAGCAAATAGAACATTGTCATGCTACTGCAAGTAACATCTAAACAATGAGGCATGAATTATATCATGTATAAAATTATAACTAAGCTCAAGATATCAACCAAGTTCAAAAATCTATCAAATTTATATGTCATCATTGGCCAAATTAGAATTCAACTAACTAAAAACCTGGGATTATGCAATGTTATGCAACTAAACACATACAAAGTAAACAAGACAAAAGAAAACTAAAAATAAATAAATAAATAAATAAAAATAAATAAATAAATAAAATTCATACTAAAATACCCCTACTATGCAACTTAAACATGTAATCAAGCTATATGCAACTAACTATATGCAAAAACTACTCACTACAACCCAATACCCCCAAACTTAAAATAAACAATGCCCTCATTGTAATTAAAAGTGAAAGAATACTCCCCTAAGTGGCAATGTCATCTCCGTTCGCCTCCTCATGATCCAATGGTATATCAGGCGATGGCTAAGTTTGAGATATTCTATAGTTGGAGACTAAGTGTGGGCTTCTAACTGTCCGAATGCTTGAGTCAAAAATTCTAAAAATTTAGCAATTTTTTTTCTGTGACTGAGCTATGGCGCGTCCGCGCGGTGTTTGGCTTGTAGTTGGGTGCGGTCGCGCGACCATGTACTCTAGCAGCTTCAAATTTATGACTTTTGTTTGATCTTGAATGCTTATAGCAATTGGACTGAACGTGAGAGGATAAACAATAAAACTATTATTAAGACTTACCATTATCTAACATCTACTAAATATGGAAATGTAAATAAGAATTAAACAAGGAGGGAGAAAGATTGGATGGGGTGCCTCCCATCGAGAGCTCGGTTTATAGTCCTTTAGTTGGACTTTTTTTCTTGACACCACTATCCAATTCCTCTACGATAAGCTAGGAACCCTCCATCCATTAGAACCGCTATGTGCTTTGGTAGGTTCCCCGTCATGAGAATTTTTGGATTGAAGTCACCTAGTATATTTCCTGTACACGATGTCTCCATTTCTATTGCATCGCCAGGTGCTTCTCCCGTTGTATCTGTGAATAGATTTTTGCATAGAGGCATGACAGATACAACAGGATTTTCTTCTTCTATTATCTCTTCCTCAGCCCACCATGGTTTGTAAGAGGCCTCATAATTCCAGAAATTCTTGCTTTGGATGTGACTACCAAGGGGACATGGGTGTGCAAAGTTCACTGAATTTTTTAACTCTAATTGAGAAGGCACTTGGGGTATTATACAAGTCAGCTCATGTTCTTCATTTTCCATACCCCCAGTTGTCTCCTCTATGTCCACTCCTTTCAGTTCATTCCATAGCATGCACACTTCTGGCTCTCCATCAGTTTCATCGTCCATGTCATAGCACCAATTGTTTGGAGGGAAATTGTTCAAGGCTTCGAATATTAGATCCATCTGATTCTGAAGATTTTGAATTGACCTTTCTTGCTCAATCATCTTCTTCTCAGTTGATGCTACAAATTTGAACCACAAATCCTCCAATCTTGAATTATCTTTCTCAATTTTGAAATCCATGTATTGAGGACCATTCACTGAGGAGTTAATGAGTTGTTCCATCTGTCTGTTAAGATTTTGGCTTGATAATTCCTGACTCATCATCCTCTCTTCATGATCTGCTATGCTTTTTGACATGAATTCCTTCAACCTTGAATTTTCTTCTTGTTGCATTGGAGGCGGATATGAGAAATCTGATGGATATGTTGGACTTGGGGTGCAGTATTGGTCTTGATAGTTATAACTCCATTCATAATCTGGGTGATACCCCCAACCTTGATGATAATTAGGATAAATATCGTTGTTGAAGTAATCACCCCCAAACTGCACTTGTCCAACCTTGAAGTTGCACTGATAACTCGGATGCTAGCCAACACAGTATTTACATGTAACTACTATCTCTTGAGTGCGTTGGGCTGCAAGAATATCCAACCTCTCCGAAAGTGTTGCAATTTCTGCTGACAATATAGAAAATATATTGAGTCCTTCAGTGCTTATGACCCTTGGTTGAGTCCTATTTGCATAAGGCCATTGATAAGAAAAGTCACCCATGGTACCTGAAAAGAGAGAAATATAAGAAGATAATTAAAACAAAAAAAATGTTTAAATTAAGACCAATTTGATTGAAATTAATGTTGGCAAAAATTTATTAAGCTAATTCCCCGGCAACGGCGCCAAAAACTTGTTGCCTCTTTTTCAGTTCTGATAAAAGAGTTCTAACTCATTCAAGTATACATGCGTCAACAAGTAATACAGAGTAAGTCGAGTATCGATCCACAGGGAATTAACTAATAAAGTTTACCAAGCATTAACCCATAACCATTTCAGTCTTATTTAAACGAATGATATTATATTTTATATTTAAACTATAAAATTAAATAAATCTAAATATTCCTAGAGTGAGATTAGATAATGAAGACTTGAGATTACAATTTCATCTACTGAATAATTTAAATCCATACACTTTATGTTAAGCCAAACTAATTGTACCGGTTTGTTAGTCGAGAACACTAAAGTAAAGTATAGCCATCTTTCAATGTACCATACCCATATCACATATAATCCACAATTGATAGAATACACATGAACACCCACATTACCTAAATCACTATATGTCTATGTGATTTACAAATAATTAGGGTTTAAGCCCAAGTTCTCAATTGATTACGAGTGGCACTTCGGTATATGTCTATCCTAAGCACAAATCATTCATCCCATCAAAATGTAGAATATACAATCACAAGCTATCAAAATCAGATTTAAACAATACTTCATCTTTCAAGTTCATATGGGTTATCACAGTAATTGATGGCCAATCAACTAAGCAAATAAGCATAAATCTTAATAGACAATCCCATAGCAATCAATAAGGCTAACAATGAAATATATCAAATTAAACTAAGCCATAGAATCCATTGCAATCTCAGAATAGAATTTAAATCATAATTACATTAATGCTATTATCCACATATTGAAAACACATCATAAGATACAATAAGCAATCAAAGAGAGAATAAGGGTAGAGAATTGTAGTGCAAATCTGTTCTCTTGAGCCAAGGTTGAATCTTTAATGATTTCCAATTGCTTCAAATCTCCAATCCAATCAACTCTAGAAAATACCTACACTAATCTACCCTATTCTATTATTGAAATTAAAGAGAGAAGATGACAATAGCTATCTCTTCCCCCAAAGGGTGGAATATTCCTTCCATAATGAAAATATGTCTCATATATAAGCCCTAATTGAATCCCCCACTCAATTAAGCTTCAATTGCACTGTTTAATGAAAAGTCAGCTCTGGTCATCGCTCAAGTCGCCAGCGCACGCCAGCAGAATTAACTCGAAAGGGTCGCGCGCGACTTGCGAAAACTCGCGTTTTTTCAGGTCGTCATACGTCACTCACAAGACAAAATTCTACAAATTCACGCGCGTGGTCCATTTCTCTTTGCATTGTCCTCTGGTAAAATGGCCATAACGTTTGACTCAGGAAGAGGTATGGGGCCTGATACCTATCAAATCGAAGATATCGATGAGATCTACAAATTTCATTCTTGGAGGATTGAGAAATTCTGGAAGAATCAAGGCTTAAATTTGGCTGGAAGGGACTACTATGAAAATGGCTAACCAAAACAGCGAAGTTTGACGTCCGTTGGTACAAAGATCATAACTCTTGCATCCGAAATCCGATTAGAATGATTCAAGATGTTCCAGAAAGCTACAAAGACGCTCTACAATCTAAGCTAAGTTCTAAACCAAGAACATGAAGTAAACATGAAAGCCCAAATAATGTCCGGATTGTTTTTCTTTGCATTTTCCTTGCTTTTCCTTGCGTTTTCATACCAATAATCGCTCACATCATTCCCAAGCATAAGATCTACAAAATAAACACAAAATGCATGAAAAGTTACTAAGACACATGAATATAAGCAACTAATTCAAGTAAAAGATACCGAATAAGTGGACATAAAATTCACTTATCAGTAACCCAGAAAATGAAGAACAGCTCTAACAGCATGTTCTGAGACTTAGATCTTACTTGTATGATATGATATGAACCAGATATTGTTATGTACTTGTAGCACTGCATATGTACTGTGACGCCCTCAAAATAAGTCCACACGACCTATTCTGAATCGCCAGATATCATACAATAAAAATCAAATACAAACTTCATTTATACAACTGTTGAATTGTCGTGCAGAATACGACCACAGTTAAACTGAGAGTTTTAATACAAATGTATGTAACTCTCATGGTGCCTTGACCACAACCTTACAATGGTGCCTTACATAAAAGTACAGTCCATAACTATTTTAGAAATTAAAATCTTTGGGAAGTGCTCAAGGAAACCTTCGTACATGGGAGGCCATGCGTCTAGGTTATGATAGATATCATATATCCATAGAACTATCCTTGGTTGACCCAATAGTCCCCAAAGAAAAATAAGAAGATTGCTATCATCTTCTTTCCAATGGTGAGTCTTCTCTGGACATATAATTATCTTCGTTGTCTCCAAGTGAGAATTATATTTCAAATAAACTCCAAGATTATATAGGTAGTGCTCGTAGATATACTCAGCAAGTGGATGTGCACAACCCTGTCTTACGATAACACGAGGTTGTATGTCATTAGACATCTTGTATGATAGTGGCAAAACACCCTTCTAAAGTTGGGTTCACCTCACCCTATTAGGTTCACCAATATTAAATATCAAATGACCTATACAATACGACACACTTATCTAAAGTTCTCAATAAAATTATTTCCATACTATTTAAGGAGAACCTAAACCGCTATAGACCACCGTTCTATTCTCCTGTTACCCCCGCTCGACCCAGCTACACTCTTATTACCTGAAAGGAATTGTGAAGCAAAAAAAGGTGAGCACAACTATCCCAATAAAGAATATCATGACTAAAGATAATTTACATCATCAGTAGCCTTCATCAGTAATAAATCAGAGATTTAGAACATATGATAGATGATAAAAATTTTCAACCATAGTTCTATGTTAACGAAGCAATCCATTAGAAGAGTCAAATAGACCATCAGATCTATTATCTTCTTCATGTTAAAAGTCCACCAATAATGTTTTATCCTTGTAACATCAATCAACAATTCCTATCCACAATCATGGGAATAACTCATAATAATAATTGTGATTCTAAATTCCAAAATTTAGAATTCTGAAATTTACAGGGTATATGAAAGTAGTATGCACACAAGCCAATCATATTTGATGATAAAGCATATACTTTGTAGCAATCTTATTTATTTATTAATAAAAAGTATTAATTTATTAAAGGCTTTTAATTATGTACATGGTGCTATTTTATAGTATGTGATAAACCCACAATTTTAAGCAATGCTTTTAGAATAATGATGATGATCATTCTGATGAGATCTAAATTCTTAGAAAGCTTAAAACTAAAATAGTTCCCAAACGTTGGATTACTAAATTGGGGATTAGTGAATCCGGATAGATTGGTACATACGTTGCTTGCTCATTGGATGAGAATGATTGATCTCATGATCATTTGTGTGGAGACACTAAAGCAAGTATGTAGGTGCTTATTAGAGAATAAGTTCACTGACTGTGGCTCGTTAAGGAATACCTAATGGAGTTTTACTTGCCTGTCAATAGGAATTTTTGTAGTGATAGTAGTACAAGTGATCCTTGGACTTGAGATCATCATAGTATCTTGTGTATGATGAGTTATACTTTGACTTATTCCTTAAGACCCTTAGGGTATATCAAAGGGTATGCTTGGGTATAATAAGTTGTACATGGAGATAATGCATGATCAATAAAGAATCTACCGCTTCTAGTAAAAGAAGAGAAATGTCCTATGTGATTCGATAAATGATAACCCAAAGAGTCCTTGGCAAAGCGAATGAAATTAGAAAGGAGTTTCTAATTTGCATTATTTGAGTTGTGCATTTAAGAGTCTAAATACATATAATTAAATAAAATAAGACTTGACAAAGAATTCCATGTCTTATATTTAATTGGGACATTGTATGGTGGAAGGATTGAATTGTATTAGAAACTATTTACTCAAAGGTTCTTTTATGATTAATGTTGAAATCTATATTATCCGGAAAGTCGTTGATCGCTAGGGAGGCTTATCCTATTGTAAAATAAATATTATTTATTTAAATAAATTAATATTTTATTTATTTATTTAAATAAGATTAGAATTGTTCTAATTGATTTATTCACAACCTGTTTAATATGGAGAAACTAAAGGGTCACACCATAAAAGGAAGAATAATTATTTAAGAAGTAAATGGCATAATTGTAATAATAAGTTAAGTATATTTAATTTAATCTATGGTGATAGAATAAATTAAATAGCTTAATATTTATTATTTAATATTTTGAAAATATTAAATATAAATTAATAAGAGGAGTCTTATTATTATTATTACTATTATTATTATTTAATTCATAAAGGAGTTTGGGAATTAATTAATAAAAGTACTCTCAAATATCCTAATAGGATTAGAAGGCAAATTAATTAAAAGAGTTTAATTAATTATCCTTAATAATATTAGGGAGCTTAATTAATTAAATAAAACCAAAATCCTTAATTGTTAAGGAAGGTTGCCCACATCTATAAATAAGAGGAGTCTTATTATGGGTGAGATGGTTGTTGACTTTTTCACAACATACGTAATTCCAATAGTTGGGAGAGTACGCTCTTTTTCTATGAGAGATAGAAAAAATTAGGGATTTGCCAAACACCCATCTTCTTGAATCTTTATTCTTTCTTGGTGGATCACCTCTAGAGGCCAAACACTTGGGTGGCTAACGTAGATCAAAGGAAGGAACCAAACCCGGTGGGTTCAAGTTAAACGCGAAAAGGATTCGAGGTGAACTTGTACCTAAGGAAGCTTGAATCTTCAAGGGTATGATTCTTGTTCTTCATATCTTTTCGTTTAATTAATAATTATGCATAAAGGATGATCCGGGTATATGGTTTGTAAAATTTTAAAACTTTGTTTTTACACGTTTCCACTTATTTTGTGCAATTTGATTGTGTTCATGAATATTACAAACCTAACAGTGGCATCAGAGCCAAACCTTTATACGAATTATTAATTGTTCAAGATTTGATATATATGTTGATATGTATTTAGAACAATTTAATTGAGCATAATTTTATTGTATAAAATTTATAAAAAAAACGCGAATTCGCGAACTGAAATTTTTCCCCGCTGCATCTAAATACCGCGTGGCCAAGTACTATTTGCACGGAATTGAACTCAAGTAAGTTGTAGGATTCAATTATCTAATATATTATATATATTATGATCCTGCAGTTTTTTTTAAGAATCATGTGAAGGTGATTTATATATTTCATATAATATATTACTTAAGTTCACGTGAGTCATTGATTCTTTGCACGAGATGGCCACGTGGTTAATAAAAATATTATAATATATAATATTTTTAATTATTTTATAATTAAAGTAAAAGGTTTATTTTAATCTTAAAATAAAACATTTATTTTAATATTAAAATAAAAAGTTTTATTTTAATTTTAAAATTGGAATTTCATGCTAACTAATTAGAGTTGGAATTGAATTTCATGATAACTAATTAGAGTTGAAATTGGATTCAATATTTTCTTAAATAAAGGAGTTTATTTAGATATGAAATAAGATTTCATATTATTCAAAATAAAAGAGTTTATTTGTGAATAGAAAGAGAATCCGTATTTCCTTAAATAAAGGAGTTTATTTATATATGAAATAAGATTTCATATTATTCAAAATAAAAGAGTTTATTTGTGAATAGGAAAGAGAATCCGTGTTTCCTTTAACAAAGGAGTTTTTTTTACATGGAATTGGATTCCATAATTAATTAAAATAAAGGATTTTATTTTGATTAAAGATTTTGATTAAAATAAAATAGTTTATTTTATTCAAAATTGGATAAATTAAAATAAAATAGTTTTATTTTGATTTAAATTTGGATTAAAATAAAAGAGTTTATTTTGATGCAAAATTAGATTTTATACTAACTAAATTTGCCCATTAAATGATATTAATATATATATTTAATGTTTATTATTCATGAGATAAATGTTATTTATTGATGCATATGATAATGTGTATGATAATAAATGGGATTGATTGTGGACTATTGACCAATGTGATTGGATTTTATTTTAGTTGGATGCATGAATGTATGAGTTTTATTAAATGGGGTCTGCGTGCCTCTTCGCCTTCTCTAATTTTTCTTAATGTAAATTCTATCTCCTCCTATGTACTTCCCTCGATCACGATCAAGGTTTCTATTTATTTTAAATAGTTTTGTAATAGAAATTGTTAGAATTTATTTTGAAGAATTGGAGATCAAGGAACAAGGAGGGCTTGAAGACCCGTTTGTAATGGAACCCGAGTTTAAATGTAATAGTTATATTAAAATATTAATTCTTGCACCCCTAGGGTTTGACCTTTTGGTTCACTTGGTGGCTCTAGTGAACCAAACTAGAATAAAAGTCCATAATCAATCCGGGTAGAATATAGTATTCTATATGTGCATGCCGATATATATATATATATATATATATATATATATATATATATATATATATTATGCAAATATGCTCGCATGTTCATTAATATGACGCGTATTTTTATATATATATATATATATATATATATATATATATGTGTGTGTGTGTGTGTGCATGCTAAACAAAGATGAGACAATTAATAACAAACCCCTCAAATATTTTATATTAAGTTGTAACGCTTTAAAGATATTTGGAATATCGAACATCGCCTTCTAGCATGATATAAACAATAGAGTATTGAATATTTAATATGAGTTTATTGTGCACACACAAGGCAAGTATTAAATATTTAAGATGTTGTTTTTATTACATATGATGTTTATAAGGAATTGAACATTACTACTTTGTTGTGTACACACAAGGGCTGTAGTTTTCTCTTCACTTATATGAAAATGCTGGGTCTGACTTTACTTAAATCATTTTAGTTCGGATGTGCACACACTTGACCATTATGATTTAAGAGGCAAAATACAAGGAGTTACATAGTTGATGTAATTGACAAGAGTTGTCTACCTATTTATTTATATATAGTTTGTTGTGCACACACAAGGCTATATACATTGGAAATAGGATCCTTATTCTCACTAGCAAATCTTTAATTAGATTTTGCCGAACTATATAAGTGAGGGTAATATAGTTTGATGAAAATAGTGGGAGATACCAATTTAAAATAAGACCTAATTTATTTTGGTAATTAGTAAAAGAATGTATGCTAAAATATTGTTAATTACAAATTCATTTATAGAATTTTACAATGTCTAAATTACTATCACTGCGTAGCATATTAGATGTTAAATTAACCGGACCAAATTAAATGGATTGGTTAAGGAATTTAAGAATAGTTCTCATGGTTGAAAAGCTATCTTATGTCCTTAATAAGCCTATCCTTGCAATGGTTGCAGACAATGCCTCTGAGGAAGAGATTGTTACTTTTAGAAAGTGACAAGATGATGCACATTTGGCTCAATGCATCATTCTCGCATCCATGAGTAATGTGCTTCAGCATCAGCATGAAACTATGGATGCTCCTACTATATTCCTTCACATCAAGTAGTTGATGGTGAGGAAAGTAGGACTGATAGATATCAGATATCTAAGGAGCTCTTCCGATCTAGAATGACCAATGGCACTATAGTACAGACAAAAGTCCTTTATATAATCAATTTGATTGATCAATTAGGACAACGAGTTTTGTCATGGATGGAGAGTTGAGCCAAGATTTGATCTTGCACTCACTCCCAGACTCATTTCACAATTGTTGAGAATTTTTCATATGGACAAGCTAGATATTAGCCTCGCTGATTTGCTTAACATGTTGAAAAATGTTGAGAGTCACTTTCCAACTAAGAAAGACCAAGTCTTACTGGTAGGGGCCAAAGGATCTTCTGAAAAGAAGAACGATTCAAAGAAGGTATATAGAAAGGCAAAAACAATGGATAATAAGAACAAAACTGATACGGATAGCAAATGAGTTTGCTTCCACTGCAATAAGCCTGGACACTTGAAAAGAAATTGTAAGAAGCATCTTACAGAGGCTAACTAGAAGAAGTTTAGTGAAGTTTCGGTTACAATACAGTTTTGTTCACGATTTCAAATAAATTTTTCTTTAAGTCAAGGTTCTACTTAGGTATTGGATACCGACTTTGGTTATCATAAATATAAATTTATGAAAGGACCAAGAAGAAGTAGAAAGCTAAACAAAAATAAGTAATCCTATGTGTGGGAAATGAAGCAAAGGTTGCTACATTAGCCATAAAAACTTATAGTTTAGCATTGCCTACGGGCAAATCTATTAAGTCAATAAGTTGTTATTGTATTCCAGTTCTTGTTAGATACATTATTTCCATTTTATTGTTGGACAATGAAATCTTTTGTATTATATTTAAGAATAATTGTTGTTCTATTTATAATTATAATTTTTTGTATAGAACTGGAATATTACTTAATGGATTTTGTGTACTTTACTTATGTGAAAATAATTTTGCATATTAAACAAATTAGTTTAAGAAAAGGAGATGATCATTCAAAGAGTTGAATGTTTGTATTTGCTGAAATACAAGTGTGAATTATTTGAAAGGTTCAAAGAATTCAGAAGTGAAACAAATTGGCAAAGTGTTAGGATTCTTTGATTTGGTCAAGGAATAAATACTTGTGCAATAAGTTTCTAGATCATCTCAAATGGTTTTCTCATAATGGACGCCTCCTGATACGTAATAATTGATTGGTGTATCTGAAAGAAAAAATTATACCTTGTTGGACATAGTGCGGTCCATAATGATTTTACTGACATTCCAGTATCCTTCTGGGGTAATGTCCAAGAAATGGTTGCATATCTACGGAAAAGGTAACCTCAAAATCTGGCGCCAAGACTCCATAAAAGTTATGGACAGGGAGGATTCCTAATCTTAAGTATGTTAGGATAAGGGGTTGTCCAACTTATGTGAAAAGGTTTCAAAAGGATAAGTTTGGGACAAGATTTGACACGTACAGATTTGTGGGACATCCTAAAGTAAGTTTAGGGTATATGTTCTATAATCCTACTTAGCAAAAGGTGTTTGTTGCAAAACACGCTACCTTCTAAGATAAAGGTGTTTAACATTAAAGAGGCTAGTGGTAGGATAATAGATCTTGAAGAGTTCAAGAACCACAAAACACTATAAGTCAAATAAGAGGAACATGTAGATAGACCTATATATTGTACCACAACCGAATCGTAAATCTGGAATAGTACCGAAGATACCTGGGAGGTATGGATTCATCACGGATGATGATGATGAGGTACGCATCATAGAAGATGATGATCCAGTTACATACGATGAGGTAAGAGTTGTAGACACTCAGAGAAATGGATTGAAGCAATCTTCTCAAAAATGGAACATTCGTTTTGATGAAACAAATCAAAAGAGTTTGATTTTATCACAAATAAGAATGAACCTAGTTTGTACAAAAGGGTCAGTGGGAGCGCCGTGACATTCCTAATATTATATGTTGATATACTATGGATAAGGAATGACATACTAATGCTACAATTAGTAAAGATAAAGTTGTCTAAACATTCCTCCATGAATGATTTGGGAAGAGTATCTTAATTGGGGATAAAATCTATATAGATATATTCAAGAGGATGCTCGACTTAACCCAAGGGACCAATATTCATTTGATTCTAAAGTCGTTTAGCATGGCAAACTCTAAGAGTTGTCTCATGTTGATGAGACATGGAGTGTATCTCTCTTAATAGTCCCCAAAGACTCCTGAAAAGAGAGATTGCATGAGTGACAATCATGTATGCAATGAAATATACGAGACCTGATGATGATCGGTCATATTCTGGAGAAGATCACTATCAGACAGTGAAAAACATCTTAAAGTAATCGGCACTAAGGATGTGATTCAAAATTTATGGTGGGTCTAAATTAAAACTAGAGGGCTTAACAGACTCAGGTTTGTCAGATAGACCAAGACGACAGAAAATCCACTTTAAGGTAAAGCTTTATCTTGAACAGTGGTTTAGTGATAAAGATAAAGTATATAGCTGTAAATGAAGCTGCAAGTTGATTATTTGGATGAAAAGTTTATTACAGAACTAGGAATAGTTCCTAAGTCTCATCTTGGATCTAAACATGTGTTGTGGCACTTTTATTTGATTATAGGAATCGTTAAAACATGGGAAAACACTATAGAGATAGTGAACTCTCAAGAACAACATTACATATCCATTAACTAAAGCTTATCCAACAACAAGATAATCGTCACTTAGAGAAGAAAGGTATGAGATACCATGATGATTGGCTTTAGTGCAAGTGGGAGATTGAAAGTAGTATGCACACAAGCCAATCATGTTTGATGATAAAGCATATACTTTGTAACAATCTTATTCATTTATTAATAAAAAGTATTAATTTATTAAAGGCTTTTAATTATCTACATGATGCTATTTTATAATATGTGATAAACCCATAGTTTTAAGCAATGCTTTTAGAATAATGATGATGATCATTCTAATGAGATCTAAATTCTTAGAAAGCTTAAAACTAAAATAGTTCCCAATCGTTGGATTACTAAATTGGGGATTAGTGAATCCGGATAGATTGGTACATACGTTGCTTGCTCATTGGATGAGAATGATTGATCTCATGATCATTTGTGTAGAGACACTAAAGCAAGTATGTAGGTGCTTATTAGAGAATAAGTTCACTGAATGTGGCTCGCTAAGTCACACACTAGCGAAGTATATAACTCGTCTCTCCCCTCCCAGTTCTAGAGTCTTATCTCCACCAGCGACAATATCCCTAAGCTCTGATACCATTTGTGACGCCCCCAAAATCGGTCCACACGACCCATTTTGAGTCGCCAGATATCATACTATAAAAATCAAATACAAACTTCATTTATACAACTGTTGAACTGTCGTACAGAATACGACCACAGTTAAACTGTGAGTTTTAATATAAATGTATGTAACTCTCATGGTGCCTTAACCACAACCTTACAATGGTGCCTTACATAAAAGTATAGTCCATAACTGTTTTAGAAATTAAAATTTTTGGGAAGTGCTCAAGGAAACCTTCGTACATGGGAGGCCATACGTCTAGGTTATGATAGATATCATATGTCCACATAACTATCCTTGGTTGACCCAATAGTCCCCAAAGAAAAACAAGAAGATTGCTATCATCTTCTTTCCAATGGTGAGTCTTCTCTTGACATATAATTATCTCTGTTGCCTCCAAGTGAGAATTATATTTCAAATAAACTCCAAGATTATATAGGTAGTACTCGTAGATATACTCAGCAAGTGGATGTGCACAACCCTGTCTTATGGTAACACGAGGTTGTATGTCATTAGACATCTTGTATGATAGTGGCAAAACACCCTTCCAAAGTTGGGTTCACCTCACCCTATTCGGTTTACCAAAATTAAATATCAAATGACATATACAATATGACACACTTATCTAAAGTTCTCAATAAAATTATTTCCATACTATTTAAGGAGAACCTCAACCGCTATAGACCACCATTCTATTCTCTTGTTACCCCCGCTCGACCCAGCTACACTCTTATTACCTGAAAGGAATTGTGAAACAAAAAGGGTGAGCATAACTAGCCCAATAAACAATATCATAACTAAAGATAATTTACATCATCAATAGCCTTCATTAGTAATAAATCAGAGATTTAGAACATATGGTAGATGATAAAACTTTTCGACCATAGTTGCAGCGGAACGAGCAATCCATTAGAACAGTCAAATAGACCATCAGATCTATTATCTTCTTCATGTTAAAAGTCCACCAATAATGTTTTATCCCTGTAACATCAATCAACAATTCTTGTCCACAATCATATGAATAACTCATAATCATAATTGTGATTCTAAATTCATCTTCGAACCCAGGACGAAGATAATTTTCATCACCTATCTTCACCTGAAACATCAAAAATCATGGTTATACCAAATCACAATTCCTCGCCATAATCATACTAATAAATTCATCTTTGCACTACTACCAAAGATATTCATTAACAATTCATCTTTTGCACTACAGCCAAAAGACATACAATCAGATTATAGAAGAGTCAAGTAGAGCATGATATCTACTATCTTCTACGAATTAAAAGTGTATTATCAATATGTTATCACGAGACTCGACAATAAATAATCCACATCATTGAATCATCCCTGCACTACAGCCAAGGATATTCACTAGTATTACGACCACGAATTATCTATGCACTACGGGCCAAGGATATTTGTGTTTTCAACAATGGTCATGATTATACCGAATAATCACATACAAACAACTGTCCATCAATGCACGTAAGCCAAAGATATATAATTGTAAAATCAATAATAAACAGTCCATCTTTGCACGTAAGCCAAAGATATACAACTATAAAACCAATAATCAACACTCCATCTTTGCACGTAAGCCAAAGATATACAATTGTAAAATCAATAATCAACAGTCCATTTTTGCACATGTAAGCCAAAGATATACAACTATAAAACCAATAATCAACAGACCATCTTTGCACATAAGCCGAAGATATACAATTATAAAATCAATAATCAACAGTCCATCTTTGCACGTAAGCCAAAGATGACTTACATCATAATATAAACATGATGATGATGACAATGCTATAAGCATTAATCAAACAAAAATAAGGATAAATATTAAAGACTTTAAATTTATCCAAATATTATCAATCACTTAATAAACACATAATATAATATTATTAATATTATAACAATATTTTAATCACTTCTTAAACTTATAAATAATTTATTTTAATTATTTACACTTTACCAAATAATGCATTTAATCATTCAAAAATGCCATACTCATAAGATTTCATCACCAATGATCAAATCCCTCATCAAAAATCTGCATATACCTTATATAGGATTCCCAAGCCATAAAATCCTATTTTCCAATTTTGTTACTTCACATAACATATTTAATTCATTTACTCATAAATAGTTCATTTTCATGAAAAATACCAAATCAGTCCCAAAAATATTTCTTTTCTGGGATTTAGCAGAATATAGTCCCATATTGAACATATATTTTTCTTAGAATTTTTAAAATTCATTTACTATTTTTCATTTGACCAAAACTGCCGAATATTTAGACATTTATCATAAATTGTACTTTTGTCTAAAAATTCCGAAATTTACAGGGTATTTTCTTGTTATATATATGTACTCCTAATAAAAATTTCACCAATTTTGGAGTTAACCATAAGGAGTTATAAGGGTTTACTTTTAAAATATTTTTTCCCATAAAATTCATAACTCCTAATCTATACATCTGAAAACCACCATTTTTGGACACAATATAGAAAACTCATCAAATCATCATTTCAAATTTTTCCAGAATTATTAAGGGTCAGAAAAATTATGAAACTGCAAATGGATTTTCGACCGCCATGCGGTAATCCACGTAGACAGATCATTTCCACAATTTAATAAGAAATGAATACGAAGGATCATTCACCATACATGTGGTAATCCACATAGGCAGGTTATTCCAACAGAATAATAAAGAATGGAATAACAGAAGAATTCACCATACATGCGATATACCGCACAGACAGGTTATTCCCAACAGAATAATAAAGAATGGAACTAGGTCATGTGTAATCCGCAAAGACAAGATATTTCAATAGAATAATAAAGAATGAAACCAGGTCATGCGTAATCCGCACAGATAGGATATTCTAACAGAATAATAAAGAATAGAATAACAACAGATTCACCAGTGCATGCGATAGATCGCATAGATAAAGTTATTCCAATGTAATAATAAAGAATGGAATAATGTAAGAATTCACCACGCATGCGATAGGCAGATGACAGCACGGAAGTTATTCCCAATGTAATAATAAAGAATGGAATAACAACCCTTACGAGTATTGAAAGAAAATAACTCTCTTTATGAATACGAAAGAATAATACCCTTACTATGATAACAATATCCCTTACCTTAAGAAAAGCTGAAATCCGGAATAGTAGGAGGTAGCGATTTCTTCTTCTTCTTTCTCTTTATAATTTCACTCTATAATAATTGTTCTATAGCTTTAGTGAATTGGTGAGAAATGAAGGAAGAATGAGCTTCTATTTATAGGAAAATATAGTTTTGATAATTGCACGTTTTGGGGCTCAAAATATTAGTGTATAATACCTTCCTCTTTTTTTTCATTTTTAATTTAGTCCTACAAGTATTATCAAACTTGCACCACCTCCCCTAATAGTACAAGAATGTGAATCAATAGTACACACATGTGAAAAAATAGTTATAATCATGTGGATTAATAGCAATTAATTGCTCATTTACCCGATTAATTACCCGGTTGGTCAATATAACTTTCAGACATCAATTACTATCGAAATAAATGTCGATTTCTACTAACACTAATAATCTCAACACAATGGAAATAATTTTCTCAACAATTTAATTTTTGAAATATTAAAGTTTGACTTTTTCTGAAAAAGTCAACTGTTGACTTTTTTGACCAAAAAGTTAATCCCGACAAATTTTGTGTTTATATTCTATTTCTACTAATTTCATCGTTCCGAACTCAAATATCATGTACGCGTCTCCAAATTCAACTCCGAACTCAAATTCAATTTTTAATAACATTTATCATTAATATTATAACTCACAATATTTAACAACCAATTCGCTCCCCAAGAAAGAGGGGCTTTCCGATAAGGATTTCTCCTTATTATGCGCGCAATTAGGTGACCAAACCTCTCCTCGATGTAACTTCTGACATTGTCAATATTGTAAATAATAATATGAATAACTTTGTCGTCTCAATTATTAATTTAATAATATAACATATTATGCAGATGATACTGCGACAATAATTGAATCAATAATATGAGAGATATGATGCAACAATTACTGTAGCAATAATTGAGTATATTTGAGTGACTTCTCACGTAAACATCAATAATCAATACCGTGTATTACTATGCAACCACACGTATTACTGTACTTTTACTACCTAGTTCAACAGTTTTAACGGTAACACTTTTCCTGTTATTTTTATAAAAAGATAATATTGTCGTTTTCTTACTACGACAATACTTCCGTTGTGGAGTGCACCAATGATTGTGTCGTCCTACAGATATTTCCCGACAAAAAGAATATTTTATAACAACTTGCATACTTTAAAAAATTTTCACATATCACCTTTAACTTTAACCTTTTATCAATTTAACCTTTTACTAAATAGAATAATTATAAGAAAATTGAATACTTTCATTTCATAAAATTCGGGGTCTCACAATACTACAATATTTGACCCTAAGCTTTCCCAGAAATATTATATATTAAAAATTTCACTTGGTCAAACATGGCTACTTGATAACTGTCTATGAATGTTCTTGAGCCTCAAGAACACCTAAGGCGACACTTACTGTCGCTAAAGGCTATAGCGACAGACTTATTAAATTTAATTATATTAAAATCTATAAATCATTTAAAAATAGAAAATAAATTCTAAAATTTACAAAATCAGTTTTAAAAATTATTTTAAGTTATAAAAATTAACTTTTAATAATTTGGTATATTTTCCATAAATATTAGTAGTTATTTGAATATTATTAATATTTAATTTATTTAGTAAATACATTAAATAAATTAACTAAAAATAATTTTAAATCATTTTAAATGATAATAAGATATTTAATAATATTGTAAGTTATAAAATGTAACTTTCAATATTTTAATGTAAATTTCATTAATTATTAAATATTAATGATATTAGGTTTATTTAATAATAATGTAAGACCCCAACTTATTATAAATAAAATTGAATTTTTTCTATTCATTATTCTAAATTAATAAGGTGTTAATTTGTTATAATACTTTGGTTATGGGTGAAATGTGCAAATTTTGCAAAATAAGCAAGTGGTTATAGAATATTCATTTCTGTCGGGGTATATTCATTTGGTCGTGGAATATTCTTGTTTTCGGGAAATATTTGTATGACAGCACAGCCATTTGTGGGCCCCATAACAGAAAACGGTTGGATGAAGGAAAACGACAAAGTATTAATTTTTATAAATAACAAACAGAAGTTATTCATGCTTAACACTTGTTGGAATACTCTGTGGTTAAAAATACGATAATATGCGTGGGTCGCATGAAGAGACACTCAGATTGCATAGTATTTTTGAATTATCGATCCTTACGTAAAAGGCACTACTCGATAATTGTTACGATAATTACTTCGCTCAATATTTTATTTTATTGATTCAATAATTCTGCATTGATATTTTATATTATTGTTGTTTCAATAATTGTCAACGCACAAGGATTTCTCATTATCAAATCAATAATTCATATTATTTGAATAATATTATTAGATAGCATTATTGGCAATGTCTAGAAAGTTCCGTCTAAGGAGAGGTTTGGTCACCTAATTGCGCGCCAGTAAAGAGAAATCCTTAATGGAAAGCCCCCTCTTTCTTAGAAACTACTTGGTTTTCATTATTATGATTCTGTAATATTATTTGTGAATAATTAATTATTGATAAAGAAATATTTATTTGATGCGGATATAAATGATGGATTTATTTATTTTATGTGGTTATAATTGAAGGAATTAATGTTGAGGTATTTTATCACTATTTTTGTCGGAATGGAGGTATTAAAAATCAAATCGAGATTTTTTACGATATATCAGTGTGAGTTATAATTTTTAATCCGAATGAATGAAATTGTTGTGATTTTTGGATATGTTATACATATATAAGTTGAGTATATGTCCACAAATTTTGAACCGTTAAAAATGAATGTATGATTTGTTATGAATTTTAAGAGGTGTCTGATTCGAAAATTAGGTTTATAAATGATTTTGGTGGAAAATTCTAGAATTGAGTGGGCCCCACTTGTGGTTGGTGAAGAAATGTGCTGAATTTTATATCAAATGTGGTGGGTAGCAATAGTAGCAGGTAAAGCCATCAGGTAGCAGGTCAAGTCTGCTTTGGCGTGCTAATATTTTTCTATAAATAGAGGGCTAAGTTAGAATTGAAAATCACACCAAAAACATAAGCTCTCTCTCTTTCTCTCTCTATATTATCGAGCGTATTTTGTGAGTATTTAGATACTTTGAGAGTTACTATTCAGTACAAGTTTCATTCAGCATCATATCCGACATTCATTCTGAAGTACTATTTATTTGAGGTAAGGGATGTTATTTTCTTCTTAAATGATATTATTTTCTTCAATATCATTATGCCGAAATATTGGTTTGAACTTTTTAATCAAATTTGGAACTTTTTGTGTTGGGGTTACTATTCACGTATACGGCACTATTCACGAATACGACACTATTCACCGAAAAATAAAATTTTTTCTTTTTGTCCAAGATGTCTATTATGGTTAATATCTTTGATTGTATCCATGTTTTGATCTTTATTTTTTAAATTTTGCTTCACAATTGGTTATTATGAAGTATTATTGATCTCGGATAAACTGTTATACAAATCCCTAATATTTGTCCTCTGTCTCATTGGATTCGTTTTCTTTAAAACATTTTTCATCATCCTCAGTCTTAAATGATGATATTATTGAATATCTTTGGCCTATAGTGCAAAGATGAATGATTAATTGATGAATATCTTTGGCCCGTAGTGCAAAGATGAATAGGTGTTGAGATGAACATGATCGACTGGTGATATAAATGAATATCTTTGGCCTGTAGTGCAAAGATGAATATCTGATTAAAGATGTATATTGATTGATGTTACAGGGATAAAATATTAATGATGAACTTTTAAATCTTAGAAGATAGTAGAATTCATTCTCTACATGACTCTTCTAATGGATTGTTGTTTCCGCTGCATTTGTTGATCTAAAACTTGTTATTTATTATATTCTATCAGATTTTTTCCTGTTAAAGACTAATGATAATTTGTTGTATATTATCTTGTCATAATATTCTTTATTGGGCTAGTTGAGCTCACCCTTTTCCATTTTGTTCCATTTTTCTTCTCAGGAGGTGAGAACATAGCAGGATCAAGTCGAGGTATGGAGTGATGGTTCTAGAAAGATGTTTTAGCAGTCCTCACTATTTCTGTAAAATAGTGTATGAATTGAAAGTAGTATGCACACAAGCCAATCATGTTTGATGATAAAGCATATACTTTGTAACAATCTTATTCATTTATTAATAAAAGTATTAATTTATTAAAGGCTTTTAATTATCTACATGATGCTGTTTTATAATATGTGATAAACCCATAGTTTTAAGCAATGCTTTTAGAATAATGATGATGGTCATTCTAATGAGATCTAAATTCTTAGAAAGCTTAAAACTAAAATAGTTCTCAATCATTGGATTACTAAATTGGGGATTAGTGAATCCGGATAGATTGGTACATACGTTGCTTCGCTCGTTCGATGAGGATGATTGATCTCATGATCATTTGTGTGGAGACACTAAAGCAAGTATGTAGGTGCTTATTAGAGAATAAGTTCATTTGAACGGGCTCGCTAAGGAATACCTAATGGAGTTTTACTTGCACATCACAATAGGAATTCCTATAGTGATAGTAGTCTAAGTGATCCTTGGACTTGAGATCATCATAGTATCTTGTGTATGATGAGTTATACTTTGACTTAGTCCTTAAGACCCTTAGGGTATATCAAAGGGTATGCTTGGGTATAATAAGTTGTATACATGGAGATAATGTATGATCAATAAAGAATCTACCACTTATTAAAAGAAGAGAAATGTCCTATGTGATTCGATAAATGACAACCCAAAGAGTCCTTGGCGGGCGTAATGAAATTAGAAAGGAGTTTCTAATTTGCATTATTTGGTGTCATGTATTTAAGAGTCGAAATACATATAATTAAATAAAATAAGACTTGACGTAAATTCCATGTCTTATATTTAATTGGGACATTGTATGGTGGAAGGATTGAATTGTACGAGAACTATTTACTCAAAGGTTCTTTTATGATTAATGTTGAAATCTATATTATCCGGAAAGTCGTTGATCGCTAGGGAGGCTTATCCTATCAGAATAAATATTATTTATTTAAATAAATTAATTGTTTAATTTATTTATTTAAATAAGATTAGAATTGTTCTAATTGATTTATTCACAACCTGGTTTAATATGGAGAACCTAAAGGGTCACACCATAAAAGGAAGAATAATTATTTAAGAAGTTAATGGCATAATCGTAATAATATAAAGTTATGTATATTTAATTTAATCTATGGTGATAGAATAAATTAAATAGCTTAATATTTATTATTTAATATTTTAGAAATATTAAATATAAATTAATAAGAGGAGTCTTATTAATATTATTACAATTATTATTATTATTTTAATTTCTAAAAGAGTTTAGGAATTAATTTAATATAAGTATTTCATTTATTCCTAATTGGATTAGGAAGGAAAATTAGTTAAAGGAGTTTAATTAATTATCCCTAATAAGATTAGGGAGCCCCTTTAATTAAAAAGGGTTTAATTAAATAATACCTTATTTTAATAGGGTTACTTGATATCTTTATAAGAGGAGTCTTATATCAGATATTAAAACGACGTAATAATTCCAATGGTTGGAGAGTACGCTCCTTTTCTATAGAGATAGAAAAACTAGGGTTTAGCCAACCACCCATCTTCTTGAATCCTTCTTCTTCCTTGGTGGATCACCTCTAGAGGCCAAACACTTGGGTGGTTAACGTTGATCAAAGGAAGGAACCAAACCCGGTGGATTCAAGTTGAACGCGAAAAGAATTGGAGGTGAACTTGTACCTGAGGAATCTCGGATCTTCAAGGGTATGATTCTTGTTCTTCAATTTTTCGTTTAATTAATAATTGTGCATAAAAGGTGATCCGGGTATATGGTTTATAAAAATTTTAAACTCTGATTTTTACACGTTTCCGCTTATTTTTGCAATATGATTGCGTTCTTGAATATTACAAACCTAACAGTGGCATCAGAGCCAAACCTTTATGCGAATTATTAATTGTTTTAATTTGATATGTATATTTGTTAGGTTTGTAATATTCATAACGCAATCAAATTGCATAAAAAGTGCGGAAGCGTGTAAAATCAGAGTTTAAAAATTTTACAAACCATAAACCCGGATCATCCTTTATGCATAATTATTAATTAAACGAAAAAGATAACGAATGAGAATCGTACCCTTGAAGATCGAGCTTCAGTGCAGTTCACCTCCAATCCTTTTCGCTCAACTTGAATCTCACCGGTTTGTTCTTCCTTTGATCAACGTGCTTGATATGTTTGGGCCTGAGGTGATCCACCAAGAAGAAGAAAATTGAGAAAGAAGGTGGTTGGCTAACCCTAGTTTTTCTATCTCTATAGAAAGGTGTACTCTCCCAACAATTGGAATTATTACGTGATGTTGAAAATCAACAACCCATCCACCCATAATAAGACTCCTCTTATTTATTGATGTAAATGACCCTCCTAACAATTAAGAAATTGGGTTTTATTTAATTAATTAAATTCTTTTAATTAATTAGGCCCCTAATCTTATTAGGATAATTAATTAAACTCTTTAATTAATTTAACCTCCTAATCTTATTAGGAATAAATGAGAGTACTTATATTAAATTAATTCCTAAACTCTTTTTAGAAATTAAAATAATAATAATTGTAATAATATTAATAAGACTCTCTTATTAATTTATATTTAATATTTCTAAAGATTAGGGAGCTTAATTAATTAAAAGAATTTAATTAATTAAATAAAACCCAATTCCTTAATTGTTAAGATGGGTTGCCCACATCTATAAATAAGAGGAGTCTTATTATGGGTGGGTATGGGTTGTTGACTTTTTCAACATACGTAATATTTCCAATAGTTGGGAGAGTACCCTTTTCTATGTAGATAGAAAACTAGGGTTGAGCCAATAACACCCATCTTCTTGAATTTTATTCTTCCTCGGTGGATCACCTCTAGAGGCCAAACATTTGGGTGGCTAACGTTGATCAAAGGAAGGAACCAAACTCGGTGGATTCAAGATCGAACGCGAAAGGATTTGAGGTGAACTTGCACCGAGAAGCTCGATCTTCAAGGGTATGATTTATTCTTTATCTTTTCGCTTAATTAATAATTATGCATAAAGGATGATCCGGTATATATGGTTTGTAAATTTTAAACTCGATTTTTACCACGCTCAAGACTTATTTTGCAATTTGATTGCGTTATGAATATTACAAACCTAATGATGGTATCGAGCCAAACCTTTATGCGAATTATTAATTGTTTTGATTTGATATGTATATTGATATGTGTTTAGAACAATTTAATTGGGCATAATTTTATTGTATAAAATTTAAATAAAAAAAAAAAAAAAAAAAAAAAACGGAACAGATTTATTACATTTAAACCCGGGCTCTATTACAAACGGGTCTTCAATCGCTTCTTCCTTTTTGAATATATGGAGTGCTAGGTCGGACTTAACTTGGATAATTTTGATTCGGATGTGCCACCACTTGATCAAAATAATCTAAGAGGCAAAAGAAAAGGAGTTGCATAGTTGATGTAATTGACAAAAGTTGTCTACCTATTTATTTATATATAGTTTGTTGTGTCACCACAAGGCTATATACATTTGAAATGGGATCCTTATTCTCACTAGCAAATCTTTAATTAGATTTTGCTTAACTATATATATTGAGGTAATATAGTTTGAAGAAAATAGTGGGAGATACCAATTTAAAACAAGACCTAAATTATTTTGGTAATTAATAAAAGAATGTATGTTAAAATGTTGTTAATTATAAATTCATTTACAGAATTTTTATTATGTCTAAATTACTATCACTGAGAAACATATTAGATGCTAAATTAACCAGACCGAATTAAACGGATTGGTTAAGGAATTTGAGAATAATTCTCATAGCTGAAAAGCTATCTTATGTCCTTAATACGCCTATCCCTGCAATGGTTGCAGACAATGCCCCTGAGGAAGAGATTACTACTTTTAGAAAGTGGCAAAATGATGCACAATTGCTCAATGCATCATGCTCAGCATCCATGAGTAACGAGCTTGACACCGACTTGAAACTATGGATGTTTCTTATATTCCCGCACATCAAGTAGTTGATGGTGAGGAAAGTAGGATCGAAAGATATCGACATATCTAAGGAGCTCTTCCGATCTAGAATGACCAATGACACTACAAAGATGTATACATGTCCTTAACATTATCAATTTGATTGATCAATTAGGACAACAAGTTTTGTCATGGATGGATAGTTGAGCCAAGATTTGATCTTCGCACTCACTCTCTGACTCCTTTCAAAATTGTTGTGAATTTTCATATGAACAAGCTAGATATCACCACCGATTTGCTTAACATATTGAAAAATGTTGAGAGTCACTTTTCAACTAAGAAAGACCATGTCTCTTCCGGTAGGGCCAAAGGATCTTCCGAAAAGAAGAACAATTCTAAGAAGGTAAATAGAAAGGCAAAACAAAGGATAATAAGAACAAAATCGATACGGATAAAGAAAGGAGTTTGCTTCCACTACAATAAGCCCGACATCGGAAAGAAACTGCAAGAAGCATCTTGCAGAGGCTAACCAAAGAAGCTTAGTGAAGTTTTGGTTACAATACAGTTTTTGTTCATGATTGAAATAAATTTTTCTTTAAGTCAAGGTTCTACTTGGGTATTGGATACCGACTTTGGTTATCATAAATATATATTTATGAAGGGACCAAGCAGAAGTAGAAAGTTAAACAAAGATAAGTAATCCTATGTGTGAAAAATGAAGCAAAGGTTCTCACGATTAGCTATAGAAACTTATAGTTTAAAGATCGCTTACTAGCCAATCTATTAAGTCAATAAGTTGTTATTGTATTCCAATTCTTGTTAGAAACATTATTTCCATTTTATTGTTGGACAATAAAATTTTTGGTATTATAATTAAGAACAATTGTTGTTCTATTTATAATAATAATGTTTCAGATAGAAATCGAAGATTACTTAATGGATTTTGTATACTTGACTTACGTGAAAATTTATTTTGTAAATTGAACAAACTAGTATAAGAAAAGGAGATGATCATTCAAAGAGTTGAATGTATGTATTTGTTGAAATACAAGTGTGAATTATATGAAAGGTTCAAAGAATTGTAAGTGAAACAAATTGGCAAAAGTATTAAGATTCTTTGATTAGATCAAGGAATAAATACGCAGCAATAAGTTTCTAGATCATCTCAAATGGTTTTCTCATAATGGACACATCTTGATACGCAATAATTGATTGATGTATCTGAAAGGTAAAATCATACCTTGTTGAACATGGTACGGTCCATAATGATTTTACCGACATTCCAGTATTCTTCTAGGGTCATGTCCTAGAAATGGTCAGATATCTACTAAAAGGTAACCTCAAAATCCAAATTTCCCAAGACTCCATAAAAGTTATGGATGTGGAGGATTCCTAATCTTAAGTATGTTAAGATAAGGGGTTGTCCAACTTATGTGAAAAGGTTTCGAAGGATAAGCTTGGGACAAGATTTGACATGTACAGATTTGTGGGACATCCTAAAGTAAGTTTAGGGTATATGTTCTATAATTCTACATAGCAAAAGGTGTTTGTTACGAAACACGCCATTTTCTTCTAAGATAAAGATGTTTATCATTAAAAGGGGCTAGTGGATGATAATAGATCTTGAAGAGTTCAAGAACCACAAAATACTATAAGTCAAATAAGAGGAACTCAGAGATGTACCTATTACACCACAACCAATCAGAAAATCGAATAAGCACCAAGATACCGGGGAGGTATGGATTCATCATAGATGATAATGATGAGGTACACATCATAAAAGATGATGATCCAATTACATACGATGAGGTAAGTGTTGTAGACACTTTCGAGAAATGGATTGAAGCAAGTTTCTCAAATATGGAACATTCATTTTAATGAGGCAATCAAAAGAGTTTGATTTTATCAAAAATAAGAATGAACCTAGTGTGTACAAAAGGGTCGGAAGAGAGCATCGTGACATTCCTAGTACTATATGTTGATATACTACGGATAAGGAATGACATACCAATGCTACAATCAGTAAAGATAAAGTTGTCTAAACATTCCTCCATGAATGATTTGGAAGAGTATCTTAATTGGAGATATAAATCTATATAGATAGATTTAAGAGGATGTTCGACTTAACCCAAGGAACGTATATTCATTTGATGCTAAAGTTGTTTAGCATGGCAAACTCCAAGAGATGTCTCATGTCGATGAGCTATGGAGTGTATCTCTTTTAATAGTCCCCACAGACTCTTGAAAAGAGAGGTCGCATGAGTGACAATCATGGATGCAATGAAATGTACGAGACCTGATGTTGATCAGTCATATTATGGAGAAGTTCACTATGAGTCTGTGAAAAATATCTTAAAGTACTTAACCGAAACTAAAGATGTGATTAAAATTTATGTCATTCTTAATTAAAACTAGAGGGCTTAATGCACTCAAGTTTTTCGACATGCACTCAAGACGAAAGAAAAATCCACTTTAAGGTAAAGGGTTACCTTGAACAATGGTGCAAAGAATTGAAAGGTTCCAAACAAAGAAAAAGTTCTTTGGTTTAGTAATAAAGACAAAGTATATAGCTATAAATGAAGTCGCAAGTTGATTGTTTGGATTAAAAGTTCATTACGTAACTAGGAATAGTTCCTAAGTCTCATCTTGGATCTAAACATGTGTCAGTGGCACTTTCATTTGATTATTAGAATCATTGAAAGATGGGAAATCACTATAGAGATAGTGGACTCTCATGAACAACATTACATATCCATTAACTAAAGCTTATCCAACAAAGCAGGATAATCGTCACTTAGAGAAGAAGAGTATGAGATACCATGACGATCGGCTTTAGTGCAAGTGGGAGATTGAAAGTAGTATGCACACAAGCCAATCATGTTTGATGATAAAGCATATACTTTGTAACAATCTTATTCATTTATTAATAAAAGTATTAATTTATTAAAGGCTTTTAATTATCTACATGATGTTTGTTTTATAATATCCGATAAACCCATAGTTTTAAGCAATGCTTTTAGAATAATGATGATGATCATTCTAATGAGATCTAAATTCTTAGAAAGCTTAAAACTAAAATAGTTCCCAATCATTGATTACTAAATCGGGGATTAGTGAATCCGGATAGATTGGTACATACGTTAACTTGCTCATTGGATGAGGATGATTGATCTCATGATCATTTGTGTGGAGACACTAAAGCAAGTATGTAGGTGCTTATTAGAGAATAAGTTCACCTGAACGTGGCTCTCTAAGGAATACCTAATGGAGTTTTACTTGCTCGTCAATAGGAATTCCTATAGTGATAGTAGTACAAGTGATCCTTGGACTTGAGATCATCATCAGATCTTGTGTATGATGAGTTATACTTTGACTTATTCCTTAAGACCCTTAGGGTATATCAAAGGGTATGCTTGGGTATAATAAGTTATACATGGAGATAATGTATGATCAATAAAGAATCTACCACTTATTAAAAGAAGAGAAATGTCCTATGTGATTCGATAAATGACAACCCAAAGAGTCCTCGGCCAAAGGCGTAATGAAATTAGAAAGGAGTTTCTAATTTGCATTATTTGGTGTCAGTGCATTTAAGAGTCGAAATACATATAATTAAATAAAATAAGACTTGACGTAAATTCCATGTCTTATATTTAATTGGGACATCAGTATGGTGGAAGGATTGAATTGTATTTAAAACCATTTACTCAAAGGTTCTTTTATGATTAATGTTGAAATCTATATTATCCGGAAAGTCGTTGATCGCTAAGAGGCTTATCCCTATCAGAGAATAAATATTATTTATTTAAATAAATTAATTGTTTAATTTATTTATTTAAATAAGATTAGAATTGTTCTAATTGATTTATTCACAACCTAGTTTAATATGGAGAACCTAAAGGGTCACACCATAAAAGGAAGAATAATTATTTAAGAAGTTAATGGCATAATCGTAATAATATAAAGTTATGTATATTTAATTTAATCTATGGTGATAGAATAAATTAAATAGCTTAATATTTATTATTTAATATTTTAGAAATATTAAATATAAATTAATAAGAGGAGACTTATTAATATTATTACAATTATTATTATTATTTTAATTTCTAAAAGAGTTTAGGAATTAATTTAATATAAGTACTCTCATTTATTCCTAATTGGATTAGGAAGGAAAATTAGTTAAAGGAGTTTAATTAATTATTCCTAATAAGATTAGGAGCCCTTTAATTAAAAAGGGTTTAATTAAATAATACCTTATTTTAATAGGGTTACTTGATATCTTTATAAGAGGAGTCTTATATCGGATATTAATACGACGTAATAATTCCAATGGTTGGAGAGTACGCCCTTTTCTATCGAGATAGAAAAACTAGGTTTAGCCAACCACCCATCTTCTTGAATCCTTCTTCTTCCTCGGTGGATCACCTCTGAGGCCAAACACTTGGGTGGCTAACGCCGATCAAAGGAAGGAACCAAACCCGTGGATTCAAGTCAACGCGAAAAGAATCGGAGGTGAACTTGTACTTTAGGAAGCTCGGATCTTCAAGGGTATGATTCTTGTTCTTTAATTTTTCGTTTAATGAATAATTGTGCATAAAGGGTGATCCGGGTATATGGTTTGTAAAAATTTTAAACTCTGATTTTTACACGTTTCTGCTTATTTTTGCAATATGATTGCGTTCTTGAATATTACAAACCTAACATAATTGTAATGAGGACTTATTTGAGTGTTGATATTGTCTAGAAGACAATATTTATATTTAAACTCACAGTATGTGTTGTCGTATTTTGCACGACAATTGTATTATTGAAGTTGTAGTTTGCTTTCTGTACCATGTATTTGGCGACTCAGAATGGGTGTTATATACCTATTTTGGGGGCGTCATAGTTGGTATCAAAGCTTAGGGATATGGTCTATGGTAGAGATCGGGGAATAGAACTAGGAGGGGAGAGATGAGTAAATCCTTCGCTAGTGTGTCCTATCTAAGCTTATTTGTTGGTCGATCATAATATAGGGATATTATGTGATATGTTAATTTGTTTAATTAACCCTTATTTTATGGAAATATTTAAGAATGGCTGCTGAGAACGTTAACAATGGAGTGTATGAGATTGTGGAACAACCTTTAGTCACAAACCAGGAGAACATGCAACAGGAAGACAATATTCCTCCTGTAAACAACACTACCGAGCAAACGATGAATGATAGAATGTTTAGGAGCTTTTTGTAGTTCATGCAAAATCGCATTTAGGGAGACTCACGTACAAAATACGGTGGAAGTGATAGCAACGCTGCTGATCTATCACAAACCCAAATAGCTTCAAAGAGTTGGGACCACCAGATTTCTGGGGAAAGCCCGATCCGATTAAGGCAGAAATGTGGGTCAAGCAAATTACCAAGATATTCGATGTCTTGGGATGCACGGAGGAACAAAAGGTTCCATTCACTACCTTTATGTTCCGTGGAGAGGCAGATTACTGGTGGGAATCTGTGAAGCTTACCCAGCCAGCCGCACTCAACATGTCTTGGGAAAGATTTCAGAAATTGTTCAATGACAAGTACTTTTCTGAAAGTATTCGTCATATGAAGGAGGTAGAGTTTATTAGACTGGAACAGAATAACATGACGGTGTCTCAATACGAGGCAAAGTTCGCGGAGTTATTCAGGTTTGCACCTCATTTGGTAGAAAATGAGGAACGTATGACGCGGATGTTTCTGAGAGGTCTAAAACTCGAGATTCGTCAATACCTTATCACTCATAAATTTTCTCTATATTCAGATGTTGTCAATAAGGCTCAATTATTAGAGCGAGATAATGAGTATACTCAACCGAGGGATCACAACCGTGGTCATACATCTAAGGATGGCGGCCCGATCATCGGCGATGATAACCAACGAAGAGGAAGAATACTTGACAAAAGTGGTAACCACTCAAAAGCTAATAGTGGCCATGATAATAAGAGAGGTGAGTCTAGTGGAAATTTCAAAAGAGGAGATTCAACAATGACGGAAGACATCAAGAAGAACACCAAAGATCAACTGTTGTTGGGAGGAGAACGACCACCGGTCGTGTGTTATAAATGCGAGAAAGAGGGACATATCAGCCCAAACTGCCCACAACAATCCAAGGTATGTTATAACTATGGAAAGGAGGGTCATATAGCCCGAGAGTGTTCTGTAGCAAACCCAAGTTCAGCGGGGATGGTGAATCCAAAAGCTGTCCTGGATAAGTCGAAATCAACGGTTCCTGGAAGAGCGTTTGTCGTGACTGGCCAAAACGTGAGGAACCCAAATGAGATGATCATGGGTAAGCTAATTTTGAATTCTTACGAAGTTTATACCTTACTAGATACCGGTTCTACCCATTCTTTTATCTCTCCTGCTTGTGATTAATGTTTAAACTTGACTCCGGAGAAATTAGACTTTAACTTATCTGTTGAAACTCCATTGGGTGAAACCTTCGTTACATCTACAATTTATAAATCTTGCTTAATCCAAGTTGGCACTATCACATTACCTGTTGATCTTATCTCTTTAAAGATACTTGCTTTTGATGTGATTTTAGGGATTGATTGGTTAACCACTCATCATGCCAAAAATTGATTATTTTCGTAAGGTTGTTAGTTTTTATATTCCTAACCAACTTGTTATACGAATTCAAACAACTAAACCACTAAAATCAGTCACTGTCATATCAAGCCACAAAGCTATTCGTTTATTAAAAAACGGATGCCAAACTTTCTTAGCCCATGTTATGGATTTGAATAAAGACAAGTCAGATTTGGATAATATTTCTGTTGTTAGAGAGTTTCCTGATCTATTTCCTGAAGAACTTCCTGGTCTACCCCCAGAACGTGATGTTGAATTCTTTATTGACCTTGAACCGAGTACAAAACTCATTTCTAAAACCCCATATCGAATGGCTCCTATTGAACTTCAGGAGTTAAAAGCCCAACTACAAGAGTTATTACACATCGGTTTCATTCATCCTAGTACATCTCCTTGGGGTGCTCCTGTTTTATTCGTAAAGAAGAAAGATGGGAGTATGCGACTTTGTATTGACTACAGCAAAATTGAACCATGTCACCATCAAGAATAGGTATCCCCACATCGCATTGATGACCTGCTCGACCGATAAGGAGCACAATTCTTTTCAAAGATCGATCTTCGCTCGGATATCATCAATTTGAAGATTAAAAATGAGGATATTCTAAAGACCGCCTTGTAACTCGATCACGGCATTATGAATTCTTAGTCATATCTTTTGATTGACTAATGCTCCTCGCTTTTTCATGGATATGATGAACCGAGTATTCAAGGAATATTTGGATCGGTTCGTTCTTTGTCTTTATTGATGAGATCCTCATCTATTCCAAAAGCCGTGAAGATCATGAGCACCATTTGAAGTCGATCATCGAAAGGCTTCGTGAAAACAAGCTTTATGCCAAGTCAAGAAATGCGAGTTACGCTTGAGGAGGTAGAATTCCTTGGGCACGTGGTGTCAAAACATGGAGTATCTGTTGACCCGGAGAAGATTGAAGCAACCAAAGTTGGTGACCGAAGTACGCAGCTTTCTAGGCTTAGCTGGTTATTATCGGAGATTCGTGGAAGGATTTTCTCGAATCGCTACTCTGTTAACTCAAATTGACTCGGAAGATAAAAATTCAGTATGGAGCGAGGAATGCGAGAAGAGTTTCCAAGAGCTCAAGAGGAGACTCATTTCGCACTGCTCGCAATACCATCCGGTTTCGGATGGATTTGTTATCTACAGTGATGCTTCAGGCAAAGGGTTAGGATGTGTTCTCATGCAACATGGGAAAGTCATAGCCTATGCCTCGCGACAACTCAAAGAATATGAGAGGAATTATCCTACTCGTGATATGGAGTTGGCAGCAGTCATATTCGCGTTAAAAATCTGGAGACACTACCTGTATGGGGAGAAAGTGGATCTCTATATGGATCATAAAAGCCTCAAATATTTCTTCATCCAAAAAGAACTCAACATGCAAAAACGACGTTAGCTCGAGCTGTTGAAAGATTATGATCACACTATTCAATATCATCCTGGAAAGGTGAACGTAGTAGCTGACGCATTGAGTAGAAGATCGTATGCGAGTACGAGTGAGATATTGTCAACGCAAAGGCCCATTTTGTATGACTTTCAAAGGATGGAGATAGAATTAAAGACTCCAAGGACCCATGTGATGATGGCGAATATACGAGTAGAATCGACTTTAATCGATAAAGTTACAGCTGCTCAAGCTACGGACCTGGGGCTGATTCGTATGAAGAAGAAAGTGCAAGAAGGTGCTATTCCAGAAGCAAGAATCAATGAAGAAGGAATACTTCGATTCAACTCTAGACTTTGTGTTCCTAATGATTCTGACTTGAAGCATAAAATCATAATGGAGGCACACAAAACCCCGTTTGCAATCCATCCTGAGAGTACCAAAATGTATCATGATATTCGACATACATTTTGGTGGAACAATATGAAGAGAGTGATAGTGGAGTTTATCTCGAGGTGTTTAACCTGTCAACGTGTAAAGGTGGAGCATCAAGTGCCAAAGGGTCCATTGCAACCACTTGAGATTCCAGAATGGAAGTGGGAACACATTACTATAGATTTCGTTACAGGTATTCCCAAGGTTTCTCAAGGTATAGATGTGATTTGGGTTATTGTTGATAGATTAATCAAGTCTGCTCATTTCTTACCTATACGAGAAACTTATTCCCTGGAACGTCTTGCTCATATGTATGTGAATGAGATTGTAAGATTGCATGGCATGCCAGTATCCATAGTTTCGAATCGTGACCCAAGATTCACTTCACGATTTTAGGTTAGCTTGCAGAAAGATATGGGCACAGATTTAAGATTCAGTTTGGCATACCATCCTCAAACAGACGGACAATCAGAGAGGACTATTCAAACTCTTGAAGATCTATTAAGACTTTGTGTCCTAGAATTTAAAGGGAGTTGGGATAAGTATTTAGCATTAGTGGAATTCTCCTACAACAACAGTTATCAAGCAAGTATAGGCATGGCTCCATTCGAGGCGTATGATGGACGAAAAGTGTCGCTCTCCAAAGATATCTTTGGGACGAGGTGGGAGAAGCAACGTTGTTGGGACCAGAATTAGTACGCATGACTACATAAAAGATCCAAATGATTCGACAACGTATTCAAACCTCACAAGATCGACAAAAAAGTTATGTTAATCTTCATCGAAAGGACGTGGATTTAATATTAGGGATCAGGTACTATTACGTATTGTTCCATGGAAGGGAGTTACAAGATTTGGAAAGAGAGGAAAGCTCAATCCAAGGTTTTTTGGTCTATTTGAGATTCTTGACCGAATAGGAAATGTGGCCTATAGACTCGCATTACCTCCAAGTATGTCTCGTGTTCACAATGTTTTCCACATATCTATGCTTCGTAAATATGTGAAAGACCTGAACCATATTATTAAGTTAGAACCAGACGAGATAGCCAAAGATTTAACGTACGAGGAGGTACCTGTTAAAATTTTGGATAGGAAAGAACATGTCCTACGCACCAAGGTTATACCACAAGTTAAGGTTTTGTGGAGGAACCATGCTATTGAAGAAATGACCTGGGAGTTGGAATCGAAAATGAAAGCGAGGTACCCTCACCTTTTCGAAACACCAGGTACGTACATAAATTTTGAGGACAAAAATTTATAAGGAGGAGAGGTTGTAAGACCCCAACTTATTATAAATAAAATTGAATTTTTTCTATTTATTATTCTAAATTAATAAGGTGTTAATTTGATATAATGTTTTAGTTATGGGTGAAATGTGCAAATTTTACAAAATAAGCAAGTGGTTATAAAATATTCATTTCTGTCTGGGAATATTCGTTTGGTCGTGGAATATTCTTGTTGTCGGGGAATATTCGTACGATGGCGCAGCCATTTGTGGGCCCCATAACGGAAAATGGTTGGATGAAGAAAAATGACAAAGTATGAGTTTTTATAAATAACGGCGTAGTTGTTACCGTTAACACTGTTGGAATACCCGGTTGTTAAAAATACAGTAATATGCGTGGTTGCACAGTAGCATACGGTATTGCATAGTATTTTTGAATTATTGATCCTTACGTAAGAAGGCACTACTCAATAATTGTTACAGTAATTACTATTCAATATTTTATTTTATTGATTCAATAATTGATGCGTTGATATTTTATATTATTGTTATTTCAATAATTGTCACTTCACAGTATTTCTCATTATCATATCAATAATTCATATTATTTGAATAATATTATTAGATAGAATTATTGGCAATGTCTAAAAAGTTTTGTCTAAGGAGAGGTTTGGTCACTTAATTGCGTGCCAATAAGGAGAAATCCTTATTGAAAAGCCCCCTCTTTCTTGGGAACTGCCTGGTTTTCATTATTGTGATTCTGTAATATTATTTGTGAATAATTAATTATTGATAAGGAAATATTTATTTGATGCGGATATAAATGATGGATTTATTTATTTTATGTGGTTAGAATTGAAGGAATTAATGTTGAGGTGTTTTATCAGTATTTTTATCGGAATGGAGGTATTAAAAATTAAATCAATATTTTTACGATATATTGCGTGAGTTATAATTTTTAATCCGACCTTTGGATCGCTGTGATTTTTGGATATGTTATACATATATAAGTTAAGTATATGTCCACAAATTTTAAACCGTTAAAAATGAACGTATGATTTGTTATGAATTTTAAGAGGTGACTGATTCGGAAATTAGGTTTATAAATGATTTTGGTGAAAAATTCTAGAATTGAGTGGGCCTCACTTGTGGTTGGTGAAGAAATGTGCTGAATTTTTATTTCAAATGTGGTTGGTGGCAATAGCAGCAGGTAAAGTCATCAGGTAGCAGGTCAAGTCTGCTTCGGTGTGCTAACATAATCCTATAAATAGAGGGCTAAGTTAGAATTGAAAATCACACCAGAAACATAAGCTTTTTTTTCTCTCTCTCTCTCTCTATATATATATATATATATATATATATATATATATTATCGAGCGTATTTTGTGAGTATTTAGATACTTTGAGAGTTACTATTTAGTATAAGTTTTATTCAGCATCATATCCGACATTCATTCCGAAATACTGTTTCTTTGTGGTAAGGGATGTTATTTTCTTCTTAAATAATATTATTTTCTTCAATATCATTATGCCGAAATATTGGTTTGAACTTTTTAATCAAATTTGGAACTTTTTGTGTCGGGGTTACTATTCACGTATACGACACTATTCACGTATATGACACTATTCATGAATACGGCACTATTCACCAAAAAATAAAATTTTACCTTTTTGTCCAAGATGTCTATTATGGTTAATATCTTTGATTGTATCCATGATTTGATCTTTATTTTTTGAATTCTGCTTCACAATTGGTTATTATGAAGTATTATTGATCTTGGATAAACTGTTATACGAATCCCTAATATTTGTCCTTCTGTCTCACTGGATTCGTTTTCTTTAAAATATTTTGCATCATCCTCAGTCTTAAATGATGATATTATTGAGTATCTTTGGCCTGTAGTGAAAAGATGAATGATTAATTGATGAATATCTTTGGCCCGTAGTGCAAAGATGAACAAGTGTTGAGATGAACATGATCGACTGGTGATATAAATGAATATCTTTGGCCTGTAGTGCAAAGATGAATATCTGATTAAAGATGTATATTGATTGATGTTACAGGGATAAAATATTGATGATGGACTTTTAAATCTTAGAAGATAGTAGAGTTCATTCTCTACGTGACTCTTCTAATGGATTGATGTTTCCGCTGCATTTGTTGATCTAAAACTTGTTGTCTATTATATTCTATTAGATTTTTCCCTGTTGAAGACTAATGATAATTTATTGTATATTATCTTAGTCATAATATTCTTTACTGGGCTAGTTGAGCTCACCCTTTTCCTTTTTGTTCCATTTTTCTTCTCAGGAGGTGAGAACATAGCAGGATCGAGTAGGGGTATGGAGTGATGGTTCTAAAAAAATATTTTAGCAGTCCTCACTATTTCTGTAAAAAAGTGTATGAATAATTGTAATGAGGACTTATTTGAGTGTTGATATTGTCTAGAAGACAATATTTATATTTAAACTCACAGTATGTGTTGTCGTATTTTGCACGACAATTGTATTATTGAAGTTGTAATTTGCTTTCTGTACCATGTATTTGGCAACTCAGAATGAGTGTTGTATACCTATTTTGGGGGCGTCACAAATAATATTAAATAAATAGATTAAAAATGATTTTATTAATTTAAAAATCATTTAAAAAGGATATAAGTGGTTTAAAAATATTTGAAATTATTATAAATGACTTTTAATATTTTAGTGAATAATACGTTAACATTTAAATAATAATGGTAGTGGTTTAAAATTGATTTTAAATGTTTTAAAAATCATTTAAGAGTAATATTAATACTTTAAAAATATTCTAAGTTATTATAAATAACTTTAATATTTTGGCAATGGTTTCATTTATAGTTTAATATTAATTAAATGTTCTTGATAATAGAATTATGTAATATATAAATAATTTAATAATGATTCTAGAGTTTGAAAAATCATGATAAATTATAATAATTAATTAAAAATTATTATAAGTCCTATGATTGATATTTGAAGTATCCAGAATAATATTTAAGTTACAGATTAGAGTTTTAAACTCGATAATTTTTCTCGATAAAGTCGCTTTTTTGCCTTTGAAATGTTATCAAGTTGATCCAAACCTATAAAGTTTGTCTGTATAAGTGTTTGTTTGTGTCTTAATGACTGATATAACTATGTAACAATGTGATTAGGTTATGTATTGACTGTAAATAACAGTATGATGTATTATGATATGTTATTCTAATCAATAGAACAACCTTATAAATGATAGGTCATTGAATTAAAGATAGAACTAAGTTGTGTAAGCAACAAACCAGGCAAGTTCCTAAATTTTTCTTCTTTTACTTGAGCAAGAATCCTAACCTTTGCATTTACTTTATGCAATGGACATGAGTAAGACAGTTTCAGAATTATACTATCATTATGCCAGATTATTAAACTCTACTGTTATTGATTATGTATCCAATCATTTATACTCATACAAGTTTCCAAACTTTATCCATTTATTGTTTATCAGTACCGTATTACTATAAGGTTCAGATATATATATTCTGTTCGTTAAATTCTAAGTATGGTTATACAAGTGTCCTCACTTGGATAATTATTGTACATGTTGATATATGCTTGTTGATTTCCAGTATGTATACCTTAATTAAAAGTCGTCTAAGCTATTTGACTCGGCTAGACACAGCTTAAGAATACCGATGAACATGATAGAACCCTAATAATATCCAACCCAATTTATTTTGGTTTGGATTCAGGCTGAGTATGAAAATCCTAAATCTGGGAAACTTTTGTGCTCCCAAGGCGGTTATGATGAACGAGAATATCGTTCTGGTATCTAGTATTGATCAATACAGGGCATAACGGGCTGCTCTCCCCCGTGCCCGTAAGTTGTAACGGTTTGCAGATGAAGTTCTGTTAAATCTTTTCAAAAATAAAAAACAATGTTCATAGTCTGTCGACTGATCTCCATTTATAGTCAGTACGTAGTTTCAAAAATTTGAAATAGAATTGGTATGTTGATTAGAATTATTTCAGTTACTTCACAACTATTTCTTAATTGTAGAAGTGTCACTCAAAGAAAACATTTAATCCTTTCAGCTAATGTTTATTGTTGCTATTACTTGTTGGGCACTCAAATGTTCATTCTTGCTTAATTTAAATGTTTTCAGTTAAGTATGATCAACCAGAGGGCTCTGCCAGAAATAAAGGGAAAGGGAAGTTGTCAAAATAAGTTGTGTTATCTTATGTAATAGCTAGACTTAAATAAGATGATGATATTATTATCTATCATGTAATGATATGTTTTAAGGTCGCGTACCTGGGATTTAGAAAACTCTGATATGTAAATTGAGTTTGATATTTATGACATTATTATTATTATTCCGCTCAAAGAAATGGTATCGTGATGCACTGAATTTAGGTTTCAAGTACCTGAATTTGGGGGCGTCACAGCACACGGTATTGTACAATATCTTTGATTATTGATACTTAGATGAGAAGTCACTCAGTTTTATTCAATTATTGCCATAGTAATTGATGCATAGTATCTCATATTATTGATTAAATTATTGTCACAGTATCATCTGCACAATATTTTATATTATTAAATCATTAATTGAGACGACAAAGTTATTCATATTATTATTTGCATTATTAAAAATGTCTAGAATGTTCTGTCGAGGAAAGGGGTTTGGTCACTTAATTGCGTGCCAATAAGGAGAAGTCCTTATTGGAAAGCCCCCTCTTTCTTGGGAATGATCTGGTTATTAATATTGCGAGTTATAATATTAATGATGAATAAATGTTATTAAAAATGTGCTTAGTGAAGCCAAGTGAATTGAGATAATTAGAGGAGTTTTTTATAAAGTATTTTTTGTAAATTTGGCTTATTACATGGACCTCCACTTACTCATTTTCAAAATCGTCTTAAAAGTTATCTCGCTTTGTTTTATTACTTATATATATATATATATATATATATATATATATATATATATATATATACTTTTATATAAAATTGAATATATTATATTTTATTTGATTGCATAGTACTGTATAGTGTTTGCATAGTACTACATAGTATTGCATAGTAAAAATCATGTGAATTCTGATTCTACGCCCGTGAATTCGTCCGAAATTTTATTGTGCAATCCGTTATTTTCCTAAATAATATCCTTTCATTCTCCTATAAATAGGATGCATAGTTTAAAAATAAAAATCACACCAAAATCAGAGAATTCTTCTTCTATAATATTGAGCGTATTTCTTTAGAGTTTTAGGAAGCTTTGAGTGTAAAAAATAGTGTAAGTTTTCTTCAAGAACATCCCCGCCATACCAGTCAGAAATATTCTCCTTTTAAGGTAAGGGATATTATTTTTGTTCAATATTCATAAGAAATAATATTTTCTTCCATACTCTGTAGTATGTAAGTAATATTATTTCGTTTCATATTCCTAATTCTACACTTATGTTGATAAGTATTACTTCTATACTTCTTGAAATTAGTAGAATATCCTTAAAATTTGCACTTCATCTAGTATCGTTTCACTATTCATACGTACGGTACTATTTATACGTACGGTACTATTTACGAAGTACTATTCATGGGGTACTATTCACTCAGATACTATTCACTTGGGGCACTATTCACGACAAAAAATGATTTCTTTTCTGTCCAAATTATTTTTGATACATGAATATTATTCTTGAATTTTACTCCACAAAGCTGTTATCATGTTGACAATTTGGACATTTTTAAATTCTGGATAAATTAAAAATCTTTAATATTTATCCTTGATTTCGTTTGATTGATGCTTATATCATTGTCATCATCATCATGCTTATACTGTGATGAAAGTCATCTTTGGCCCGTAGTGCATAGATGGACTGTTAATTGGTATGATTATGACCAGGAATTATGTATCGGTATAATCATAACCCGTAATATTACAAATGATGTTGTAAAAGTCCTCAATGGCCCGTAGTGCATTGATGGACAGTTGTTGTCATGATCATGACCACTGGTGGTAATAACAAATATCCTTGGCCTATAGTGCATGGATAATTTGTGGATGTGATACGAGTGAATATCCTTGGCTTGTAGTATATGGATAATTCAGTTATGTGAATTATTTATTGAGCCGTGTTACAGTGATAAAGTATTGATGATGAACTTTTAAATCATAGAAGATAGTAGATATCATGCTCTACTTAATGGATTGCTTATTCCGCTGCAGTTAAACTTGTTGTCTATTGTATTCTATCAGTTTTACACTATTGAAGGCTAACGATAATTTATTCTGCATTATCTTAGTCATAATATTCTTTACTGGGTTAGTTGAGCTCACCCTTTGCTTTCATTTTTCTCTTCAGGAAATGAGAATATAGCTAGAACTAGTCTGGGAATGGAGTGATGGTCCAAGATGGTGGCTATAGTAGTCCTCACTATTCTATGAAATAGTGTGATAATAAATGTAATGAGGACTCAATTTGAGTAGGGATATTGTCTACAAGACAATATTCGTGTTAAAACTCTCAGCAACGTTTTGTCGTATTGTATAAATGAAGTTGTATTTAATTTTGTACCATATATTTGGCGACTCAGAATGGGTGATGTATACCTATTTTGGGGGCGTCACATAGTTTCTCCTTTTTGATGATGTTAAAGGGGGAGAGATTTTTGGGAATTTTGGATAGCTGATAGTTGATGCTGAAGATTGAAAATATGTTTTTGGATTGATTTAGGTTTTTGACAACTATTTAGATATTTAGATTTTGATAACTGTTTTGGGATTTGATAAACATTTGTATCTATTTTGGTTAGTTAAGCAGTAATTGGAGATATATGATTCATGTTTACTGTTATGTTACTTTGTTTTGAATACTATTTGTTTAACATGAGATATTTGATATACATGCTATATTGAAAGATTCCGTTTAAATGATATGCCTAAATTAAGGGGAGCCATATATTTAGGGGGAGTATGGTATATAACTTGTCATCATCAAAAAGGGGGAGAATGTTAGTATATATACTTTGTGGTTTTAATGATGACAATGCTTATATGGGCTTAATTGATATTATATTGGCTTCTAATCTGATTGGGCCATGTTAATCAATAGGTATATATGTGTATTATGGACTAATTGGGTTGATCCATAAAACTTTGTTGTTAATTTCAGCAGGTTGGATGTTGTGTCTAATATATATATATATATATATATATATATATATATATATATATATATATATATATATATTGCCAAATAAGCTTTTCAATTTAAAAGTTTTCTTTAAATAGAAGTCTGTTTAGCATCATTCAAAGGATCCAATATTGCTGGGGTTTATATTTTAAATATATGTGTTGATATATTGAGATATATATCTTTGTTAATCTATTTTGCTCTGAAGGCCAAATCAATTCTGAATTGGAGTATTTTAAAGAAATTAGAATTGGTGTTTAATTCAAAGTAAAAGGTAACAGGTTGATTTCTATATTTTATCATTAATATTATATTTCCTTAGTATTAGCCTGTTATATATTTTAATTAATATTGCTAGAATATATCATTCTTGTGACGTCCCCAACATAGGTATGCATCACCCATCTTGAGTCACCAAATACATGGTACAGAATACAAATACAAACTTAATTATACAAACGTCGTGTAATATACGACAAAACATAGCTGAGAGTTTAAACAGGAATATTGCCATATAGACAATATCCACTCTCAAATAGAGTCCTCATTACATTTATTGTCACAATATTTTATAGAATAGTGAGGACTACTATAACACCATCTCGGACCATCACTCCGTTCCCCAACTAGTCCCGACTACGTTCTCATTTCCTGGAGAGAACAATGAAAGCAAAAGGGTGAGCTCAACTAGCCCAGTAAGATATATTATGACTAAGATAACGCAGGATAAATTATCATTAGCCTTCAATAATGTTAAACTGATAAAATACAATAGATATCAAGTTTAACTGCAGCGGAATAAGCAATCCATTAGAAGAGTCAAGTAGAGTATGATATCTACTATCTTCTATGATTTAAAATGTTTTCATCAATTTTTATTGCTGAGACTCTGCTTAATAAATAAACCACATCATCGAATCATCCCTCCACTACGGGCCAAGAATATTCATTAAATCATCAATGGTCATGACTATACCGAATAATCCCTGGTCATAATCATACCATAAATTGTCCATCAATGCACTACAGGCCACTGAGGACTTTTACCACATCATTTATAACATTACAGGTTATGATTATACCGAATGATCCCTGGTCATAATCATACTAAGTCCATCTATGCACGTAAGCTAAAGATGACTTTCATCACAATATAAGCATGAGGATGATGACAATGACATAATAATTCAATAAAACAAGTTCAAGAAAATTTTTTAAAGATTTATAAGTTAATTTATCCTGAAATCAATTACGTCCAAATTGTCAACATGATATTGCTTTGTGGAGTAAAATTCAAGAATGCTCAGAAGAATATTTTCATGAAAAGATCTTTGAATGAAGCGCAAAATATCCGTGATATTCTACTAATTTCATGGAGTATAGAAGCCAAAACTTTAACCAACCGAGTATAATAGAATATATGAAACTCGCAAATGGATTTTCGCTTTGATATGCGGTAATCCACGTATGATGAGATCATTTCCACAATTTAATAAGGAATGAATACGAAGGATCATTCACCATGAATGCGATAATCCACATGTATAGTTATTCCAAATGTAATAATAAATAATGGAATAATGAAGAATTCACTGTGCATGCGATAGAATATGCGATAGGTTAATCCCAATAGAATAATAAAGAATGGAACCAGTCATGCGTAATCCGCACGATAGGATGTTCTAAATGAATAATAAAGAAAGAAACTGTGTCAAATGCGTAATCCGCACAAATGGGATGTTCCAATGTAATAATAAAGAATGGAATAACAACAATTCACTTAGGCATGCGATGAGATCAGACGATAGGTTATTCCAACAGAATAATAAAGAATGGAATAATAGAAGAATTTCGCCATGTATGCGGTACTTCGCATAGACAGGTTATTCTAACATAATAATAAAGAATGTAATAACAACTCTTACGAGTATTGAAAAAAAATAACTCTCTTCATGAATACGAAAGAATAATACCCCTTACCTTAGAAGAAACTGGATATTTGAATAATGAGGTAGCAGACTTCTCTTATTCTTTCTCTCTATAATTTCTCTCTATAATAATTGTTCTAAAGCTTTAGTGAATTGGTGAGAAATGAAAGAAGAATGAGCTTCTATTTATAGGAAAATATAGTTTCGATAATTTCACGTTTTGGGGCTCGAAATATTACAGTACAATACCTTTAACTTTTCTTTCATTTTTAATTTAGTCCTGCAAGTATTATCAAACTTGCACCACCTCCCCTAATAGTAAATAATGTGAATCAATAATTTAATCATGTGAATCATTAGTTATAATCATGTGAAAATACAAATTACAGTATAGTACCTCCATCTATACCTCCATTTTTAACTTAGTCATGCAAGTATTATCAATCTTGCACCAACTCCCCTAATAGTACAAGAATGTGAATCAATAGTACACACATGTGAACAAATAGTTATAATCATGTGAATTAATAGCAATTAATTGCTCATTTATCCGATTAATTACCCGGCTGGTCAGTAAAACTTCCAGACATCAATTAATATCAGAATAAATGTCGATTTCCACTAACACTAATAATTCCAACACAATAGAACTATCAATTTCATCTTTAATCAACACGAACTTATTCATCATTAATATTATAACTCACAATATTTAACAACGAGTCCTTCCCGGGAAAGAGGGGCTTTTCAATAAGGATTTCTCCTTATTAGTGCCGCATTGGGTGACCAAACCTCTCCTCGACAAAACTTCTGACATTGTAATATTATTGCAAATAATAATATGAATAACTTTGTCGTCTAAATAATTGATTTAATAATATATCATATTATGCGGATGATCTTGTGACAATAATCGAATCAATAATATGAGAGATATGATGCGGCAATTATTATTGTAGCAATAATTGAGTATAACCGAGTGACTTCTCACGTAAGCATCAATAATCAATACCGGTGTGCTACTACGCAACCACATGCCAGACATTCTTTGTACTTTTACTACCTAATTTAGTTCAACAATTTAACGGTAAAACTTCCGCCGTTATTTTTATAAAAGATAATTATGTCATTTTCTAACTACGACAATACTTCCGTTGTGGGGTCCACTTAATGATTGTCTTGCTCGCATTTAATATTCCCTGTTAAAGCGAATATTCTCCTAACCAATCAAATATTATATAACCACTTGCTTACTTTGCAAAATTTTTAAAATTACCCATAACTATAACATTATATCAAATCCACACCATAATATTAAAAAATATATTTCCTGAAAATTATTATTCTTTATTCATAAAAGTTAGGGTCTTACAACCTCCCCTTATGAAATTTCTTCCTCGAAATTAGGGTGCGTACCTGGTATGTCGAAGAGGTGAGGATACCTTGATTTTATTTCAGATTCTAACTCCCAGGTCATTTCCTTACCATTGTGGTTTCTCCACAAAACTTTGACTTGAGGTATAACTTTGGAGCGTAGAATATAATCCTTCTTATTCAAGATTTTAACAGGTAATTCTTCATACGTTAAATCTTCCTCTATCTCATCTGGTTCTAATTCAATAATCTGGTTCGTGTCTTTCATATATTTACGTAACATAGATATGTAAAAAACGTTATGAACACGAGACATACTTGGCGGTAAGGCGAGTCTATAGGCCACAGTTCCTACTCGATCGAGGATTAAAAATGGGCCAATGAATCAAGGATTGAGCTTTCCTCACTTTCTAAATTTTATACTCCTTTCCATGGAGCAACACGTAACAACATATGATCTCCAATATTGAATTCCACGTCCTTTCGATGAAGATCAACATAACTCTTTTGTCGATCTTGTGAGGTTTTTATACGTTGTCGAATTGTTTGAATCTTTTCCGTAGTCATACGTACCAAATCCGGTCCCAACAACGTTGCTTCACCCACCTCATCCCAAAGATCTTTGAGAGACGACACTTTCTTCCATACAACTCCTCAAATGGAGCCATGCCAATACTTGTTTGATAACTATTATTGTAGGAAAACTCCACCAATGGTAAGAACTTGTCCCAACTTCCCTTGAAGTCAAGGATACAGAGTCTTAATAAATCCTCAAGAGTTTGAATAGTCCTTTTTGACTGCCCATCCGTTTGAGGATGATATGCCGAACTTAATCATAAATCCGTGCCCATAGCTTTTTACAAACTAACCCAAAATCTTGAAGTGAATCTTGGGTCTCGATCAGAAACTATGGATACTGGCATACCATGCAATCTTACAATCTCGTTTATGTACATACTAGCAAGACGTTCAAGTATAAAAGTTTTTCGTATCAGTAAGAAATGAGCAGACTTGGTCAATCTATCAACAATAACCCAAATCACATTTATTCCTTGAGAAACCTTGGGAACCAGTAACGAAATCCATGGTAATGTGCTCCCACTTCCATTCTGGAATTTTAAGTGGTTGCAATGGACCTTTTGGCACTTGATTCTCTGCCTTGACTTGTTGACAAGTAAGACACCTTGAGATAAACCCCGCTATCTCTCTCTTCATATTGCTCCACCAAAATGTATGTTGAAGATCACCATACATTTTGGTATTCCCAGGATGGATTGCAAACGGTGTATTGTGTGCCTCCATCATGATTTTATACTTCAAGTCAGAATCGTTAGGAACACAAAGTCTGGATTTGACTCGTAGTATTCCTTCTTCATCGATTCTTGCTTTTGGAATAGCGCCTTTATGTACTTTCTTCCTCATACGCATCAGCTCCAAGTCTATAGCTTAAGCAGCTTTAACTTTATCAATTAAAGTCGGTTCTACTCGTATATTCACCATCATCATATGGGTCCCTGGAGTCTTTAACTCTATCTCCATCCGTTGTAAGTCATACAAAATGGGCCTTTACGTTGACAATATCGCACTCGTACCCGCATATGATCTTCTACTCAATGGGTCGGCTACCACGTTCGCTTTTTCAGGATGGTATTGGATGGTATGATCATAATCTTTCAATAGCTCAAGCCATCATCGTTGTCGCATGTTGAGTTCCTTTTGAGTGAAGAAATATTTGAGGCTTTTATGATCCGTATAAATCTCCACTCTCCATACAAGTAATGCCTCCAAATCTTAAGCGCAAAAACGACTGCTGCCAACTCTAGATCATCAGTAGGATAATTCCTTTAATATTCTTTGAGTTGTCGTGAGGCATAGGCTATGACTTTCCCATGTTGCATGAGAACACATCCTAACCCTTTGCCTGAAGCATCACTGTAGATGACAAATCCCTCCGAGCCAGATGGTATTGTTAGAACAGGTGCTGAAATGAGTCTCCTCTTGAGTTCTTGAAAACTCTTCTCACATTCCTCGCTCCAACCGAACTTTGTATCTTTTCAAGTCAGGTGAGTTAATGGAGTAGCGATTCGAGAAAATCCTTCCATGAATCTCCGATAATAACCAGCTAAGCCGAGAAAGTTATATACTTCGGTCACTGACTTAGGTTGGTCCCAGCTTTGAATTGCTTCAATCTTTGCCGGGTCAACAGATATTCCATGATTTGATATCACATGCCCAAGGAATGAAACTTCCTCAAGCCAGAACTCGTATTTCTTCAACTTAGCATATAGCTTGTTTTCACCAAGCTTTTGAAGTATCAGCCTCAAGTGTTGCTCATGGTCTTCACGGGTTTTGGAGTATATGAGGATGTCATCAATAAAGACGACCACAATGTGATCCAAATATTCTTTGAATACTCAGTTCATTATGTCCATGAAGGCAGCAGGAGCATTAGTTAATCCAAAAGAAATGACTAGGAATTCATAATGCCTGTACCGAGTTTTGAAAGCAGTCTTTGGAATGTCATCAGTTTTAATCTTCAACTAATGATATCCGAAATGAAGATCAATCTTTGAAAAGAATTTGGCTCCTTGCAACCGGTCAAACAGGTCATCAATGCGAGGTAACAGGTACCTATTTTTGATGGTGATATGATTCAACTCCCGATAATCAATACAAAGTTGCATACTTCCATCTTTCTTCTTCTCGAATAGAACAGGAGCACCCCAAGGAGACGTACTAGGACGAATGAAACCGATGTCTAACAATTCCTGTAGTTGGGTTTTTAACTCCTGAAGTTCAATAGGAGCCATTTGATATGGGGCTTTGAAAATGGGTTTTGTACCGGATTCAAGGTCGATACAAAATTTAATTTCACGCTCTGGGGGTAGGCCAGGAAGTTCTTCAGGGAATACGTCAGAAAATTTATTAACAATAGAAATATCATTCAAATCTGACATATTTTTATTTAAATCCGTGACATGGGATAAGAAAGTTTGACATCCGTTTTTCAATAAACGGATAGCTTTATGACTTGATATGACAGTGATTTATTTTAGTGGTTTGGTTGCTTGAATTCGCATAATAGGTTGGTTAGGAATATGAAAGCTAACAACCTTACGAAAATAATCGATTTTAGCATGATGAGTAGTTAACCAATCAATCCCTAAAATCACATCAAATGCAAGTATTTTCAAGGAAATAAGATCGACAGATAACGTGCGGTTACCGATTTGAATCAAACAAGACTTATAAACCGTGGATGTAATGAAGGTTTCTCCCAATGGAGTTTCAACAAATAAGTCAAAGTCTAATTTCTTCGGAGTCAAATTTAAACGTTGAGCGCAAGTAGGAGAAATAAAAGAATGGGTAGAACCGGTATCAAATAAAGTATAAACTTCGCTAAAGTTTATGATTAGCTTACCCGTGATCACCTCGTTCGGATTCCTCACTTTTTAGGAGGTTACGACAAACGCTTTCCCTTGAACTACCGGTTTTGTCTTGTGTGGAACACCCTTTGATGCCTCCATCCCAACTGGACTTGACTTTGGTGCACGACAAAATCGGGCTAGGTGACCTTCTTTTCCACAATTGTAACATGCTTTGAACTGCATCGTGCAGTTTGGACTTATGTGTCCTCCCCCTCCACATTTGTAATATACGACCGGTGGTCGTTCTCCTTCCTTAACAACAGGTGCTGATGCTGATGTCTTTCCATCATTATTGAATCTCCTCTTCTTGAAATGTCCACTCTTATTGTCATGTCCATGATTACCACCAAAGTGACTACCATTTCTGGCTTGTTGATTCCATCCACGTTTGTTATCACCGCTTCGATGACTGCTACCACTGGTATTATCGACTTGCCGGATGCTCTCTCTTGGTTAGGTTGACTCATTATTGCGCTCCAATAACTGAGCCATATTCATAACATCTGAATACAAACATAGTTTATGAGAGATAAGGTATTGACGTATCTCAGGTTTCAAACCTCTTACAAACATCTGTGTCATTCTCTCCTCATTATCAACCAAGTGAGACGCAAACCGAGATAACTCAGCAAACTTAGCTTCGTACTGTGCCACGTTCATATTGTTTTGCTCAAGCTTGATGAACTCTACCTCCTTCATGTGACGAATACTTTCAGGAAAGTACTTGTCGTTGAACAGTTCTTGGAACTTCTCCCAAGACATCTTCAGTGCGGCAGGTTGAGTACGCTTTAGAGATTCCCACTAGTAATCTGCCTCTGCTCGCAACATGAAGGTGGTAAAGGGAACCTTTTGCTCCTCGGAACATCCTAAGACATCAAATATCTTGTTGATCTGCTTTATCCACGTCGCTGCCTTAAGTGGTTTTGGTTCTCCAAAAAACTCTGGTGGTCTCAGCTCCTTGAACTGCTTAGTGGTGATCGTCCGAGAGTTATCAGTGTTTCCACCTGCATTTTGGACAAGAGCCGCATTCGCCTGATGTTGTATAAATTGCATAAAATCTCTAAACATCCCATCGTTCATCATTTGATCATTGTTGTTTACCAGAGGATTATTGTCTTCCTGTTGCACATTATCCTGGGTATTAATCTGTGGTGACTCAACGGTCTCATTGGTTCATTGCTTATCTCAACATTTTCGGTTGCCATTTTCAAATACTGCCACAAACAAGGGTTAATTATCATATCACATATTATCCCTATACTCTGACCGACCAATTAAATACCAAATAAACTTAGGTAGGTCATACTAGCGAAGGAATTCTCCGTCTCTCCCCTCCTAGTTCTTGTCTTAACGAAACTAATCCGTATTAACGATCAGAATTTTTACGCTAAAAGTTGTTATGCTATGTGTAATTTTGACTTCAGCCAGGGATCATATCCCTAAGCTTTGATACCAACTGTGATGCCCCCAACATAGGTATACATCACCCATCTTGAGTCGCCAAATACATGGTACAGAATACAAATATAAACTTAATTATACAAACGTCGTGTAATATACGACAAAACATAGCTGAGAGTTTAAATAGGAATATTACCTTCTAGACAATATCCACTCTCAAATAGAGTCCTCATTATATTTATTGTCACACTATTTTATAGAATAGTGAGGACTACTATAACACCATCTTGGACCATCACTCTGTTCCCCGACTAGTCCCGGCTACGTTCTCATTTCCTGAAGAGAACAATGAAAGCAAAAGGGTGAGCTCAACTAGTTCAGTAAGATATATTATGACTAAGATAATGCAGGATAAATTATCATTAGCCTTCAACAATGTTAAACTGATAAAATTCAATAGACATCAAGTTTAACTACAACAGAATAAGCAATCCATTAGAAGAGTTAAGTAGAGCATGATATCTACTATCTTCTATGATTTAATATGTTTTCATCAATTTTATCGCCGAGACTCAGCTTAATAAATAATCCACATCATCGAATCATCCCTGCACTACGGGCCAAGGATATTCATTAAATCATCAATGGTCATAACTATACCGAATAATCCCTGGTCATAATCATACCAAAAATTGTCCATCAATGAACTACATGCCACTGAGGACTTTTACCACATCATTTATAACATTACAGGTCATGATTATACTTAGAATGATCCTCGGTCATAATCATACTAAGTCCATCTACATGCATACGTAAGCCAAAAGACGACTTTCATCACAATATAAGCATGAGGATGATGACAATGACATAATAATTCAATAATACAATTTCAAGAATAAATTTTAAAGATTTATAAGTTAATTTATCCTGAAATCAATTACGTCCAAATTGTCAACATGATACTGCTTTGTGGAGTAAAATTCAAGAATGCTCAGAAAAATATTTCCATGAAAAGATACTGGATGAAGCACAAATATCCAAGATATTCTACCAATTTCATGGAGTAGAGAAGCCAAAACTTTAACCAACTGAGTATAATAGAATATATAAAACTGCAAATGGATTTTCGCCCGCCATGCGGTAATCCACGTAGACAGATCATTTCCACAATTTAATAAGGAATGAATCTGAAGGATCATTCACCATGCGTGAGGTAATCCACATAGACGAGGTTATTCCAACGAATAATAAAGAATGAAATAACGTAAAGAATTCACGAGCATGTGATAGACCGCACATCATCGAGTTATTCCCAAAGAATAATAATAAAGAATAGAACCAAATTTCATGCGTGTCTCACACAGATAGGATATTCTAAAAGAATAATAAAGAATAGAACCAGGTCATGCGTTATCCGCAAAGGCAGGATGTTCCAATAGAATAATAAAGAATGGAACCAGGTCATGCGTAATCCGCACAGACAGGATGTTTCAACAGAATAATAAAGAATGGAATAACAACAGAAATTCACCGTGTATGCGATGATCAGATAGGCGAGGTTATTCCAATGAATAATAAAGAATGGAATAACGAAGAATTTCACCATGTATACGGTACTTCGCATAGACAGGTTATTCCAACATAATAATAAAGAATGGAATAACAACTCTTATGAGTATTGAAAGAAAATAACTCTCTTCATGAATACGAAAGAATAATACCCCTTACCTTAGAAGAAACTAGATATTAGAATAGTGAGGTAGCAGACTTCTCTTCTTCTTTTTCTCTATAATTTCTCTCTATAATAATATCTCTAAAGCTTTAGTGAATTGGTGAGAAATGAAGGAAGAATGAGCTTCAATTTATAGGAAAATATAGTTTCGATAATTGCACGTTTTGGGGCTCGAAATATTACAGTACAATACCTTCAACTTTTCTTTCATTTTTAATTTAGTCCTGCAAGTATTATCAAACTTGCACCACCTCCCCTAATAGTAAATAATGTGAATCAATAGCTCAATCATGTGAATCAATAGTTATAATCATGTGAAAATATGAATTACAGTATAGTACCTCCATCTATACCTCCATTTTTAACTTAGTCATGCAAGTATTATTAATCTTGCACCAACTCCCCTAATAGTACAAGAATGTGAATCAATAGTACACACATGTGAACAAATAGTTATAATCATGTGAATTAATAGCAATTAATTGCTCATTTATCCTATTAATTACCAAGCTGGTCAGTAAAACTTCCAGACATCAATTAATATCGGAATAAATGTCGATTTCCACTAACACTAATAATTCCAACACAATGGAACTATCAATTTCATCTTTAATCAACACGAACTTATTCATCATTAATATTATAACTCATAATATTTAACAACCAGGTCGTTCGCAGGAAAGAGGGGGCTTTCCAATAAGGATTTCTCCCTATTAGCACGCAATTAGGTGACCAAACCTCTCCTTGACAGAACTTCTAGACATTGTCAATATTGCAAATAATAATATGAATAACTTTGTCGTCTCAATAATTGATTTAATAATATATCATATTATGTAGATGATACTGTGACAATAACTGAATCAATAATATGAGAGATATGATGCAACAATTACTGTATCAATAATTGAGTATAACTCAGTGACTTCTCACGTAAGCATCAATAATCAATACCGTATCTACTACTTAACTGACGCCAGACATCGTATTCTTTACTTTACTAGGGTGGTTCAACGGTTTAACGGTAAAACTTCCATTTATTATTTTTATAAAAAGATAATTATGTCATTTTCTAACTACTGAAATACTTCCGTTGTAGGGTCCACCAATTATTATTAATCGTCGTATGAATATTCTCTCATTAAAACGAATATTCCCAGAATTAATCGAATATTATATAACCACTTGCTTACTTTGCAAAATTTATAAATATTACCCACAACTATAACATTATATCAAATCCACACCATAATATTCAAAAATATATTTCGAGAAAATTATTATTCTTTATTCATAAAAGTGGGGTCTTACAATTTTAATATATATATATGGTTACCAATTGAATTTGATTTGGAGATTTTCTAGGAGTTGGTATAATTAAGGAATCTCATTCAAGTTGATAGAGCAATTTTTTTAAGGAAACATGTTAAAAGTTATTTGGACACTATCAGCTATACTTTGGATATTCTTTGACTCCATCAAAATGCAGTACTTCATATTCATATATATATATATATATATATATATATATATATATATATATATATATATATATATATATATATATATATATATCTTATATATTAAATATAACAGAAGATTGAGATTTTATTGCTAACAGATATTTGTTGTTTCATTTAAATGGATCTAGTCATTGCCTTTCTCTCCTTTATATATACAGGTTTCACGGATAAAGGATACACAAGACTAGAGAACTGAAAATCATCAAAAAACTGATCTGAGATATATTCAAGTCACTATATCACTCTTTAGGTCTCAGTTAACAGTATAGTTCTTGTAATCCTTCTTTTAATTCCTATTGTAAACAAAGTACAAGTCTAGGCTGGCTTGGGTGGTTTTGTTTTAGTAATATCCAGTCTGTTCAACGAAGCTATCAAAGTCTTAGAGGTGAGAATTGTTGCAAAAGTGAAAAGGGGGCAGAGGTGTCCAATCGATCGTCGTTGTAACATGGAGTTTTATTTTCTTTGTAATTGCTGAATATTATTTTAATAAAGTGATTCTCCAATACCATTTGGTATTGGACGTGGATTAGGCCACTAGAGTAGAGGATAAGGGCTGAACCACGTAAAAATCTTGGCATGATTTACTGTTCTTTTGTTTTCTATTATATTCTTTAGTATTATGCAGATTTGGGTTTAACTCGTGGTCAAAATTTAAACTAAAATAGACATGTATTAACTATACGATTACAACAGATGAAGAACATATACTAATATAGACAGGATTAGCCTGTCCGATTATTGTCTTCAGTAGTAAAATTTAAAAATTGACCACTATAGATCAATTTGGGTATTTAAACCTATTCACCCCCTCTAGGTGTGCTTAATTACAGAATTACAGTAAGAACTCTAGAAACTTATCTTCTTCATCGTATTTCTTTTAATTAAAGCTTTGTAGTATGTTATGAAGTGCCTCTTTGGTGGTTATGTAGTTTGATGAGAGATCATCATTGAAGGATCTTGAATAAATAAGGTTGTGTTGTTTAAATATGTTAAATCACTCGTTAGTATGCATGAAAAATGAAAAAGGATGTTAAAATCATAAGCCTAAGCGTAAATAATGGAAATCATAGTAAGAGTACTTTAAATCAGACTTTTAATGTTATTATTTGTGAAAGCTGATAAAAAGGATTTTTAGATAAGTAAGTTATAGAGAAGTTCCAAGTGGAACAGAAGAAAAATAAGCTATAACAAAGTTATGGCTAAATTTTTCGTAAAAGGTGTCAATCGTGAAAAAATCCTAGCTTGGTACCCTTTTCGGGCCAAGTTACGGTAGTTAACGCTTCCAAAAAATCTTTCTTTACGAGAGTTTTATAATTAGTGGAAAACATTAGCCGTAGGCTCAAGAATGAGCTCAAAAATGACTTCAGGTGAGTTAGTTGTGATGTTTAGAAAATTTTGACGTTTAACATTTTTAGGCGAAAAATGGCTTCTGATGGTCTTTCAGGCTAATTATCGGACTAATTAATGAACCTTAAAAAAATTATGTCATTGGGTATTTGAAGAATTTGTTACAATGAAGAAAATGGCTCAAGAACGGACTTATTCCGTTATCGGATGACAAAGTTATGGAGCGGGGAAGTAGGTGTGTCAAACTTGTGAAAATTGAGTTTAGGCATTAAGATCGGGCGTAGCTATGCTGGAGTTACGCTGGCGTTCTGTACTTGGGCATTGCAACGCTGGTCACAAGTAAATTTTGGGGGTAGCTACCTCGAGCCAATGTTAGGCCAAAGTCAGCTCGGACATGCTTTACTAAATTGATCATAACATTTTTGTATGAAGTCCGATTGAGGTGATTCAAAATGATTTGGAAAGCTAAGAAGTAGAACTACAACTTTTATTCTTTAAGTTTTAAGATTTGAGGTCGGGATCAGGGTCTAAATTGGAAATTTTTAGGGTTCTTGTGCAATCGAAGGCAAACCGTGGTGGTTTCTTCGGAGCGACGTTGTGCCAAGCCATATTTGACTAGTATTTCTGAGTTCTAAACATTAATGGAATTTGAAAATATAGTCTAGAAGAATGTAAACCAAGGAATGGTAGTGGTATTGGACGTATATCAATCATACACAATAGCATGTCGGTTGGGTGTTCGAGTTAGATAAGTCGGGAGTTCAATGTACGAACATCGAAACGTCGAGTCAAATATTAATGAACTTAAATATTGTTCCGAGTTTAATGAAACGAATATTATAAAACATGGAATAGGGTTAAACTAAACTTTGAGTGAGGTTTAGACTTAGTTAATTGGTATGTCTAGGTGCACTAAATGTGTAGGACTTTCAAAGCGCGATTAATGTCAAAGTATAGAAGACGCTTGAGGCAAGTATTCTAACTCCATTCAAATTTTGTATGGATGTCAGTTTTTGAGTATATATTATTATGAATAATCTTTATGTATGTTTCGATTTACATAATATTTATCGATTATGTAACCTTCAGACTTATGCAAACTCTTTGTTTGTAGTATAAGTATTCAGATATGCTATAATGCATAAATTGTTTAACATTTTACTATAATGTATAAATTGTTCAAGTTTTACTTTGACATGGATTGTTTAAATTTTAAAGTTCGATATTACATGAACTGTTTGAGATGTACGTCAATGCCATTTGTTCCCACTAGGGAAAAAATTTAAATATTTTATCGGTTTAAAAATAAATCTTTGAAATATTATTGATGATAGGTAGAGCTCTCCACCCAAATTGTTTTGGGGTTCGGACTCCAGTCTAAGATGAACAACCCTAATATATGGGTATTTTTATTTCGAAAAAATCCCGACAGACCCTTAAGGTGGTCAAACAAATGAATATAGTCGTTTAGCTAGAGGTGTTGTACAACATAGGGTACATTGGGTTGATGACCCAACGTGCCCGTAAGCCAGACCGGTTCATAGTTGAATTACTATTGAACCTTGAGAAAACAAAAATGTTCGAGGTATTTTGACCGCTCAGTATGTCATTTAAAAAATGTTAGATAAAAAGGAATCACTGCAAGAAAATTGTTTAACTCCGACCAAAAGTATCTGCGACCAGAGTTTTTAGTCGTTAATTGTATTACTAGCGACTCCTATTAGCGACCGTGAGTACTTAATCCAGTCGCTAGTTATTATTCGCGACTGCATGTGGTCACTGATTAGTTACTAATTTAATTTTACCACCATGAATTTGGCGCAAATGTTAGCGGAGAGGTTAGCTGCGACCGTATAAATTATTGCGACCACATGCGGTCGTAGAAAATAGTCGCTAATTCTTTTAAATATTAGAACCAGACAGTCGACCGAGCAAACCAGGAGGCGAAAATAAAAAGAAGAGAGAGAGGGAAAAACGGGAGAAGTATTTTTTGTGTAATTAACTTAATTTATTTGATATATGTAGTTAAGTATTCATAGTTCATCTATATCTCTCTCTATATATATGGTGTAATTTGAAGATTAGGGTTTGTGATTTTTGTTCGTATTTTGTATATATATATTTCTTAATTGCAGTATAGTGAAAAAGAGGAAGTAATGTAGAAATCTAATTATTTTTCTTCTTTTTTTTCAATTTTTTGTTGTTATTATTTGTTACTCGAATAATTACAGATATATATATATATATATATATATTGTTTGTATGTATGTATGTATGTATACGTGCCTTAAATCTAAAATTGTACTACCTCCGTCCCACAATAAGTGATTTTTTAGGCTTAATATTTTTTCCCAAAATAAGTGATGTGTTAGAACTCCAATACAATTTTTACAATATTTTTCCATATATGCCCTTATGCAACCAATGGTATTTATTGCGTCTTGCAATCACTATAATTAAATGACACTCATTAACTCTTCAACTTCAAAGAAAATATATTAAGGATATTTTTGCCATTTTAGCTTGTGTATTGGTATGTGTGATTTAAGCTAAAAAATCACTTATTATGGAACGGAGGTAGTAGTATATTGTTTGAATGTATGTATATTAACGTGCCTTAAATATGAAATTATAATATCTAAAACTGAATGTATGTGTATTGATATTGGTTATTGTTGCCTCTTTTTCAGTTATGACAAAAGAGCTCTAACTCATGCAAGCATACATGCGTCAACAAGTAATACAAAGTAAGTAAAGTATCGATCCCACAGAGAAAGTTGTTCAATTTAAACTACTATTAATCAATCAAATCACTATTTCTATATGCTTAAACTAAAGATCAAAAGTGTGAATTGTTCTAACTGCAAATAATAACTAAAATGAGAATAATAAAAAAATTGAATAAATCTAATCTGGAAATAATGGGATCCTAACTTCATTTAATACTTCATCCAATTACCACTATCATACAAGAATTGTTCACATATCATAGGAAAATAGTCAAAAGCACTAATAGAGTTATAGCCATTTTTCAATGCACTATGACCTACTTACATACCATCCACAGATGATAGATTCTGTGTAATCAACAATATTACCAAAATCACTATATGTCTATGTGAAATTGCAATCATACTGAATTTAAGCACAAGCCCTTATTTTAACTCATACGGTGAATAAGTATATGTCTATCTCATTCACGAAATACATGAGCCATATACAATGACCCCATATATGTATGTATGCTATTATGACTTCTGATCCATACTCGCATGTGCATTGTCAATTCCATGCAAATACTGAAACGAATGGTGATCAAGCATTCATACATGTAAAACAACCATAATAGAATTCCCATATGATATGTAAAACAGCCCTAGCAATCAAGCATGCAACTAAACTACATATTAAAATCGTTAGAATCCCATAATGGAGTTTAGTTCATGACTGAACCAAAAGCCATTGTGGGGTCAACGCTAAGCATGATTATCAAGTAAACAATTGAAAGATGAAGAATAGAACGATCAAACCCAATTGTAGATTGTAAACCAATATCAACGTTCAAATCCTCATATAAATCCAGAAAAATAATATTATAAATCCACAATGATGGAGAATCCCAAGAAGAATTAGAGAAGATGGAGTTTTGGCTTCGTTCTTTGTTGGAATCTCTCTCACGTGTAAACCCTAGTTACTACGATGAAAATACATCAAAAGTTGTCCAAGTGTGTGTCTGACACCAGTCAGATATCGTTTAAAACTAAATTACAATAATTTTAATTAAAAATTAAAATAAAACAACTCAATGACTCAATTTATCGCGCATGTGACCGTGCGCCCCTCCAGATGTATTAAATCGGCATGCCATGCGCGAGAGTTCTGAAAAAGTTCTACTGTCCAGTAGGCCCTCTGGCGCAAGCGCGTCCTCTAAGCTTATTATGCTCGCGGCCACACAACTTGCGATGGGTAACATTATGCAGGCAGGTGCTCATGCGCGCCATCATCTCAAACTCATCTGTACGCATGCAGCGGCTTCAGTTGGTGAATTTTGGTTCTACTCCTAAGTTTGGTTCTGCATTCTTGTTGCTACTACTGAAATGTCATTTGTCCATCCATGCTCCACTCATTTATCACGCCATGCCTATCCAAGCTTATGCCTCGCTTCATGCGTCCATTAGCCTCGTGCCCTCTAATACCACCAAATTAGGCTGATTCCTGAACTTATTCACCAAAAGGAGTTTTAAGTAACCGCAATGCAAAATAACATGAAATGCAACTAAAATAGACTGAAATGTACTTGAGATGGACATAATTCTCGTAAATTGATATCCAATAAGTAGGTATAAAACCCACTTATCAAATACCCCCAAACTTGAACTATTGTTTGCCCTCAAGCAATGCATGCTAAATAACAAAGAAAAATGCAAAAGCACTACTATGTAGCTAAACTACTATGCAAACTAGTCTCACATCATTCCAACTTAAACAGAATTTAAGCCCAAAATACCTCAGCGAATTATCCAGATTCAGGAATATAAGTTTAAACTAAATGATGGTCATAACATCATACACTCAGATAATTCATCCATGCTATAGAGATGCTGTGTGTGTGTGTAATGTTCACCAAAACTTGATTCAAGCAAAGAATATATATGCTAACATGCTCGAAACAGAAAATTATAGCCTAAATTGAGAATCATGTATACTTATACAACGTAAACTGTTTCAACATATCCAAACAAAATAAAGTTCAACAATGGGCTTAATTGCTTTATTGCTACTCACGAGGCGATTTTTACTCTCTTTCATGATGTTTATTGCTATTTTTCTTTTTTTTTTCTTTTTTATACATGAATGTGCAATGCCTTATTCCATTAGGCAACACTGCTACCCCTTAGCGAGCTTTCAACCAACGACTCCCAGACCATGAAAGACCTTAAGGTGCTAGGTGTAGAGACAATCCCCTCGGACGTACTTACTCAAGTAGCCAGGGCCCCGAAATAAGACTAGCCACGTTATTGCTATTCATTTTTTTAATACATAGCATACCCATGTTTTCCTAAAGTTTGAATGTCAATGTTTTTCAAGTCTACATGCATGTTCCACATTTTTCTCTTTTTAAAACTACATTTTCTAACAAGCAATGCAACACATAACTATTATGCCTACAAGTGATTGTGAACATAACCGTGCAAACCGAAAGCATTTAAACAGCAACATGAATTCCATCGTGTAAAACATTATAACTACGTTTATGTTATCCTATATACTCTAAAATCCTTCACAATTTACTATCATCATTGGCTAGGCAAGAATTTCAATAATGCAAGAATTTTGTGAGACATGCCAATTACTAAAACAAAAAATTTCTATCAATAAAACAATAACACCAAAAACAACCAAATTATTAAACTAACCATGCAACATTTTAACTAAACATGCAAAAACTAACTACATGCTACTATACTACTCCCCAATACCCCCAAACTTATAATATTCAATGCCTCATTGAATGAAGGTAAAGGGTACAAGAAAACTCCCTTAATGATCGGCTGTACCACCCTCCTCGGGTGGTGAATCTGGTGGTGGATAAGGCACTGCTGTACTGAACTAAGGCCACTCGAGCATTGTTCCTTGTTGTGCAAACACCTCGGCCAAGGCCCTCGTGAGACTCGTAGCAAATGCTCCAAAATTGTCGTAGATGGCATCAACCCTTCTCTCCAACCTTCAGAGCTGGCGATCACCATGAGGATCTTGTGGACGTGTCGAGTGACCTGCCTCATCAGTCTGAGGGGGCTGTTGTGATGCCTCTAGGTAAGTGGGCTGGATAATAAAACCTAGTCCTCGCAAATGCGGTTCACCACCAGTCCAATCCTTGAATTTGACAATAGTAGCATGCGTGATATCATGGCTCGGGTTCTACAGCTGCTCGTTATTCCACGGGACTCCTTGTTGTGTACAAAGACATGCATTTGCGCCACGAGACATGCGTGTGGAATACTCCCGGTCGTGCTTCCCCATGAAATAACGCAAAGACATGTTACGATGAATAAGGTGGCCAACATCAATGTACCTGCCTTTGATAATGCCCCATAAAATGATACCCCGCTCAGTGTTTATTTCATGCTGGTGAGCTAATGGAATTAATTTGGCGCAGATAAACAGATTCCATGCCTTGGCATATCGATTCAAGGAGGATGCTGGAAAAGATTTTGGCTCAGTCGTCCCTGCCTTATAATTCCATTTGGTGCCTGGAATGCACAATTCAGAAATCACTAAGTCTAAGTCTGTCATCAAATGTGCACCCGTGACCCAATTAGCAAACCCGGTCGGTGGTGCGTAGTTTATTCTGAAGACTGCTCTGATCGCTGGTGGTCGAAAGTCTACTTGCACTCCTCGAACCAGTGTTATACCTCCCTTCATCTCCTTAGCATTCACGTAGAACTCTCGAACAACCCTATGGGAATAGGCATAGGAGTTGCAACCAAACCAACCCAGTCTCTTTCACGTATCATATTCCATAGTTGGCCATCTTGCTTATCAGGTTTAAACCCCCGTTCCTTCACAAAGGATTTGGCCACAATACGATAATACTCCTGCTGAGCTTCCAAACTGATAAATTTTTCGTGGTCCACGACATCCTCTTCTTGGTTACTAGAGGACGATTCTGATGAAGAAGAGATGGGGATGGATCGTGCTCTTTTGGAACCCATGTGCAGATGATAGAGAGAATGTAGATGATGTGCTTGATACTGAATAAGAACTGCTGACCCCCAAACTCATGCGCACGCTATAACCCTAGATTTATACCCGTGTAGGAGAGCGTGAATCTGAACTGTTGAAAGTAGAGAGAAATTGTGAGTCAGAGTTTTTATGAGAGCTGAGGAGTTGTGTGGAGAACTGAAGGGTTCGCCCTGTTATATCAAGTGAAAATCCAATTGAGCCACGGATAGGTTTTAACTAGTTTTGCATGACCTGGTCTTGTCTTGTGGCACATGCATTGTCTGAGAAGGAATCTTCTTGTGAGCGCCGAGTGGGGAATAGGATTGTTAAGCTGAGATGGGAGCTACTGACTTTCAGGCGCTGGCATACGCGATCGCGCGATGCCCCTTCCTGTATTGTACACTGTGTACTCCCAATCTGCATATCTGTGATGCGTGCATTTAAAGATACCTACATGGATATGAATGCACACTGTGAAGGCATGAATTAACGAGCAACATAAGGACTCTATCCTACTTAAACACCTCTCAATGCCACTTTAACTATGCATTCAATTACGCACAACACATACATTATCAAAAATGAAATAGAGATGAACTAGCTAAATACCCTATTGAATGAATAAAAAGAAAATAGAGATAGAAATAATGGGTTGCCTCCCATCAAGCGCTAAGTTATAGTCAATTAGCTTGACTGTCTCTAAATCTCATGTCGAAGAGAGAAGTGAGGCGACTTTCTATCTGTCTACCTCACCACCAAAATAATGCTTCAAGCGCTGTCCATTCACTTTAAAAGGCTTGTCCGGCATCTTATCAAATACTTCAATTTCACCATGCAGAAAAACAGTTTTTACTGTAAATGGCCCTGACCATCTCAATTTCAGCTTCCCGGGAAAAAGTTTAAGTCTGGAGTTATAAAGAAAAACTCGTTGTCCCGGTTCAAAGGATCTCTCGATGATCTTTCGGTCGTGCCATTTCTTCACCTTCTCCTTATATAGCTTTGAATTCTCATATGCCTGTAATCTGAATTCATCCAACTCATTGAGTTGGAGTAAGCGTTTCTCCCCTGCAGCATTCAAATCAAAATTGAGCTTTCGAATTGCCCAATATGCCTTATGCTCTAGCTCCATAGGAAGGTGGCAGGCTTTTTCATATACGAGCTGATAGGGTGACATGCCCAACGGAGTTTTGTATGCAGTCTTATAAGCCCATACTGCATCATCCAATTTTAACGACCAGTCCTTCCATGTGGGATTCATAACTTTTTCAAGGATCCTCTTGACTTCTTGATTTGACACTTCAGCTTGGCCATTTGTTCATGGGTGATAGGCTGTAGCAATGCGATGGTTCACTCCATACTTAGCCAACAAAGCTGTAAACTGTCTATTGCAGAAATGACTACCTTCGTCACTGATGATGGCTCTTGGAGTCCCAAATCTTGTGAAGATACTTCTGTGTAAGAATCTTAGAACAACCTTGGCATCGTTAGTCAGAAGAGCTACCACTTCTGCCCATTTCGAGACATAATCCACTGCGAGCAAGATGTGTAGATTTTCGCAGGAAGAAACAAAGGGTCCCATAAAATCAATCTCCCACACATCAAAAATTTCAACTTCGAGGATTGTATTCAGGGGCATTTCATTTCTTTTTGAGATGTTTCCTACTCGCTGACATCTATCACATCGCTGAACAAAACTATGTGCATCTTTGAAAATAGTTGGCCCGATAAAATCCTTGCCGAGTACACTCATGCCATTTGTTCTTTCTCCCCGTAGTGACCTCCATACGAAGCATGACAATCTGCAAAATCCCTCGGTCTCACTATATGGAATACACCTCCTTATCATTTGATCAGAACACTGTTTAAACAAGTACGGCTCATCCCATATATACTATTTAACATCATGCAGAAATTTCTTCTTTCGATAACCCACCAAGTCAGAAGGTACCATCTTACTCACCAAGTAATTCGCGTAATCTGCAAACTATGGCACTTACCCTTTCACCACAAATAACTGCTCATCTGGAAAAGTCTCATTTATCATAACGTTATCGTTTGCCTGCCTTTTCGAATTCTCTAGTCGCGATAAGTGGTCCACCACTTGGTTTTCGGTGCCCTTTCTGTCTTTGATCTCCACATCAAATTCCTCCAGTAGTAAAATCCATCTGATTAATCGGGGTTTTGCATCCTTCTTTTCCATTAAATGTTGAATTGCTGTGTGATCTGTATACACTATCACCTTTGTGCCAATCAGATATGCTCTAAATTTATTAAAGGCGTACACTACTGCCAATAACTCTTTCTCTGTGGTAGTGTAGTTCAGTTGTTTATCTGTAAGGGTCTTGCTAGCATAATATATCAGATGAAAAATCTTCTTTTTTCTCTGCCCCAAGACAGCCCCTACAGCGTAGTCGCTGGCATCACACATCAACTCAAATGGCAATTCCCAATCTGGTGCGGTAATCACAGGTGCTGAAGTTAGTTTTCTCTTTAAGTGCTCAAATGTCGACAAACAGGCTGCATCAAAATTAAACTGTGTATCCTTGTCCAATAGACTGCAAAGTGGTTTGGTTATCTTGGAGAAGTCCTTGATAAATCTGCGGTAAAAACCTGCATGTCCCAGAAAACTGCGAACACCCTTTACTGAAGTTGGTGGTGGCAAGTTCTCAATTGTGTCCAGCTTCGCTCTATCCATCTCATGTCCCTTCTTCGAAACCTTGTGTCCCAATATAATTCCTTCCTGCACCATGAAATGGCATTTTTCTCAGTTCAGTACTAAGTTTGTCTCAGCGCATCTCTTCAAAACCAGAGTCAAATTCTCGAGGCATAAATCAAATGAGTCCCCAAAGACCGAGAAGTCATCCATAAATACTTCCACATTCTACTCCACCATGTTTGAAAATATAGCCATCATGCCTCGCTGAAAGGTGGCTGGAGCATTGCCTAATCCGAAAGACATCCTTCTAAAAGCAAAAGTGTCGTATGGGCATGTAAAGGTAGTCTTTTCTTGGTCTTCTGGAGCTATCATAATCTGATTGTAGCCTGAATATCCATCCAAAAGGCAATAATACTCATGACCTGCTAATCTGTCCAACATCTGATCGATGAATGGTAGTGGAAAATGATCTTTCCTTGTAGCTTTGTTGAGCCTACGGTAATCCATGCAGACTCTCCACCCCATCACTGTGCATGTTGGAATTAACTCATTATTTTCATTGGTCACAACGGTCATACCACCCTTCTTTGGCACACACTGCACTGGGCTCACCCATGAGCTGTCTGAAATCGAATAAATTATTCCTGCATCCAGCCATTTTAGTACCTCTTTCTTGACCACTTCTTTCATTATCAGATTAAGCCTTTTTTGTTGCTCAACCGACGGTTTACTCCCATCTTCTAGCAAAATCTTATGCATACAGAACGAAGGGCTGATCCCTTTAATATCTGCTATGGTCCATCCAATAGCGGATTTAAACTCTCTAAGCACTCGTAACAGTTTTTCTTCTTGAAAAGATGTTAGTGCAGAAGAAATAATCACAGGTAACTTTGAATCTTTACTTAAAAATGCGTACCTGAGATGTTCTGGAAGTGGTTTTAATTCAAGTTCTGGAGGTGTCTCAAGAGATGGCTTTAATTTGACCGATGACTCTTCAGCTTTTGTCAATGGCTCGACTGGTATTCCAAATCTCCTGAATTTTAGGATGACATCCAGGTATTGCAGAAGTTCATCGACTGCATCATCCTCCAATTCTGGATTTTTAGCAATGATACTTCTCAACGGATCATAATCTACAAGACTCTGTACCTCATCCTTTACGACTTGATCCACCAAATCAACCAGAAAACATTCTTTTTCATCTGTTGGGAACTTCATGGCTTTGAAGACATTGAAGGTGACCTCCTGATTATGAACTCGCATCGTAAGTTCCCCTTTCTGCATATCTATCAAAGTCTTGCCTGTGGCTAAGAATGGTCTCCCCGGTATTATTGGTATGCTTTTGTCCTCCTCGTAGTCTAAAATGATGAAGTCAGCCAAAAAAATAAACTTTTCCACCTTAACCAACACAACTTCCACAATTCCTCGTGGATACGTGATGGATCTATCAGCTAGCTATAATGATATATTTGTCGACTTTGGAGCCAGCAAACCAAACTAGTTAAATACTGACAAGGGCATCAAATTTATGCTTGCCCCAAGATCACATAAACACTTACTGAAGTTCATCTTTCCAATTGTGCATGGAATTGTGAAGCTACCCGGATACTTCAGCTTTGGAGGTATTTTCTGCTGAAGCACTGCACTGCATTCCTCTGTCAAGGCTACCGTCTCAAACTCATCTAGTCTTCTCTTCCTTGACAATATACCCTTCATAAACTTTGCATAGCTTGGCATTTATTCCAATGCCTCGGCGAACGGTATGTTGATCTGCAGCTTTTTGAATACCTCCAAGAACTTGCTAAACTGTTTATCCTCCCTCTATTTAGTTAATCTTTGCGAATCTGGTGCTTGAGGGTGAATTGGTGTGCAATCGAACTCTTAGGTTTTCCTCTCCTAACTGTTGTATCCTTCTCGACCCTCTGCGACTCAGATTTTCCAGTTTTTCTTCATCAACAATCACTGCTTCTTTCCTCGGCATGCATCGCATGCGGCCTCCTTAGTGTTCTCAGGCGCGGGCTCGAACTTACAGTGTCTGCCAGATTTTTCCTAGATCTTAATGATTTTGCTTGGCATTGTTCCTTCCCGTTTCTTCTAGGATTTGTCTCTGTGTTACTTAGCAAGGAACCTTGGGACCTGTTGTTAAACATGCTCGTCATCTGCCCATTCTGAGTTTCCAAATTCTTAATAGCCACTACTTGGCTTTTAATCATAACTTTCATGTTTGTCATGTATTTCAACATCATCTCCTCCACTTCTGATTTCTTTTAAGGGTACGTGAGTGCGGTAGGGCGTGATGTTGTTCTTTGAGAAATCCGGTGGAAACGGTGGTTTGGTCATCTTGTGTTGGTGGTGGTGTGTGGATGAAATTGATGATTCGGTTTGAAATGACTTTGTTGATTTCCTTGGTTATTCGACCAGCTAAAGTTTGGATGATTTCGGTTGTTGGGGTGGTGTGTGTTCTAGAATTGACCTTGGTCTTTCCTGTAGTTGCTCATATACAGCACCGACTCTGAGCTAATAGCACACTGATCTGTGGAGTGTTACCCCGCACAAATTTCACAAACAAAGGCAACTGTTTTCGTCTTGCTTTCTGCTAAAGCGTCTATCTTCTTTGCCATAGCTGCCATCTGTGCCGATAACTGCGTAATAGCATCTACCTCCAACACACCTGCTACCTTGGGCTGTGGCATCCGAGATGTAGAATTCTAAAAATCGTTAGCTGCCATAGTCTCAATAAGGGTATAGGCCTCGTCATTGCTTTTTGCCCATAATGCCCCTCCAGCAGCTACATCTACAATCGATCTCGATTGCCATCCTAATCCATTGTAGAAAATATTGATTACCATCCAATCCGGCATACCATGATGCGGACACTTCCTTAGCATCTCTTTGTATCTCTCCCATGCTTCATATGAGGACTCTCCCTGTTGTTGCTCAAACTGACAAATAGTTGTCCTCATCTTTGTAGTCTTAGCCATTGGGAAGAACTTGGCTAAGAATTTCTGCGCTAAGTCCTCCCATGTAGTGATTGACCCTGACGACAAAGAATGAAGCTAACTCCTCGCCTTATCCCTCAATGAGAATGGGAACAACCGCAGTCTGATAGCATCCTTCGTCACACCGTTATATCGGAATGTATCACAAATCTCTATGAAGCTCAATAAGTGTTCATTCGGATCATCCGTAGCAGCACCCTCAAACTGAACCGAGTTCTGCACCATCTGAATAGTGCCCGATTTAATCTCAAAAGTATTGGCTGCTATCGCCGGTATGACTATGCTCGACAGTAACCCATTTATATTCGGCATGGAATATTCTCGTAGAGCCCGATGCTCTTCTCTTTGCTCAATTCTTTGTTCTTCTGCCATACTAACTGTAGTACTCTCTAACTGAGCTTGTAAATTTCTTCGCACACTTGCTTTCCAACCTCTCCCGTTTATGTTATCCTGCGCTGGTGTTAATTCGGAATTGGAAGATCTTGTGTGCATAAAAATCTTTAAGTACCTGAAATCACAAATAATACAAAAATAGAAATGAGATAAGAATAGATATGTCTAAGTCATACAAAATAGCTTAAAATTGATGATAATTATTTAAACTAAACGCCTTTCCTCGGCAACGGCGCCAAAAACTTGTTGCCTCTTTTTCAGTTATAACAAAAGAGCTCTAACTCATGCAAGCATACATGCGTCAACAAGTAATACAGAGTAAGTAAAGTATCGATCCCACAGAGAAAGTTGTTCAATTTAAACTACTATTCATCAATCAAATCACTATTTCTATATGCTTAAACTAAAGATCAAAAGTGTGAATTGTTCTAACTGCAAATAATAACTAAAATGAGAATAATAAAAAATGGAATAAATCTAATCTAGAAATAATGGGATCCTAACTTCATTTAATACTTCATCCAATTACCACTGTCATACAAGAATTGTTCACATATCACAGGAAAATAGTCAAGAGCACTAATAGAGTCATAGCCATTTTTCAATGCACTATGACCTACTTACACAGCATCCACATATGATAGATTCTATGTAATCAACAATATAACCAAAATCACTATATGTCTATGTGAAATTGCAATCATACTGAATTTAAGCACAAGCCTTATTTTAACTCATATGGTGAATAAGTATATGTCTATCTCATTCACGAAATACACAAGCCATATACAACAGCCCCATATACGTATGCTATTATGATTACAATCCATACTCGTATGTTCATTGTCAATTCCATGCAAATACTGAAACGAATGGTGATCAAGCATTCATATATGTAAAACAACCATAATAGAATTCCCATATGATATGTAAAACAGCCCTAGCAATCAAGCATGCAACCAAACTACATATTAAAATCCGTTTGAATCCCATAATGGAGTTTAGTTTATGACTGAACCAAAAGTCATTATGGGGCCAACGCTAAGCATGATTATCAAGTAAACAATTGAAAGATGAAGGATAGAACGATCAAACCCAATTGTAGATTGTAAACCAATATCAATGTTCAAATCCTCATATAAATCCAGAAAAATAATATTATAAATCCACAATGATGGAGAATCCCAAGAAAAATTAGAGAAAATGGAGTTTTGGCTTTGTTCTTCGTTGGAATCTCTCTCACGTGTAAACCCTAGTTACTACGATGAAAATACGTCAAAAGTTGTCCAAGTGTGTGTCTAACACCAGTCAGATATCGTTTAAAACCAAATTACAATCATTTTAATTAAAAATTAAAATAAAATAACTTTCAATGACTCAATTATCGCGCACGACCACGCCCCTCCATCGTATTAAATCGGCAGCGGTATGCGACTTGCGAAAGGTTCTACTGTCCGGTACCTCTCATGGCATGCGCGTCCTCTAAGCTTGTCATGCTTCGGTGGCCGCTAATGACTTCGATGAGGTAACATTATGCGGTTGGGTGCTCATGTGGCGCAGTGTCTCCAAGCTCATCTCGTCATGCATGCCACGCCATTACTTCTGATTAGTGAATTCGGTTCTACTCACGAGTTTGGTTCTGCATTATTCTTTTCTTCTTCGAAATGTCTTTTGTCCATCCATGCTCCACTCATTTATCACACCATGCATATCCCAGCTTGTGCCTCGCTTCATGCATCCAGTAGCCTCGTGCCCTCTAATACCACCAAATTAGGCCGATTCCTGCACTTATTCACCAAAAGGAGTTTTAAGTAACATGATGCAAAATAACATGAAATCTGACTAAAAACAGTGAAATGTACTTGAGATGGGCATAATTCGCGTAAATTGATATCCAATAAGTAGGTATAAAACCCACTTATCAGTTATATGAATTAGTTATATTAATGGGGTATGTGAAATTGATACTGTGAATGTATGTGTATTGATATTGATTATATAATTTTGTGTTGTAAATGTAGTTATTCTTTTGTAATTTGATTAATTTGCTATTATTATTCCTATTTATTCAGAATGTTTTCACAACTACTATTCGGTTATAGAAATAGTAATGTGATTCTTGATTTTATTGTTTATTCAATTGTTTATCTTGCTGAGCTTTGTAGCTCATCCTTGCTTTAAATTAAATATTTTCAGCGAAGCCAAAACAGATAGAAGGGTCCCGTAAGGACAAAGGAAAAGGAAAGATGAACGAGTAGAAGATAGTTGTAACTATTTGTAATAATTAAAAGTATTGTAATTATTAATTAATACTTTATCATGTGTTGAAAACTTAAAGGTTTGAGAACCTGAGATTTGGAGTGAAACGTATTGTAATAATTAGTAGTTGCATTTATGTCATTATTATTATGTTAGATGAGAAGTATCGTGGAGCACCATATCCGAAGTTTAAAGGTATTCGGGTTTGAGGGCGTCACATATTTGGAGTTGTAATAATACTTTAGATTGTGGTTAAGCCACGTTGGCATTTATTATGGTTTGACTTGTGGCATTGATAAGATATTGAGACTATTCTTTTGTGGCTTAGAGCCTTATTATAATTTTATAAGTTCTGTTTTGTTTTGTGCATAACCTCTCTTTCTATTTCGGAAGAGGATGTTACAAATAAATAATATTCAAATACAATGAACATAATTATAATTTCATATCTATATATACTTGTATGCATAAATCTCACAATAAAGTAAAAAAAAAAGTAATATAAAATATTAATGTCAACTTGCTTATCTATTTCTTATTAATGTATTATACAATTGTAAATATGATATATATTAATATAAAATATCTTCAACATTATATATGTATTATGTTAATAAAAAATTATCAAAATTTTGTGAAAAAATAAAATAAAATAAAGTAGCCCGTGTCTGGCAAAAACTATCAAACTTGTAGTAATAATGTGGAGTGCCAAATTAAATCTGTTTGGGAATATGGCTCATCCCACACCCGAACCTAATGAAGTATCAGAGCCCTCTGTAATACCCAAGCCTACCATGTGATGTGATGCCCGAACCCCGCATATGGTATGTGCCCGAACTCAACATGCAACATGAAACGGTGTGCGTGGCATAAGATCCAAGCCTAACTCCTACATATGATACCCAAACTCATGTTACCCTAGTATTGTGGTGACCGAACCCAATGGATCCAAAGTCTAATGCACAAGACACTCCACAACTCAATAAATAATTGGGAGATCAGTTTTAATACTAGTGGATTCTCATCCAAATGGATTATTAAGAATTATATTTGGGTTTATCATAATATAACCGTATCTGAGAACGACACGGACACCTGACTTAAATATTGGCTATAAATACTTGGGGCCTCTAGTATGTATTTTTTATACTCTGTCAGAATCCTAAAACCTCTTAAAAGTTATTGATTTTACAATCGGAGGTGGATCCAGATGAAACTCCTGTACACATTCGTTTATTTCAAGTTACTCAAAGCACTAGGACCTATTAGTAGACCTAGTGGGAGGTGCGACGAAACTTAGCTTCATCAAAATCTAAAAATAGTAGTAGTAATATTACTTGTTCTCAAAAGAGTCAATATTATTTCGATTGGTGTTCATTATGACATTAAAACTGAAGAAAATAGGTATTTGTGTGCTACTAAAAAATATATAAGATGTTATTTGTTGGATATGATTTATATGAGGCCGGATGGCTATGGACCAAGACGTTGACTTAATGTTCACAGTTAAGCCCACCCGTGTAGTTTTTCACAGCACAGAAAGTGAAATCACTGAAAGTCTGAAACACCACGGTTCTTTTATCTTTGCTAATTTCTTATTCACTATAAAACAAAGATTAAAAAAATAATTAAACTGTGATTCACATGATTAATTTGTTATGATATATAATATTGACCCCAAAACCCAAGTCCTAAAGATCTCAAACGGCCCAAGCTCAAGTGGCCCACCTGAATGGCCTAGCCTCTTTCTCTCCTAGTGTATATATTAATTTCGATGGTACGCAAAGGTATGTGGCAAGTTTTCATAAGCTCATTTTACACTCTCGAATATAATGTTCCTCATTTGTTAATGCCTCAAAATGCATGAACTAATCTCACGCCTAAGGATTCTCTCGATGGCCATGGCCGTCGGATCACCGATTTGTTACCATGTACATGTCACAATATCCGGTAGCAACATCGTGAATGAATATAACATTTACACAATGAGTTAAATTACTCTGTTTAGAATTATTGTTGCATCATTTGAGAAACCATGCAGCTTATTTATGAATTATGAGTTAAATATTTGACCTTTAATTTTTACTATATATTTTCTAATACTCTTTTTTTTACTGCTAACTAAGATACCAAGATATTAGTTTGTTATCGGAAAGATCAAAGATTATGATCAATATGGTAAATTTTATGAAATTTAAGTATTATATATAAATTGACCCCACTAAAATTTTATAAATTTTCTACTATAACGATGTCAAATGGAAAATTTATAATTTTGTTAATCAAATTTTAACCACATATCCTCTCAATATATGTATATTTTTCTATAATATTTTAAACTAAATAAAATTTAATTTATATTATTTTTAAAAATAATTAATGAATGAATTACTTATGAGCAGTTGTGATTAAAAAATCTATTATGAGTCAATATAATGTATATATACCGGATATTATTACTTATTATATTGTCATTGTAATATATATATATATATATATATATATATATATATATATATATATATCGTATAGTGATTTCACTTCTACGATCATAAAGTAGTCCATGATAATAGAGTCAATTCACTCTACGATCGATATCGTACGTAGAGTAGTCCACGATAGTAGAGTGAATTCACAAATCGTGGAGTGACTACTCTATGATCGTAGAGTGAATTCATTCTAAGATCGTAGACCGTGTAACTTTTACGTTGTGCACCTCTATATTCCTATATATATATATATATATATATATATATATATATCTGTGTGTGTGACCTGAAAGTACAAAAGTATTAAAAAAATTAGTTTGAGGCACTTTCCCGAACCCTCGTCAAATTATTTATAATTTAGTAATAATTTTCATCCCAATAGAAAGAATTTCTGGGTTCAGCACTGATTACAATTTATATATAATAAAAACAATATTAATAATCAAAACCATAGTGAAAGTAAAAGACTTTTTTGGAATTTATATTTTGCTTCAATCAATGATTATTGACTTAAGAATCTGTCATATCAATTGTTTTCAAAATTAATTAATACTGAATAAAATGAAAAGCTGTTATTTTACACGCGAAGCATGATTTTTTATTGATACTTAATTAATTATGTTCTAATATCATGTACTGAATGTATCCATAACAATGCATTTTGGACTACCCTTTTACTTGGGAAAACCTACTTGATAGTTTATTCAAGGTTGTGACTTTCTTATACTAAATGTTTTTATATGCACTTCAAAAAGAAATTTAAATAAATACAGAAAATGGATAGGGTAGAAGGGATGGATCCGGATCATCCTCATTTCAAATAAAATAAAAAATTTATATTTTAAGGTTCAGATTTAGAATTATTAGATCTAATATTTATAAGTTGTCACTTTATTTAAAAAGTCAATAACCTAACTTTAACAGTAATTTAACTTGATTAATACAACAAACGTTAACTCTTTTATTTTATTTTATTTTTAGTTACCAACGTTAGAATTGCATAAAAAAATTTAAAACATTATTTTTTATTTTATTTTTAGTTACCAACGTTAACTCTAACGTTAACTTATGTAAAAATAAAAAATACTAAAAATAATTAAAAAATAAAAGAACTACTAAAAATAAAATAAAAATAAAAATAAAGTTTAAATTTTTTTTATGTAATGTAAATAATGTTGGTAATTTTTTTAGTATATTTTTATTTTTTTAGTAGTTCTTTTATTTATTTTTAAAAATTTTTAATATTTTTTTTATTATTTTATTTTTACATAAGTTAACGTTAGAGTTAACATTGGTAACTAAAAATTTTAAAAATAAATAAAAATAAAAATAAAAAATAAATTTTAATTTTTTTAATGTAACGTTATGTAACTCTAACGTTGGTAACTAAAAAAAATAAAAGAGTTAACCTTTGTTGTATAAACCAAGTTAAACTATTGTTAGAATTAGGTTATATAGAGGTTTTTAAATGAGGTAGCAGGTTTTAGGCCTTAGATTCACAAGGATTTTAAATATGAATTTTGAAATAGAGAGGATCCCGATTCAAAAGGGATTCGGTTATCATGAAGTTAATTTCATGATAAGTTGGTCTACTGATCAATACAGTGCTAATATACAAATAAAAATTATTTTTTGACATACGTTTCGATACTATATTAATTAATTGACCAAAATTAACTTTTATATTAACTAATTAGAAGGCTTGAAATTTCAAGTACTGTGTTGCCTAATGGTTTTTTTTTTTTAATGTGAAGCATTGCCTGCTGGTTTACATTATTGCCAGCTATCATTAAAGAAAACCTTTGACAGCAAAAAAAAAAAAAAAAGTTTGGTGAACCAACATCTTATGGTCTATCTTAAATAATACTCTCTTCGTCTCAGGATTAAAATTCTTATTATTATTTTGAATAGTCCTATGTTAAATATCTACTTTCCTTTAATAACCAAATTTTTATACAATTTTACCTATTATATCCTTAGCATTAAATATCTCATACTTTTTTTATTCTAATTCTCTATTCATATTTAATAAGTATAATTAGTTATGTGTTTAAAATATTTTGAATTAAAAAGTTAGAAAGTCACTCTCTCACTTACATTGGAAATGATCAATGAAATATTATTATGGACAATTTTGTCATTTCATTCCTCTTCTTAATATACGTGAAAAGTCCATCAGAACTTTTATCCTGGGACGGAGGGAGTATTAATTAAGGCTATTGATAATATTATAGTAATAATTTTATTATCAGAATAATTATATATTTAGTGATATTTTTATATTTATTTTAATAAAATTTTAAAATTTTAACTATACTTATTATTCTAACAATAAAATTATTGTTTTACCATTATATATCAATAGCAACAATTAAGTATTAACATATTAAATAATTATTTAGTAGAAAACATGGTGGGGGTATCGGATTTGAGTATCGATTAGTGGAAATTAGGAGATACTCGTGTCCATAACCCATGTTTGATTGGACAAACGTGACGCTTTCCTTGTCGTAACCAAGAAAAATATTATTTTTAAGTCGATACGTGACAAATTAAGCCGATTAATTCATTAGGCTCCATCATACCACTTAGTGGGTAGGATGAAAAGAATATTTGAATTGTTTTAAAAAGTTGATCAAATCATGACGTAAAGCAACCCCACACACGCATGCATGCATATATATATATATATATATATATATATATATATATATATATATTGCGTTAAATTCACAAGAACCTTATTAGAACAATTCATTTTTAACCCCATGTTATAGCCAACCGGAACCAAAAAAAAAAAACAATGTCGCTACATATTGTAGAATTGGTATTGGGAACAATAGGTTCTTTATGGATCTGACCCCTTATATATATATATATATATATATATATATATATATATATATATATATATATATATATATATATATATATATATGCTCTGCATATGACGAAATTCTTATTGAATTTGAATTTATGTATTACCTAGAATTCGTTTTGGTTTAGGAAAGTTATTTTTTCTACCCATACTCAAATTAGTATTTCTAATCTTATTTGGTTATGGATTTGCCTATGGCCTATAAATATAAGAGCAAAGATTTTGTATAGGGGACATTCAAAAATATTCTAAGAATTCTCATAGTTCTCTCTCTTTATCTTGTACTCTTCAAATATTTATTTAGTAGATTTCTTCTGCTTTCTCCGTGATTTTTTCCCGATTTGGGTATCCATGAAAAACCTTGTGATATTGTCTTTATCTTTCTGCGTTAATTTATTGTGTTTGCCATAGTTTGTCATAACAAACTGGTATCAGAGCTTGGTTATTATCAATCCCTACTATGGCGTTTAGTTCGACTTCATCAACAAAATATTATATTGACAAATTCGATGGTAATATTTGTTTTAGTCTTTGGCAGGTTCGAATGAAGGTTGTTCTTACTCAGCAAGGCTTGAAGAAAGCTATTGTAGGGAAGCCAATGAAGCTTATATATATGTCTGATGTAGATTGGGAGACGAAGAAAACAAGCTGAGATGTTACTTTTGATGAGTTTGTTATGCTTCATAAGAACACAAAATCTTTTGTTCTTTGTATTGATAGTTTTGATAGTGTTGATCAGAAGGTGGAGCTTGAAGTAACTTCTCCTCAGGTTCAGAAATTACAACATAATTAATTCACATAATGTGCCTACTGCTATTACTGTAGATGAGAATATAATTTCAGAGGAAGAACATGGGAAAATCAATATAGTCTCACTAGAGACAGAGCAAAGAGGACAGTGCGACCACCACAGAGATATGTGTATAAAGATTTTGTTGATTATGCCTTGTCAGTTGCCGACGCAATTGAGTACAGTGACATTAGGATCTTGAAGATTGGTACTGCAGACAATCCAGATGACATGTTAACGAAGCCGTTAACACATACCAAGTTCAAACATTGCTTAGACGTGGTTAGTGTTCGATGCAATTGAATTGTGCATTTGAGAAGAGGAGAAAGTTCACTGTTTGTGCAATATTTGAAGGATTCAAGTCAAGGTAGAGATTTATTGGGTATGACAAGAATCCTTATTGGATTTGGATTTAGGTATTACCTAGAATCCATTTTGATTTAGGAAAATTATTTTTTCTACTCATACTGAATTTAGTATTTCTAATCCTATTTGGTTATGGATTTGCCTATACCCTATAAATATAGGTGCTAAGATTTTGTAGAGGGGACATTCAGAAACATTCTAAGAAATCTCATAGTTCTCTCTCTTTATATTGTACTCTTTAGATATTTATTTAGTGGATTTCTTTTGTCTTCTCCGTGGTTTTTTCTCAATTTGGGTTTCCACGTAAAACCTTGTGTTATTGTCTTTATCTTTCTGTGTTGATTTATTGTGTTTGCCATAGTTTGTTATAATATATATATAGGGAATTAATATTTTTATATATATTTTTGATATTTTTACATGGTCTTCTCTCATATGATTATATAGTGGGTCACACTTTCATATAAAAGGAACCATATAAAAATATTAAAAATACATGTAAAAATAGTGTTCCCCTATATAAATATTTACATATATATATATATATATATATATATATATATATATATATATATCAATGGGAAAAGTACACCATCTTGCTTCTTATTTTTCGAATACACGTTAAGATAAAAGAAAGAAAATAATAGTTCTAAAAATAAATTTGATAGTATTATTATGGAAAGGTCTTCAACACATCATTCATGCTAAAGAATTAATCTTACAAAACATTAAATTTATTGTGAAAATAATAATTCCCTACAAATAGTGGAGAAGAAACTTTATTCTATGTAATATATGAAAGTGAGATGAAAGAAAATATTATTTTTGGAGTGAGTGATGTTTTAAAATGTATAATTGGTACGAAACTTGACAAAAAAAGGGGAACAAAATAGTCATTGATTTTGAAATTTAGTGTATGCATTGTAATTTTGTAAATAAGCATATTTAAAGGGGGTGAATACGTGTAATTAATGCTAAAAGTAATTAACAATGACAATTTTTTTTAGTTTTACTGCTACAGGTTTAAATCGGATAGGTTTAACTTATGTTCTTAGTCATTTATAATTGGATAGAATACTCTTTCTGGATTAGTATATCTTCAAACAACGAACTGAACAAGATATGCAGAAACGAAGAATGCAGTATAAGAGAGAGAACGAAAATAAAAATCGCAACAAAATTTTTACGTGTTCAGTCCTTAACCTCTAATCTAATAGCCTAATCCACGTCCAATGTCAATTGATATTAGAGACTTTTTTTATTAATTAAACTTTTAAACAAAATACAATTACTCTCTATTCAAAGAAGTTTTGCTACGATTTGGACACAACTGCCCCCTTGCACCTCTGCAACCTTTCAAGTTTCCTTTGAACAGATAATATCCACTACTGTATCGACCAAGATAAACAAGATTTGAATTCAGATTTAAAAAAAAATAAGATTACAATGAACTATGATTTTCCAGTCAAAAGATATTAAGAACAAGACACAAATGATTGGTGGAAATTATCTTTGACAACTTCTTAAAATTAGAATATGTATAACTTATAAAGTTCTCTCTTTGAATGGCTGAGAGTGATGAATATAAATAAAATATAGACTAACGGCTATACAATATATGATAAACTGAATGCTTAGAACAAGGTTGGAATAGACCAGAATTTTAGCAATGATATATGATACCAATAGATTGTTGATCAATATGCTGAGGTGGAGTATGCCACATCAGGAGTTTATAAAATGTTTGTAAAATAGTTTGTATCTGTAGCATTACTCTATAACAATGAATAATACTAGAGATACAAACTATTCTACAAATATTTTACAAACTGTTGATGTGGCATACTCCATCTCAGCATATTGTGTGGGGCCAAATACTACATTGAAATAATTTGTTGATCAATATGCTGAGGTGGAGTATGCCACATCAGGAGTTTATAAAATGTTTGTAAAAGAGTTTGTGTCTGTAGCATTACTCTATAACAATGAATAATACTATAGATACAAGCTATTCTATAAACATTTTACAAATTGTTGATATAGCATACTCCATCTCAGCATATTGTGTGGGGCCAAAGACTACATTGAAATAATTTGTTGATCAATATGCTGAGGTGGAGTATGCCACATCAGGAGTTTGTAAAATGTTTGTAAAATAGTTTGTGTCTGTAACATTACTCTATAACAATGAATAATACTAAAGATACACACTATTCTACAAATATTTTACAAACTGTTGATGTGGCATACTCCATCTCAAAGATATCGTATCAATGAAAGATTACATTGAAATAATTTGTTGATCAATATGTTGAGGTGGAGTATACCACATCAGGAGTTTGTAAAATATTTGTAAAATAGTTTGTGTCTGTAGTATTACTCTATTACAATATAGTTTTCAAAATCTATTTTTAAAGATTTTGAATTTCAAAATAAAACAATTTGAAAAGACTTAATTGAAAGGAAATATATCAGCAATTAGATATTATATGATTAGGCTGATAGAGTTCCAAACAAATAAGTTTGAAAGACTTATACTGTTTCCTTAATTTCAGAACATTTATCCATTTGTCAAGTTTTAATAAAACAAACTTCCAGCAACCAAATAAAGTCTTGAAATTAAAATACTTTAACCATACTTTGAAAGTCTTAGAAGAATTTATAGGGCCCAAAGACGCACTAGCATACTTTACTTCCATGTTCGGCCTTCATGAATTCAACTCCATTATGAGCAGCATCATATATGACTAAATCATCAGTCCTTGTAGCTCAAAAACCTGCTCATACACATTAGCTCCATACAACATATATTATCATAATTAAAATCAAAATATATAAACCAACATACATACTTAGAAAAGAGTTGAATAGGTGTATCTATTTTAATTAAATAACAATGACACTTTTAATTTTTCTAGCTAAAGAAACTATCTAGACAGGTATGACATGTCTTCTTAGATGTTTATGTCAAATTGTTATTTAACTTCCGAAACTATCCAGACAGGTATGACATGTCTGCTTAGATGTTTATGCCAAACTGTTATTCACTTTCGAAGCTATTCAGACAGGTAAGACTTGTCTACTTATGTGTTTATATGAATCTGTTATGTGATATCTGATATATTAGCAATATTTCTTTTAAATGAAATATTAATTGATTAAATAAGGGTTAGAACTTAACATAGTTTATTTAAAAAATGTGTAAAAAGAGGATTAATTTTTTAAAAAAATCTATGTGCTATAAAGAGCCTATAGAGAATATGATAAGTGTGAAGAGAGACTTTTATAAGAAAAGACTCTAACTAAGAATGCTATTAGACATTATGAAAAAGGTAATTATTTATTCATTATAATATATTGTGTATAATGAATTATACTTTGACTTGTTCCTTAAGACCCTTAGGGTATATCAAAGGGTATGCTTGGGTGTAATAAGTTATATATGGAGATAATGAATGATTAATAAATAATATACCACTTCTACTAAAAGAAGAGATATGTCATATGTGATTCGATAAATGATAACCCAAGAATCCTATGTGATTCAGAGTTGTGCATTTGGGAATCAAAATACATATAACTAAATAAGACTTGACAGTAATTCCATGTCTTATATTTAATTCGAACATTGTTTGGTGAATGATTGAATTGTACGGTAACTATTTACTCAAATGTTCTTGTATGATTAATGTTGAATTCTATATTATTTCGAAAGTCGTTGATCACTAAGGAGGTTTATCCTTATTATAGAATAAATATTATTTATTTAAATAAATTAATAATTTAATTTATTTAAATGAGATTAGAATTATTCTAATTGATTTATTCACAATCGCTTTAATATAGAGAACCTAAAGACCACCATAAAAGGAAGAATATTTATTTAAGAAGCAAATGGCATAATCGTAATAATTAAGTGTATTTAATTTAATCTATGGTGATAAAATAAATTAATTAGATTAATATTTATAATTTAATATTTTAGAAATATTAAATATAAATTAATAAGAGGAGTCTTATTATTATTATTATTATTATTATTATTATTATTATTATTATTATTAAGTTAATTTCTAAAGGGTTTGGGAATTAATTAATATAATTACTCTCTCATATTCCTAATATTATAATTAAGAGGCTAATTGATTAAAAGATTTAATTAATTATTCCTAATTAATGAGATTAGAAAGCCTAATTAATTAAAAGAGTTTAATTAATTAAATAAAACCATATTCCTAAATAGTTTAGGAGAGTTCCCTACATCTATAAATAAGAAAGTCTTTTTATGGAGAAAGTCTTTTTATAGAGAGGGTAACGCAAGTTACACACTTTATTCCAAGAGTTGGGAGAGTACACATTTTCTATCAGATATAGGAAAAATTAGGGTTTAGCCAACCAACATTCTTATTGAGTTTTTGTTCTTCCTTGGTAGATCACCTCTAGATGCCAAACGCTTGGGTGGCTAAACGTTGATCAAAGGAAAGAATCTAATCCCGCGTATTCAAGGAGACCACGAAGGACTAGGAGTTGAACTTGTACTTGAGGAAGCTTGAATCTTCAAGGGTATAATTCTAATCTTCTTTTTCTTCGTTTATATTGATAATTAAGCACAAAGCATGATCATGGCATGAGATTGCATGAAAAAATTTTAAATTCCTATTTATTGCACTTTCACACTCTTTTATATGATTTGATTATGTAATCGCGCTATATACAATCCCAACAGTGGTATCAGAGCCAAACTTTATGCTTATTATCGATTTTATGATTCCATGTATAAATTGATATGCGATTGAATCAAATTTTTTGGGCAAAAATGAAGTTTTCTTTTTACTATCTTGGGCGTGACGCTACCGTCTCTGTTATGCGAAAATCTAATCAGATCAATACACAATGCCACTCTACAGTTTTGAAAATTTTTGTTTTTAAACAATTGAAGTAAATGGTTTATTTAATTTATAAAAGTTTAAAATAAAGATTTTTATTTTATCTGAAATATGATTTCAATTTAGATTTGGTTTTTGATTAAAATAAAAGAGTTTATTTTGTTTTAAAAAACTAAATATTAGCAAACTTTTGCCCATTAAATGATATCGATGCATATATGGAATGATTTTATTATTCATGAGATAAATGTTTATTTATTAATGCATATGATGTTATATATGATAATAAACGAGATTGCTTATGGACTATTAACTAATGTGATTAGATTTTATTTTAGTTGGATACATGAATGTATGAGTTTTATTAAATGGGGTCTGCGTACCTCGTCTTATCTAGTTTTTCTCAATGTGAATTCTATCTCCCTCCTATGTAATTCCCCTTGACTGCTGATCAAGGTTTCTATTTTAGAAATAGTTTTGTAATAGGAATAGTTAAAATTAAAATTTTGAAGAATTGAGACCAACAAGCAAGGAGCACTTGAAGACCCGTTTGTAATGGAGCCCGAGTTTAAATGTAATAGTTATGTTTAAATTTAATTCTTACACCCTAGGGTTTGACCTTTAGGTTCACTTGGTAGCTCTAGTGAACCAAACTAGAATAACGTCCATAATAAATCTGGGTAGAATATAGTATTCTATATGCATGCTTATACTATATATATATATATAATAATTATGTTTAAATTTAATTCTTACACTCTAGGGTTTAATCTTTAGGTTCACTTGGTGGCTCTAGTGAACCAAACTAGAATAAAGTCCATGATAGACACGTAATTAATTTGGTGGCTCTAGTGAACCAAACTAGAATATTTTTTTTTTGTTTTATAGGAAATAACATTTATTTTTCTTGGGGAGCAAATAAAGGATTTATATCTTACTTTTTAATATTAAAAAGGACTCTTGGAGGATTACCATATAGAGATGGTGTGACGCCCCCAAAATAGGTATACATCACCCATCTTGAGTCGCCAGATACATGGTACAAAATTCAAATACAAACTTAAATATACAAGATGAGCTGTGAGTTTTAATACAAATATTGTCTTCTAGACAGTATTCAAACTCAAAACTTTTCATATATACTATGAGTTTCAATACAAATATTGTTACGTATATAATACGACAATATTCATATTTAAATTATTACAATGCCATATAAAGTACAACAACAAATATATCAAGTTCCCGAAGGAACATGAGAAGATTTCTGTTCTCCTCATTCTAATGAAGTGCACCTTTGACGCTTCCAAATTCTGATTCACCTCACCCTATTGTTGTTCACCAAAATTAAATATCAAATGATGTATAAAACATGTCACACACATTTTAAGTTCTCAGTATGATTATTATGCCACACCGTTTCATAATTTGATTAGGCTTGTGACTAATTCGTATCACCACTTTATACCCATGTTCTCTTTGCTAGTCCCAGCTACCCTTTTATTACCTGAAAGGGGTGGTGAAGTAAAAGGGTGAGCTCAACTAGCCTAGTAAGAAATATTATGACTAAGATAATGCAGAACAAATTATCGTTAGTCTTCAACAATATAACAACTGATAGAATATAATAGACAACAAGTTTTAGATCAATAACTGCAGCGGAATAAGCAATCCATTAGAAGAGTCAAGTAGAACATAATGTCTACTATCTCCTCTAGATTAAAAGTCCATCGTTAATACTTCATTCCTGTAATACTCATCAACAGTTCTTTGATATACTCAAGACAAAGAGAACTCTCATCACCTATCTTCACCTGAACCACCACAGATTATAATTAAATCACAATTCATATTTATGATCAAGTAAATCAACAGTCCAACTTTGCACTATACAGGCCAAAGATATACAACTAAAAAAGCAATAACCAACAATCCATCTTTACACTACAGGCCAAAGATATACAACTATAAAATCAATAATCAACAGTCCATCTTTGCACTTAGGCCAAAGATATACAATATAAAACCAATAATCAACAGTCCGAATAATTCCTGGTCATAATCATACCAAGTCCATCTATGCACTACTGGCCATAGATGACTTTCAACACAATATAAGCATGAGAATGATGACAATGATATAAAGAATCAATCAAATGACATAAATGATAAATATTAAAGACTTTAACAATATAATTTATTCAAAATTTAATAATGTCCAAATTGTCAACATGATCACCAATTGTGGAGTAAAATTCAAGAATAATATTATATCAAAAATGATTTGAATAATATTTCAACAAATATTTAACGAAGATAATAACATTAATCATTATATTATAACCTCCATTTAATATTATTCATTATATAATAATATTAAATTCATTTACTAATATTATTAATCATTAATCAATGTGTTAATAACACCTTAATCCAAATGTTATCAATCACTTAATAATCTCATAATCTAATATTATTAATATTATAACAATGTTTTAATCAGCTTCTTAAACTTATAAACAATTTATTTTAATTGTTTACACTTTACTAATTAATGCATTTAATCGTCCTAAAATGCCAAACTCATAAGATTTCATCCCCAATAACCAAAACCCTCATAAAAAAATCTGCATATACCTTATATAGGATTCTCAAGCCATAAAATCCTATTTTCCAATTTTTTTACTTCATATAACATATTTAATTCATTTACTCATAACTAGTTCATTTTCATGAAAATACCAAATCAAGACAAACAAATTTTCTTTTACTGGATTTAGCGTAATATAGTCCCATATTGAACATATATTTTCTCTCGTAATTTTTAAAATTTAGTTACTATTTTCATATATTACAAAACTCATTAATATTTAGACATTTATCATAAATCGTATGTTTGTCCAAAATTCAAATTTACTGGAGTATATACATTATATACATGTACTCCCAATAAAAATTTTACCAATTTTGGAGTTAACCACAAGGAGTTATAAGGGTTTACTTTAAAAAAAGTCTTTTCCCATAAAATTCATAACTCCTAATCTATACATCCAAAAATCACCATTTTTATCTAGAAAACTCATCAAATTATCATTTCAAATTTTTCCAGAATTTTTGAAGGTCAAAAAAATTACGAAACTGAAAAACATAATAACCTTTACAATCCCTTACCTCAAAATAGCAGTATTTCTGACTGGAATATCGGATGTAAAGCCGAAGGAAACTTGCACTGAATAGTTACTCTCAAAGTGTATAAATACTCACAAAAATATGCTCGGCAATATATAGAGAGAAAACTTATGTTTCTGGTGTGATTTTAAATTCTAACCTAAACATCTATTTATAGAAAATGCTTAGCATGCCATAGTTGACAAAATTTATCCGGTGGCTTCCAAGCACCTCAATGTTGAAAACAATTTGCACGCCATCTTGGAATACATTAACACATCACAATTGATTTCCAGCAAAGTTTTTCCATAAAAAACAAAAGTGGGTCCCACCCATAATTTTAATAAAAATATTTAATTTACGAAACTTCAACAATTCATAATAAATAGCCTTTTTGTCAGAAAAATACGAATTTTATGTCCATTCCACACGAAATCGAATTCTCTACAACTTTGTAGCTTTAATTTTTTCCAAATTCCAGACAGAAAATATCCAAAATCCACAAACGGATGATTTTCAACACCTCTTAAAATTCATAACAAATCATACGTTAATTTTTAACGGTTCAAAACTTGTGAACATATACTCAACTTATATATGTATAACATATATAAAAATCACAACGATCCAACGGTCGGATTAAAATTATAACTCACGCAATAGAGCTTTAAGAACACCGATTTGATTTTTTAATACCTCCAATCCGACAAAATACTGATAAAACACCTCAAAATTAATTCCTTCATTTATAACCACATAAAATAAATATTTTTCTATCCATCATTTATATCCACATAAAATAAATATTTTCTTATCATATAAATCAATAATTAATTATTCACAAATAATATTACAGAATCACAATAATGACAACCAGGCTGTTCCCAGGAAAGAAGGGGCTTTGCGATAAGAATTTCTCCTTACTCATGCGCAATTAGGTGACCAAACCTCTCCTTAAAAGAACTTTCTAGACATTGCCAATAATGTTATCTAATAATATTATTCAAATAATATGAATTATTGATATGATAATGAGAAATATTGTGCAGTGACAATTATTAAAACAATAATAATATAAAATATCAACGCAACAATTATTGAGTCAATAAAATAAAATATTGAACAATAATTACTGTAACAATTATTGAGTAGTGCCTTCTTACGTAACGATCAATAATTCAAAAATCTTGCAATACCGTACCATCATCGCTCAACCACGCCAGACATCAGTATTTTAACCACCAAGTATTTCAACAAGTGTTAATTCAGTAACATTTATGTCGTTATTTATAAAACTCAAACTTGTCGCTTTCTTCATCCGATGCTTATTATTCATTATGGGCCCACAAATGGTCTACCAAGCAATTTAATATTCCCGACAACAAGAATATTCCACGACCAAACGAATATTCCCCAAGCGTAAATGAGTATTTTATAACCACTTGTATTTTTGAAAATTTTATATATATCACCCTTAACTTTAAACTTTTATCAATTTAACTATTTACTAAATAGAAAAATTGAATACTTTTATTTCATAAAATTCGAGATCTCATAGATGGAAGTCAAGAAGGAAAGAAGAGAAAAAAAGGGAACAAAACTGTCCGAGTTTAATGAACCTAAATTAGGGCACAAATGTATTCTCCCTATAAATAGGCCTCATGTTTTAGACAGAAGGACACCACTTCTTATTTTCTTTTCCTTAGTTTTTCACTGGTGTAAAAGGAAGTAAGATATTTAGAGCTTTTATCTTTTCTCTTATTCCAATCATATGTGGTACTACTGTCAGGGAGTATTTGTAACTTTCTTTTATTGATATAATAGAAATTCTCTTTTTAATTATTGTTCTTATTTCATGCAAATAGTTGTACTAATATTATTTATTTTTGTTTTTAATTACATGGCTAGCTAAATTTCTAATACCTAGGATGATGATGAAACTAAGTATTTCATAATAATATTCTCTTTCCGTTCCAAAATTAATGTCTAATTATTTTTGCCTTCATATTTTCCTTCGCATAAATTGAATATGATTTTTATATTAATTGCAAGGTTTTGATAAGTTATAGTTAATCTGTGAATTTTTCATAACTTATGCTTGCCCATATTAATTATATGAATCATTATTTTTAAAGGGAAGGGAAAATAATTTGGGATTTAATTTAGGAAATAAGAAATTATTTATATGTTAATATTTGGTGGATTCTGATTCCTAGGTATCTTTTCTCATTAATAGTTTCCGTTATTAATTAATAGTTTGCATAATTTAGTTCATAAATCTTCTCCACCAATTTTGTTTCTAATTTGCGTAAAATATTAATTAAGGATATATTAAAGAATTGATCTAGTCTATGTGGTTTGACATACACTTACCAAATGTACAATAGATGTTGTGCACCTGCAGTACATAATTTTTAACTCATCAATCCATAATCAATCCGGGTAAAATATAATATTTTATATGCATGCTTATACATACATACATATATATATATATATATATGTATGTATGTATGTATGTATATATATATATGTATGTATGTATATATATATATGTATGTATATATATATATATATATATGTATGTATATATATATATATATATATACATACATACATATATATATATATATATATATATAATGCATAAACAAGATGAGATAAATAATAACAAATCCCTCAAAATAATTATATCAAGTTGTAACGTTCAAAGATATTTGGAATATTGACCATCGCCTTCTAGCATGATAAAATTAAAATAATAAAGTATTGAATATTTAATATGAGTTCCTTATGCACACACAAGGTAAGTATTAAATATTTAAGACGTTGTTTTTATTATATATGATGTTGATAAGGAATTGAACATTACCGTTTTGTTGTGCACACACAAGGGTTGTAGTTTTCTCTTCACTTATATGAAAATGCTAGGTTTGACTTAACTTAAAACATTTAGTTCGGATGTGTACATACTTAACCAATATGATTTAAGAGGCAACATACAAGTAGTTACATGATGATGTAATTGACAAGCGTTATATACCTATTTATTTATATATAGTTTGTCGTGCACACACAAGGCTATATACATTTGAAATGAGATCCCTAATCTCGCTAGCAAATCTTTAATTAGATTTTGTCGAACTATATAAGTGAAGGTAATATAGTTTGAAAAAAATAGTGGGAGATACCGATTTAAAATAAGACCTAATTTATTTTGGTAAATTAATTAAATAAATGTTTGCTAACATGTTGCTTTTCACATGCAGAATTTTGAAAATTTCACACTCACTTATTTCACTGCGTAGCATATTGGATGCTAACAAACTGACCAGACTGAAATATACGGATTGGTTAAGGAATCTGAGAATTGTTCTCACTACTGAAAGGATTTCTTATGTCCTAAATTTGCATGTCCCTACAAATGTTGTAGAAACAGCCTCTGAGGAAGAGATTGTTACTTTTAAGAAGTGTCATGATGATGTATCAGTGTCTCAGTGCATCATGCTCGCATCCATGAGTAACAAGCTTCAGCGTCAGCATGGAACTATGGATGCTTCTACTATATTGCTACACCTCCAAGAGTTTTATGGTAAGCAAAGTATGAGTGCTAGATATAAGATATCTAAGGAGCTCTTCCGATCTAGGATGACTGAGGGCACTGCTGTTGAGACTTATGTCCTAAAAATGATCAATTTAATTAAACGTCTTAGACAACTTGGGTTCGTAATGGATGGGGAGTTGAGTTAAGATTTAGTCTTACAATCACTTCCTGACACCTTCTCACAATTTGTTGTGAATTTTCACATAAATAAATTAGACATCAGCTTGCCTGAGTTACTTATCATGTAACGCCCCCAAAATAGATCCACACAACCCCTCTTGGTTTGGCAGAAATAAAACACTACTGAATTGTCGTACAAAATACAACGACACATATGCTATGAGTTTCAATACAAATATTGTAACGTATATAATACAACAATATTCATACTCAAATTATTACAATGCCATATAAAATACAGAAGCAAATATTTCAAGTCCCCAAAGAAACACGAGAAGATTTCTGTCCTCCTCATTCTAATGCGGTGTATTTTTGACGCTTTCCATAGTCGGGTCCTCATCACTCTATTGTTGTTCACCAAAATCAATTATTAAATGACGTATAAAATGCGACACACGCATTTTAAGTCCTCAGTACAATTATGATTCCACGCTGTTATATAACTTGATGAGGACTTTGACTAATTCGAATCACCACTTTATACCCATGTTCTCTCTGCTAGTCCCAGCTACACTTTTATTTCCTAAAAAGAATTATGAAACAAAAGAGTAAGCACAAATAGTCCAGTAAAGAATATCAGAACTTAAGATAGTTAAATTATCAATAGTCTTCATCAGTAATAAATCAGATATTTTGAACATATGGTAGATGATAAAAGTTTTCAACCATAATAGCAGCGGAATCAACAATCCATTAGAAGATTCAAGTAGATCATAATGTCTAATATCTTCTCCAAATTAAAAGTTCATAATCAATATTTTATTTATGTAACACTAATCAACAGTTCTTCGTTGTACCCAAGACAAATAAAACTTTCACCACCTGTCTTTACCTGAAATACCAAAGATCATGGTTATACCAATTTACAGTTTATGTTTATAATTATGCTATTAAATTCATCTTTGCACTACGGCCAAAGACATACAACTGTAAAACCAATAATCAACAGTCTATCTTTGCACTACGGGCCAAAGATATACAACTGTAAAGTCAATAATCAACAGTCCAACTTTGCACTATGGGCCAAAGATATACAACTGTAAAACCAATAATCAATAGTCCATCTTTGCACTATGGGCCAAAGATATACAACTGTAAAACCAATAATCAACTGTCCATCTTTGCACTACAGGCCAAAGATGACTTTCACCATAATATAAGCATGAGGATGATGACAATGATATATATAATGAATGAAAAGAAATAATCAGAATAATAAGATAAAATAAATCTTAGTGATTTTCAACTTAATTATCCAGAGTCCAAATTGCCAATATGATATCTAGAAAATCGATTATAATTCCTAATAGAATATAAAGTTCAAGTAAATGTGAAGTTCTCGGCTCAAATATAATAACTTAAAACTGAATAGAAAGATTCAGGTCAAGATATCAGATGAAGTACAAACTATTAAGGATATTCTAATCATTTCAGTACTTTTCACCATTTAATGATAAGCTGAAGAAACGAATAATAATATCTTACCATAATATGGAGTATGAAAGAAAATGATATCCCTTTACCATAAAAGAATGATACCCCTTACCTTAACATGTGATTTGATTCTACTTTCTATGAAGTTGATCAACTTAAACAATGCTTGCATTCCTTATCTACACTTGGAGTAACCTTACACTCAATAAAAATACTCACAATATTGTAGTAAAAGAATTTTATATTTTTAGTGTAGTGATGATGTGTCTTTAGTTACTTAACCGAGCAACCTATTTATACTGAAAATTGAAGAAACAATTAGCACACACGTTTTGACAAAATAACTAAATGAGCTGTATAAAGTAATGGTAGTGGATTTTATGGTCCCACGGAGAAAATTAAACCAACTTGTACACGTTTTGTGACGCCCCCAAAATAGGTATACATCACCCATCTTGAGTCGCCAGATATCACACTACATAAATCAAATACAACTTAATTAATGCAACTGTCGTGCAAAATACGACATAACATAGCTGAGAGTTTAAACACGAATATTGCCTTCTAGACAATATCCACTCTCAATGGAGTCCTCATTATAATTATTATCACACTATTTTATAAAAATAGTAAGGACTACTATAGCCACCATCTCGGACCGTCAATCCGTTCCCCGACTCGTCCCAGCTATATTCTCATTTCCTGAAGAGAACAATGAAAGAAAAGGGTGAGCTCAACTAGCCTAATAAGAAATATTATGACTAAGATAATGCAGAATAAATTATCCTTAGCCTTCAACAGTGTTAAACTGATAAAATACAATAAACATCAAGTTTAACTGCAGCGGAATAAGCAATCCATTAGAAGAGTCAAGTAGAACATAATGTCTACTATCTCCTCTAGATTAAAAGTCCATCGTTAATATTTCATTCATGTAATACTCATCAACAGTTCTTTGTTATACCCAAGACAAAAAGAACTATCATCACCTATCTTTACCTGAACCACCAAAGATTATAATTAAATCCTTAATTCATTTTTATAATCATGTAAATCAACAGTTTCTCCTTGCCACAAAGGCTTAATAGAACGTTTACTCAATATCCTTACCCCAAAGGCTAAAGAAATTCAAATTTAATAACAATGATCATATCAATAATTTGTCTACCTTTGCACTACGGGCCAAAGATATTGAACTATAAAACCAATGGTCATGATCATACCAATCAATTGTCTGTCAGTGCACTACGGCCAAAGACATTCAACTGTTAACTAATGGTCATGATCCTGCCAATTATATCATCGAATTATCCATGCACTACGGGCCAAGGATATTCGTTATTATCACCAGTGGTTATGATCATGTCATACACCTGTCCATCTTTGCACGTAAGCCAAAGATATATTGTGACGCCCCCAAAATAGGTCCACACGACCCATTCTGAGTCGCCAGATATCATACTATAAAAATCACATACAAACTTCATTTATATTAATCTGTTGAACGTGTCGCGAGTAGTACGACAACACATAAGCTAAGAGTTTTAATACAATATTGTCTCATAGACAGTATCAAAACTCAAATTGTTACAATGCCATATAAAATACAGCAACAAATATTTTAAGACCCCAAAGAAGAACGAGAATATTACTATCATATTCATTCTAATGAGGTGCAATTTTGACGCTTTCAAAGTCGGGTTCTCATCACCCTATTGTTGTTCGTCAAAATCAATTATTAAGTGACGTATAAAATACGTCACAAACATCTTAGGTCCTTAATACAATTATCTGTTGCATGTCATGCCATTTTATAATGTATTGAGAAACTTCGACAGTCTTGGATCATCACACTATTTCACTGTTATCCCCTCTCGACCCAGCTACACTCTTATTACCTGAAAGGAATTGTGAAGCAAAGGGTGAACACAAATAGCCCTGTAAAGAATATCATGACTAAAGATAATTAAATTATCAATAGCCTTCGTCAATAATAAATCAGAGATTTAGAACATATGGTAGATGATAAAACTTTTCAACCATAGTTCAACAGCGAACGAAGCAATCCATTAGAAGAGTCAAATAGACCATCGTGTCTATTATCTTCTCCATGTTAAAAGTCCACCAATAATGTTTTATCCTCAGAACATCAATCAACAGCCTCATCCACAATCATATGAATAACTCATAATCATAATTGTGATTCTAAATTCCTCTTCACACCCAAGATGAAGATAATTTTCATCACCTGTCTCTACCTGAAACATCAAAAATCATGGTTATACCAAATCACAATTCTTATTCATAATCATACTAATAAATTCATCTTTGCACTACAGGCCAAAGATATTCATTAACAATTCATCTTTGCTCTACAGGCCAAAGACATACATCTGTATTATAGAAGAGTCAAGTAGAGCATGATATCTACTATCTTCTACGAATTAAAAGTGTATTATCAATATGTTATCACTGAGACTCAGCTTAATAATTAATCCACATCATCGAATCATCCCTGTACTACGACCAAGGATATTCATTAGTATTACGACCACGAATTATCCATGCACTACGGGCCAAGGATATTCGTGTTTTCAATTACGGTCATGATTATAACGAATAATCCCTGGTCATAATCATACCAAGTCCATCTATGCACTACGGGCCAAAGATGACTTTTACCACATCATTTGTAATATTACGGTCATGATTATACCGAATAATCTCTGGTCATAATCATACCAAGTCCATCTATGCACGTAAGCCACAGATGACTTTCAACATAATATAAGCATGAGGATCATGACAATGATATAAAGAATCAATCAAATGAGATAAAGGATAAATATTAAACATTTATAATATAATTTATCCAGGGTTCAAGAATATCCCAATGTTATCAATCACTTAATAATCTCATAATCTAATATTATTAATATTATAACAATATTTTAATTATTTCTTAAACTTATAAACAATTTATTTTAATTGTTTACACTTTACCAAATAATACATTTAATCATTCAAAAATGCCATACTCATAAGATTTCATCATCAATGATCAAATCCCTCATCAAAAATCTGCATATACCTTATATAGGATTTTCAATCCATAAAATCCTATTTACCAATTTTTCAACTTCACATAACATATTTAACTCATATGTTCGTAACTAAACCATTTTCATGAAAAATTACCAAATCAACATATTATTTTTCTATTCTTTTTCCAAACATATATACATATATTTCATACACAACAAGTATTTTTTTTAATTTTTCAACTCCCTTAAGTATTTTTCAAAAATCAATTTTTAATTAATTCCTTAAGAAATTAGCTACCTCAAGTTTAACTCCAGAAATTCTCAAATCTTGGCAGGATCTTACACATGTTAACGTGAGCTTCCAGTTTAAATTTCATGGTCATCGGAGTTATAGAACTTCGGTTATAGCATTTTTTGTCATAAAAACCTAAATATTGAAATATTCATAACTTGCTCATTTTAAGTTGGAATGAGCTCATTTTTGGACAGGAGGTACTTTATACCATATATTTACATGTCCCAAAAGGCCAGAATTTTTGTCACAAATTAAGTGGCCGAAACAGCCCTTGCAAAATTTTGGGCAGTAGCTTTTTCTCATTTTTTCACTTTTTCGTGCTTTGTTAAAAATAGTCCATACAAAAATCTACAACTCCTCTTTTAGTGATTCCACTTGAAGATGTTAGAAAACTTATCATAATATCCTCCCAAATTTTTCTAGAATTTTTGAATGTCCGAAAAATTACGAAACTGCAAATGAATTTTAACCCGCCATATGGTAATCCACGTAAACAGATCATTTCCACAATTTAATAAGGAATTAATACAAAGGATCATTCACCATGCATGCGATAATCCATATAGACAGGTTATTCTAACAGAATAATAAGGAATGGAATAACAAAAGAATTCACCATGCATGCGATAGAGATCGCATGCATGTGTTATTCCCAATGAGTAATAATAAAGAATGAAACCAGTCATGCGTAATATGCACGTGACGGATATTCCAATGTAATAATAAAGAATGGAACCAGTCATGCGAATCACGCATGCATGTGATATTCCAAAGTAATAATAAAGAATGGAATAACAACGAAATCACCGTGAATGTGATAGACCACACGCATGTGTTATTCCAATGTAATAATAATGAATGGAACCAGATCACGCGTAATCACGTATGCATATGATATTCCAAATGTAATAATAAAGAATGGAATAACATTAGAAATCACCGAGCATGCGATGAATCGCATGCATAAAGTTATTCCAATGTAATAATAAAGAATGGAACCAGTCAAATGCGTAATGCGCACGCATGTGATATTTCAACGAGAATAATAAAGAATGGAATAACAATGAAATCACCGTGCATGCGATGTAGATCAAGCATAGATAAAGTTATTCCAATGTAATAATAAAGAATGGAATAATAGAAGAATTTCTCTATGTATGCGGTACTTCGCATAGACAAGTTATTCCAACATAATAATAAATAATGGAATAACAACCCTTACGAGTATTGAAAGAAAATAACCCTCTTCATGAATACGAAAGAATAATACCCCTTACCTTAGAAGGAACTGGATACTGGAATAGTGAGGTAACAGACTTCTCTTCTTCTTTCTCTCTATAATTTCTCTCTATAATAATTGCTCTATAGCTTTAGTGAATTGGTGAGAAATGAAGGAAGAATAAGCTTCTATTTATAGAAAAATATAATTTCGATAATTGTACGTTTTGGGGCTCGAAATATTATAGTATAATACCTTCCTCTTTTCCTTCATTTTTAATTTAGTCCTGCAAGTATTATCAAACTTGCACCACCTCCCCTAATAGTAAATCATGTGAATCAATAGTTCAATCATGTGAATCAATAGTTATAATCATGTGAAAATATGAATTACAGTATAGTACCTCCATCTATACCTCCATTTTTAACTTAGTCATGCAAGTATTATCAATCTTGCACCAACTCACCTAATAGTACAAGAATGTGAATCAATAGTACACACATGTGAACAAATAGTTATAATCATGTGAATTAATAGCAATTAATTGCTCATTTACCCAATTAATTACCCGGTTGGTCAATATAACTTCCAGACATCAATTATTATCGAAATAAATGTCGATTTCCACTAACACTAATAATCCCAACACAATGAAATTATCAATTTCATCTTTAATCAACACGAACTTATTCATTATTAATATTATAATTCACAATATTTAACAACCAGGTGGTTCCCAGGAAAGAGGGGGCTTTCCGATAAGGATTTCTCCTTATCATGCCAAGCAATTAGGTGACCAAACCTCTCATCGACGTAACTTCTAGACATTGTCAATATTGTAAATAATAATATGAATAACTTTGTCGTCTCAATTATTGATTTAATAATATAACATATTATACAGATGATACTGTGACAATAATTGAATAAATAATATGAGAGATATGATGCAACAATTACTGTTGCAATAATTGAGTATAACTGAGTGACTTCTCACGTAAGCATCAATAATCAATACCGTGTGTTACAATGCAACCACACGTATTACTGTACTTTTACTACCGAGTAGTTCAACAGTTTTAACGGTAACACTTTCGCTGTTATTTTTATAAAAAGATAATTCTGTCGTTTTCTTACTACGACAATACTTTCGTTATGGAGTCCACCAATGATTGTGCCATCCTACGGATATTCCCCAACAAAAAGAATATTCCCCGACCAAACGAATATTTTATAACAACTTGCATACTTAGAAAAATTTTCACATATCACCCTTAACTTTAACCTTTTATCAATTCAACCATTTACTAAATAGAATAATTATAAGAAAATTGAATACTTTCACTTCATAAAATTCGGGGTCTCACATATACAACCATAAAACCAATAATCAACAGTCCATCTTTTCACGTAAGCCTAAGATATACAACTGTAAAACCAATAATCAACAATCCATCTATGCACGTAATCCAAAGATGACTTTCATCACAATATAAGCACGAGGATGATGACAATAATATAAGCATTAATCAAACGAAATCAAGGATAAATATTAAAGACTTTAAATTTATCCAGAGTTTAAAAATATCCAAATTGTTAACATGATACTGCTTTGTGGAGTAAAATTCAAGAATAATATTCATGTATCAAAATAATTTGGATGTAAAAGAAATATATATTTTTTGGTAAATAGTATCCCGTGAATAGTACCTTATGAATAGTACTTCTAGAATAGTACTCGTGAATAGTACTTCTCAACATGAAAAGTACCCTAAATACCCGAGTGAATAATATTCGTGAATAGTAATTTGGGTGAATAGTAACCCTTGAATAGTACTCAGACTTACGAAAAAGTGCTCAAATAATTACCCAGTGAATAATACTAGAGTGAATAGTAACCAGGTGAATAGTAATCCGTGAATAGTAACTCGTAAAAAAATACCAAAGAAAATGATATTCCATGATGAGTACAAAAAAAATGATATCTCATACGAGTATAATAGAATATACGAAACTGCAAATGGATTTTCACCCGCCATGCGGTAATCCACGTAGACATATCATTTCCACAATTTAATAAAGAATGAATACAAAGGATCATTCACCATGCATGTGGTAATCCACATAGACAGGTTATTCTAACAGAATAATAAAGAATGGAATAACAGAAGAATTCACCATGCATACGATAGACCACACAGACAGGTTATTCTCAATAGAATAATAAAGAATGGAACCAGTCATCACGCAGAATCCGCATGCATGTGATATTCCAAATGTAATAATAAAGAAATGAAACTAGGTCATGCCAAATAATCCGCATGCATGTGATATTCCAAATGTAATAATAAAGAATGGAATAACAACAAAATTCACCGTGTATGCGATATACCACATGCATAAAGTTATTCCAATGTAATAATACGAATGGAATAATGTAAGAATTTCACCATGTATGCGGTACTTTTCATAGACAGGTTATTCTAATATAATAATAAAGAATGGAATAACAACCCTTACGAGTATCGAAAGAAAATAACTCTCTTCATGAATACGAAAGAATAATACCCTTTACACAATAATGATATCCCTTACCTCAGAAGAAGACTGGATACTGAAATAGTGAAGTAGCAGACTTCGCTTCTTCTTTCTCTCTATAGTTTCTCTCTATAATTTCTCTATAATAATTTCTCGTGAGACTTAATGAATTGGTGAAAAATAATGAAGGAATGAGCTTCCATTTATAGGAAAATATAGTTTTCATAATTGCACATTTTGGGGCTCGAAATATTATAGTATAATACCTTCCTCTTTTTCTTCATTTTTAATTTAGTCTTGCAAGTATTATCAAACTTGCACCACCTCCCCTAATAGTAAATCATGTGAATCAATAGTAAATCGTATGACTCAATAGTTCTAAACATGTGAAAAAATTAATTATAGTATAGTACCTTCATCTATACCTCCATTTTTAATTTAGTCATGCAAGTATTATCAATCTTGCACCAACTCCCCTAATAGTAAATCATGTGAATCAATAGTACACACATGTGAACACATAGTTATAAGCATGCGAATTAATAGCAATTAATTGCTCATTTATCCGGTGAATTACCCGATTGATCAATATAACTTCCAGACATCAATTATTATCGAAATAAATGTCGATTTCCACTAACACTAAAAATCCCAACACAATGGAACTATCGATTTCATCTTTAATCAACACAAACTTATTCATCATTAATATTATAATTCACAATATTTAACAATCAGGTCATTCCCAGGAAAGAGAGGGATTTCCGATAAGGATTTCTCCTTATTGGCGCGCAATTAGGTGACCAAACCTCTCCTTGACAGAACTTCTAGACATTGTCAATATTGCAAATAATAATATGAATAACTTTGCCATCTCAATTATTGATTTAATAATATAACATATTATGCAGATGATACTATGACAATAATTGAATCAAACTGAGTGACTTCTCACGTAAGCATCAATAATCAAAGATACTGTACAATACTATGTGCTACTATGCAACCACGCATATTACTATACTTTTATCACCGATTATTCTATGACAACTTGTTTACTTTGAAAATTTTTCACATATCACCCTTAACTCTAACCTTTTATCAATTTAACCATTTACTAAATAGAATAATTATAAGAAAATTAAATACTTTCATTTCATAAAATTCGGGGTCTCACACGTTTTAACAAAAAATTTCAATAATAGAGTTGTGGTCTATATTACTTTAGGAAAATTAGAGTGTCGGCAAGTCCTGCCAAACTTACTTTCGTAAAAACAAAATAATTGAACAAACATCTTCATATCATACTTATCATTAATCGACACCCTTTTTATTCTTTGAACCATTATTCACAATTATTAACATAGAGTCATAATACTGGCAACTGGTCTAATTATATCATATCAAATAATATGAGTTACTGTGCAATAACTACTGTGACAATTATTAAATGAAATACTAAGTGACTTCTTACGCAAGAATTAATAATATGAATCACTGTACGTGCAATAACTACTGTCACAATTATTGAATAAAATAATGAGTGACTTTTTACGTAAGAATCAATAATATGAATTACTGTGCAATACTGTGTATTACTGTGGAATACCGTGTACTACTGTGAAATCATGCGTATTATTGTATTTGTATCACCAGTATTTCAATAATTAATGGTAAAAGTATTACCGTCAATTTTTAAAAAAGTTATTTATGTCGCTTTCCATATCCGATAGTTATTTTGTTATAGGGCCCACCATTGATTGGTTAATTCGGCGCCGTCGTACGAATATTCCCCGACAAAAAGAATATTCCCTGACCAAACAAATATTTTATGACAACTTGCTTACTTTGCAACATTTGCACATATCACCTATAACTATAACATTATATCAAATCAACACCTTACTATCAACAATTTAAATTTTATTAAAAGTCGGGATCAACACCAAACCATATTTATCTCAAATAACATATAAAGCAACTAATAATTCATTATTCATTCAAGTTGTCTTTATTTATCGCATTATATTCCAAAAATTATAAATGAATAACAAAACTAAAGAAACCCATATATGACAATTTATTTTAAAAATATCAATCCACCGTTATGGTATTATCACCATTAACCAAAACTTAACTATCAATTTAATTAATTTTAAAGATAATATACTTCAAATAATCAAATTTAGCATCAAAATCACCCAAATTGGATTTAAAATAATTAAGTTATACATTTTTAAAACTTAAAGTTTGTTGCTAAAAATTCTGCTTGAAAAATTCCAAATCAGCCACCTCACGAAATTCATAACAAATCATACATTAATCTTTAACGGTTCAAAATTTATGGACATATACTCAACTTATATATGTATAACATATCCAAAAATTACTTAACTTATATATGTATAAACTATTCAAAAATTACAACAATCCAATGGTCGGATTAAAAATTATAACTCACGCAATAGAGCTTAAGAAAACTGATTTTTTGGACTATGAGTCCTTCGAACCAATTTCATTCAAATAGTCATCACGAAAAATCCATATGGAATTTTTGAGTAATTCTAATTTCTGCGTTTAGCTTACTTCCAGGGCTTTCTTTTGATATATGGCTCATCTCCTAACTCATTATACACAAAGAGTTATGGATTTTACAAAAACATGGTAGCAAACTAACTTTTCTGAAATTTTTAGATTTCATTTTTCATTTAATTTCTTTGATTTCTCTCATTTGATTCATATTTATGCAAGTTTAAATCATTCAATACATACATAAATATGTACTCACAAAATCCATAAATCTAAGAATAAATCCAAATATTTTAAAAAATACATTTTCTTTTAATTACCTCTTCATTTCTCATTTTTCTTCATCTTCTTCTTCCTTCTCTTCTTCTTTCTCTTCATATTCTCTCTCTCTCTCTCTCTCTATATATATATATATATATATATATATATATTCCTTCTTCTCATTTCATCCATCAAAAGGAATGGGAGGAGTGGAAGAAGTCTCTTCCATTATTTCATTTTTTTTCTTTCTCTTTCTCTTTCTTTTCCATTTTCTCTCTCCCTCTTTTATCTTTCTTTATCTTTCTTTTCTTCCTTTCTTTTTCTTTATCTCCCACATGTCTCCCCCCACCATTTCCCACTTACTCTCTTTCTTTTCTATTATCAACCCCTCCCTTCTCATTAGACGCCACTTGGCTACCTTTTAGAATAATTTTAATTCACTTTCCTCTTTATTTGCTCATTTATCCGATTAATTGTTCATTTGACCATTTATCAATTTAACATTTTACAATTTTAGAATAATAATCATAAATTAAATTAGACTTTTGTTTCATAAAAGTCAGGATCTTACAATCACCCCTCCTTATGAAATTTCATCCCCAAAATTTTTGCAAGTACTGGTAATCCAAAGAGATAATGATACTTAGCTTTCATTTCAAATTCTAGCTTCCAGGCCATTTTCTCTATATCATAGTTCATCCGTTGCTCATCTCCTGTATTTCAGATATTATTCTAGAATACAGCTTCAAAACAAAGGTTAATTGACATATCATGTGACGCCCCAAAAATAGGTATACATCACCCATCTTGGGTCGCCAGATACATGGTACAGAACTCAAATACAAACTTAATTTATACAACTATTAAGTATCGTGCAGGATACGACAAAACATAAGCTGTGAGTTTTAATACAAATATTATGCCCTAGACAATATCCAAACTCAAAATAAGTCCTCATTACAATTATTATCACACTATTTTATAGAATAGTAAAGACTAATATGGCAACCATCTCGGACCGTCACTCTATTCTCCGACTAGTCCCAGCTATATTCTCATTTCCTGAAGAAAACAGTGAAAGAAAAGGGTGAGCTAAACTAGCCCAGTAAAGAATATTATGACTAAGAAAATGTAGAATAAATTATCTTTAGCCTTCAACAGTGTTAAACTGATAAAATACAATAGACAACAAGTTTTAGATCAACAACTACAACAAAAACAACAGTCCATTAGAAGAGTCAAGTAGAGAATGATATCTACTATCTTCTATGATTTAAAAGTTTATCATCAATTTTATCGCTGAGACTCAGCTTAATAAATAATCCACATCACTGAATTATCCATGCACTATGGGCCAAAGATATTCATTAGTATCACATCCATGAATTATCCATGCACTACTGGTCAAGGATATTCGTGTTATCACCAATGATCATGATCATGCCAAACAATAATTCATCTTTGCACCCTTGGCCAAAGAGAATGCATGGTCATGATCAAACCAGCAGTTGTCCATCAATGCACTACGGGCTAATGACGACTTTTACCATATCATTTGTAACATTACAGGTCATGATTATACCGAATAATCCCTGATTATAATCATACCAATCAACAGTCCATATATGAACTACGGGCTAAAGATGACTTTCATCACAATATAAGCATGAAAGTGATGACAATGATATAAGAATTTAATTAAACAAAATCAAGGATAAATATTAAAGACTTTAAATTTATCTAGAGTTTAAAAATGTCCAAATTGTCAATATAATACTGCTTTGTGGAGTAAAATTAAAGAATAATATTGTATCAAACATAATTTGCACTGAAAAGAAATCAATTTCTGTCATGAATAGTACCCCAGGTAAATAATATTCGAGTGAATAGTACTCTGTGAATAGTATTTCGTGAATAGTACCCCATGAATAGTACTTTCTGAATAGTGACGTACGTATGAATAGTACCGTACGTATGAATAGTGCCATATAAATGAATAGTACTCCGACATGAAAAGCTTAAACATGAACAAGAATATTCAGAAAACATCCTTGTGAAACGATACTAGATGAAGCACAAATTTCATGGATATTCTACTAATTTCAAGGAGTATAGAAGCAATACTTAACAAAATGAGTATAGAATTCGAAATCTGAAACAAAATAATATTACTTACATACTACAGAGTATGGAAGAATATATTATTTCTTATGAATATTGAACAAAAATAACATCCCTTACAACTTTTGAATGAAAATAATATTCCTTACGAATATCGAACGAAGATAATATTCCTTACAAATATTAAACGAAAATAATATTTCTCATGAATATCGAATCTAAATAAAATTTCTTGCGAATCACGAAAAATAATATCTTAGCTTAATATGAAATAAATAATACCCTCACCATAAAAAGAAAGAGTACTTACCGACCGGTATAACGGATATTGTAATAACCCGATATTTTTTATATAATTAAATCGTAAATTTTGCATATAATTTTTTTTATTTTAAAGGTGGGAATATGTGCAAGGTAAAAGTATATATATATGTGATAAATAAAATTTATTTATTACATGAATAATTTCAAATAATTTTCTTAGAATTATTGACAATTATAAATTATATTTTATAATTAATTTTGTAGTAAAAATATTTTATTAATTAATTTCTATAAAATATGATTATATATTATTTAAATAATATATGAAATGATTATTAGAATTATTATAATAATTATTTTATTGTATGAATTTATTGATTAGTTAAGTTAATTATTTAAGTTAATTAATAATGCTATATATGCAAAATAAATCGGATATGGAATCCAAACCCTAATTTTAGATTTTAAATAAGGAATGAGAATAATAATACTATACTAATTATATTTTAGTGCTATAAATATGTACTGTTTGTGTGGACTAATAATAATTGGTCAACTATGGTGTAACAGTAGAAAACCTAGTATTGTTGTGCTAAACCCTAATTTGAAACTCAAATTAGAGTACAAGATTGTTATATAATCGTGATAATGTGATCAATGACCGATATTATAGAATTTAAGGCTAAATAGGGAAACCCTAATTATTATTTAGGAACCCTAATTATTAAATTAGAAACCCTAATTTGCTAATTGGAAACCTTAATTGCTAATTTAGTTATCTTAATGCTAGTTAGTAACTCTTTAAACCTAATTTGCAAGTCTAGATAATTAGGAAACCTAATCTAATTAGGGAACCCTAATTTATATTTTTAAAAACTTTAAATTTCATTTTAGTTCTAATTAGAAATCCTACAACACTTATGTGCCAAACCTTAGGGTCAAACCCTAAGGGTTTGTCAAATATTACCAAATAGCCATTAAATTTGAAAGCCAAATGTCCAAAAAGCCCTTTTTCAATTCTTTATTATGTTGCTTGCAAATCTTGATAAAATTTGAGTTGTTCACCAACTCTAACAACTCCATGTGACTTGAAATAACTCCAGCAATCAACCTTTTAGATCAGCCAAATGCATTGCACCACATTATTTATAGATCAAGAGAGACAAAGTTCATAAATTAGCCCATTTGTTCACAATACATAACTTAGACATTCTCTCTCTAAAACCCACGAATTCCATTGCTAGATCAGTTCCCAAATTAAGCCCCACTACCACTCATATCAAATCAGAATCCTTGAATCAAGAATTGGTTCATAAAGGTATAAACCCTAACCAAGAAATCTGATCCTTGATCCTATGTTAAATGTTATGTGTTTGTGTTAAAACATGTTTTATGTAGTGTATATTGATGATCTGGGTTGATAGATATTAGATCCATAACATCTATAGGCTCGGATTTGATATTTTCAAAAATCTGGAAAAATTTAAAAAGGTTGTCTGACAACGAATGTCAGGTCTCCTAGATCTCTTTTTGTTTATTGTTTTGGTGTTTTAAATGTTTGAAGTTGTAATATGATATGAGATCAGTATTCTGGAACTTGAATCAAGGTCATAGCATGACCAGATTACAAGATATGGGTGGTCAAACCCTGTTGACTGACTATGACTGAACAAGTTCTGGGTAACCCAGAATTTGCCCAGAACTGTCTGACAATGAGTTTGTAGCCTTTGATCTTACAGGTTGTTGTTGTTTTGTTAATTTTGTTGCATCTAAGTTGTAAAAGGTTATATGATCTACAACATCATGCCTTTTGAACACCTAAACATCTAACAGGTAGATCATAGTGGACGGTCAAACCAAGCCGGACGATCATGAAATATGTTTTCTGGGTAACCCAGAAAACGTATGACCATGTCTTCTGACATGGTTTGACCAGTATAGATCTTGATATTGCGATGTTGTTAAATCGATTTTATGTAATAGATTTGTTGTCTTGCATGTTGGCTACAATCTGAAACTCTTAAATCACTAAAACAATGCAAGGAGTGCAAGTTGTGGAAGCCCAAAATAGGCTACACAAACTGTTCTTTATTTCTGGGTAACATAGAAAATGAAGAACAACTCTGACAGCTAATTTGCAAGCCTAGATCTTACTTGTGTGATGCAAGTAGCGTAAGGCCCTGGATTTTATGAAATGAAAGTATTCAATTTTCTTATAATTATTATGTTATTTAGTAAATGGTTAAATTGAGAAAGGGTTAAAGTTAAGGGTGATATTTGAAAATTTTACAAAGTAAGCAAGTTGTTATTCGTTGTGTCCAGTAATATTCGATTGGTCGGAGAATATTCATTTTCACAGAGAATATTCGTTCGACGGCATAATCATTAGTGGACCCCCCAACGGAAGTATTGTCGTATTTAGAAAACGACAGATTTATCTTTTATAAAATAACGGCGAAAGTGTTACCGTTAAAACCGTTGAACTACCTTCGGTAGTAAAAGTACAAAGAATACGCTGGCGGGTCAAGAGTAGCACACACAGTATTGATTATTGATGCTTACGTAAGAAGTCACTCAGCTTATACTCAATTATTGCTACACGATAATTTTTTGCATCATATCTCTCATATTATTGATTCAATTATTGTCACAGATTATCATTTGCATAATATGTTATATTATTAAATCAATAATTGAGACGAAAAAGTTATTCATATTATTATTTGCAATATTAACAATGTCTAGAAGTTCATCGAACGAGAGGTTTGGTCACCTAATTGCGGCGCCAATAAGGAGAAATCCTTATCGAAAGCCCCTCTTTCACGAACGACGACACGTTGTTAAGTATTGTGAATTATAATATTAATGATGAATAAGTTTGTGTTGATTAAAGATGAATTTGATAGTTCCATTGTGTTGGAATTATTAGTGTTAGTGAAAATCGACATTTATTTCGATAATAATTGATGTCTGGAGGTTATATTGACCAATCGGGTAATTAACCGGATAAATGAGCAATTAATTGCTATTAATTCACATGATTATAACTATTTATTCACATGTGTGTACTATTGATTCACATTCATTTACTATTAGGGGAGTTGGTGCAAGATTAATAATACTTGCATGACTAAGTTAAAAATAGAGGTATAGATGGAGGTACTATACTGTAATTCATATTTTCACATGTCTAGAACTATTGAGTCACATGATTAACTATTCATTCACATGATTTACTATTAGGGGAGGTGGTGCAAGTTTGATAATACTTGCAGGACTAAATTAAAAATGAAGGAAAAGAGGAAGGTATTATATACTGTAATATTTCGAGCCCCAAAATGTGCAATTATGGAAACTATATTTTCTTATAAATATAAGCTCATTCACTATTCCAGTATCCAGTTTTCTTCTATGGTAAGGGATATTATTATTATAGTAAGGGGTATTATTCTTTCGTATTTATGAAGAGAGTTATTTTCTTTCAATACTCGTAAGGGTTTTTATTCCATTCTTTATTATTATGTTAGAATAACCTGTCTATGCGAAGTATCGCATACATGGAGAAATTTTTCTGTTATTCCATTCTTTATTATTTTGTTGGAATAACCTGTCTGTGCCGTCTATCGCATACCTGGTGAATTCTGTTGTTATTCCATTCTTTATTATTCTCGTTGAATATCCTCGCCTGTGGATGGATTCTGCATGACCGGTTCCATTCTTTATTATTCTATCGGGAATAACTCATCTGCAATGCGGTCTATCGTGATGCATAGTGAATTCTTCTGGTATTCCATTCTTTATTATTCTATTGGAATAACCTGTTTATGTGGATTACCGCATGCATGGTGAACGATCCTTTGTATTCATTCCTTATTAAATTGTGGAAATGATCTGTCTACGCGGATTACCGCATGACGGGTGAAAATCCATTTACAGTTTCGTATAATCTATTATACTCGTATGAGATATCATTTCTTTTGTACTCGTCATGGAATATCATTTTCTTTGGTATTTTTTTTACGAGTTACTATTCACAAGTTACTATTTACCCGGTTACTATTCACTCTAGTATTATTCACTCGGGTATTCGGGACACTTTTTGTGTCGAAGTACTATTCACGAGTTACTATTCACGGGTTACTATTCACCTGAATATTATTCACTCAGGTATTTGGGGTACTTTTCATGCCGGGGTACTATTCACGAGGTACTATTCCCGAAGTACTATTCATAGGGTACTATTGCGGGGTACTATTCACCCAAAAAATATATTTCTTTTCTGTCCAAATTATTTTTGGTACATGTGTAACGCCCCGAAATCTGGTTTATTTTCACATTCGGATTCCGTATGTCACGATCCCATCTTCTTACGAACATACATCATTATATGGTTAAATATGACAACATACATCCTCAAATCCCAGGTTCTAAAACCTTAAAACCTCTTTCATTCCAAATAATGATAAGTACATTATTCTTTACATCTTGTACAAGTGACTTTTATCCGCCACCAAGGATACATAATCGTTCATTAAACTATTCTATAGTTTAATTCTATCATTCTATATTACAAGTCTTCGCTTGATCTTCACGCTCATTCATCTAATGAACGGAACTTCTTCTGGATACCGATCAGCTTGATCTTTCCGGGATCCTTAAGTTCTTTCTAACATCGTTTGCTGAAAATATTTTTATTTAAAGCAAGTGTGAGCATTCAATTGCTCAGCAAGTCATAGTAGTTGAACAAACAACTTCAAGAATTTAAACATTCCTTTAAGACTTCAATAACCGAACAAAGGTTATGAAGCAGCTTGAATAATAGGAATAATCTCGATTCCTATCATTTTAAAACATTAGTTACATTCCCTTTGAAATACTTTCATTCTCTACTCTCTTTCATACACATTCTGTCTGGCTAGAATCAATAAAGCAGACTTAACAATAACGGTTCATGTATAAATGTAATATGCTCATATCGAATAGCTTCAATCACAAAATGTGCTTCATATCATAGAAACACCGAAGTATTCACATTGTGGCACAAGGCCTCATATATACTAACACCTTGTACAAATATCACACATTTGCACATAGACAGAACTTCTCAAGTTCAACATCTAAGAAGTTTAGAAACTAGCATTCATTTAAAATATGAATGAAGTTAGGAAACTTGCCTTACGCATAGCTACATCTTATAGTTTATGCTGAACTGCTCATTCCAATTCCTATGTAGCACATAAGGAAATAACACATACACCAATTAGTCATATACTTGACTTTACGCATTGGTTTACTTAACTTTACTTCTTAGGGTTCGCGTTCTTACAAACTAAGTTTACGCGACCAACTTCCTTTACCTATTAATCTACTTCATGACATACTTGAGATGTCTTACTTAATACGCTCATCATCTTTGATGATTTACATTCTTATCTTCTTCTTATACTTTCCTAGGACTCAAAGACACATCGTGTCTCTACTAGTAGTCCATATGGTACTCGAGTGGTTTCCCACAAACAACCACAAACAAGTTCCGCCTCATCTCAACCGCCCATAACAAATGAGTTAGATCTGCTATTACGGCTTTATATATACCTTCGCTTCTCTCAAGGAATTGTTTAGCCCAGCTCCCATATGTCAACCATCAAAGGTTATGATTGTACTATAACCTAAATTCATCTTAACTTATCTGAACTATTAACTATAATGTTCGTTAAGTCAATTTCTTATTCCTTATGGCTTTCTGATAAATAAATGTCATACCTCAGGATTCATTCATCAATGTCTAAGTCATACAGTCTTTTGTATGCTCAGAACGATCATTCAATATTCATTCTACGCATTTAAAGCGTTAAACATTTTACGTTACGTTATTCTTATCTTACAAAGTCCGGTTCATTCGACTCAGAACATCATCCAAGTTATACACATTAACTCGGTTTCTTTACGTTATACATATTTGTCTTTAATTAAGCTTCTTCCCCCTTCATAGGTTTAATCATTGGACTTCGTTATCCTACGGTCAAACCATACACGGAGTGTAGGTTCTACCCGTTTAGTATTCGCAGACACTCATCCTTCACGCCCATTAAAGTGTTCAACGCCATAATTCATTCTAACATTCTCATCCGACTTACATTCGGCTTTCATTAATCTTATTACCGTTCACTATGGCTTTCTTGATAATTCATATCTTACTTACTACCTTCGTCAACGTCCAAGTTATACAACCAATGTATACTTAGAACGTTTGCTCGACGTGATTACGATTCACGAGGATCGTTTACTCATTCCATGTTTACGTTGTTCATTACTTAATCTCTTATTCAACCTTTACCCAAGGTTTTGGTTTCTTTCATAATGTTGAAGCCATACGATTTATTGTATGCTAAGACATCAACGCTTCATCGCATAAATAACGCGTTACGTTCATAGCGTCTATACGCTTTACATTCATCTCTCATTATCATGTTATAACATCGAAATGTTATACATTACTATCGTCCATCAACGTCTAAAGAATTACCATCATAACAATTCCTCACGTTCGATTCATTGCGACTACTACCCTTGATATCGGCCCCAGAACCCGCATGTACGCCTTTTTTTTAATCTCGATTAATCTCTTCGTTTAACCTTCATCAAAGGTTTAATACACTTAATTAAGTGTTACATTAGTTGAACTATAAGTTCATATTTCTTTCTTGCACATCCCCAAAGAATTGAAAGCAAAGAAAATCTCATTTCGGCATTGCTTCAGCACTCAAGGCCATGCTGCCGTGTGTCTTCACTTTCTTTCTTTTGCATCATGCGGTGCCACTTAGCAGTAGCTAATGGCCCGAGCTCGCTCTACGGCTTCAGCCCCTAAGGTACGACTCGCGCTGCGGCGCCAAGCATGAAACTTAGAAAAATTTTCTAAGTCTTTTACAAGCTTGAGACGCTAACTTTGAAATCTCATATCTTATTCGTTATAACTCGGAACGAGGTCGTTCCAAAGCTATTTTCTTCCTTATCTTACGTACATCAATTACCCTCAAACAGAACTTCGTTTTGAATTAATTAACATGCCATTCAATTGGCTTAATCTAAGCTCTTCGTTCATTTTACGCTTTTAACGTTCTTCGTTCGTTCGTCCGTAATTCGATCATCTGAACTCGGAATTCGTTCGTAATTCGATCATCTGAACTCAGAATTCGTTCATTCTTGAGTCCACGACTCACGTTTTCTATGTTCTCTTACATTCTTATGAAACCCTACATGCTCGGGTTCATTTACTAACATTCAAATTTTCATTCGTCTTTTACGAATTTTTGCCATAACTTCGTTATAACTCAATTTTAATCCGTTCTTCATGAACGTTTCTAACATTCCTAACCAAGCAATAAGTAACTAACTTATACACGATGGTTTTAAACTTGTCCATCAACAACAATTATCCTACGATGGTTTTAAATTTGTCCATCAACAACGTTCTTCGCGTTCTTCGTGTGTTCTTCATTTTTAATCGATATTTTGGATTACGATTTTAATTTTCTTGGAATTTGATGTTGTAGAACATCCTTCATTACTTATTTGACCTACACATTCATAAGATTCATTCAGATCGCTCAAAATCCTTACGAATCTTATACTTCCTTAAGAAATTTATAAACTAAATTTTTAATTCTTATTTCTTCGTTTTCTCATGAATTCAACCACATGAATTCATTCTTAACTTCACTTACTACTGATCTTCATTAAGTTATGTTTTTGAACATATTAAACTTAAAGAAAATTAGAAGAAACTAGGGTTCTTGATTACTGCTTCTTCTTTAATCTCCTTCCGTTTGACAAAGCGTGCATTCGAGCTAGCTTTTCCTCATTCTCTGTCTCTTCCTCTCCCTCTCCCTCTGCCTCTCCCATTCGAACCCTCTCTCTCTCTATCTCTCATAGTGTAGGATTTTTCAAAATCCCAAAATAATGAAATGAGCTTCCTATTTAAAGAAAACCAAGGCTAGGGGCATTTTGGTCTTTTCACCCCTAACCTCCTTACTATTCTAAACTTAGCCACCAAGTTTACTTGGTGGCCAAGTAGCCGCCCCACCTCCTTAAGTAGCTTCCCTTGGAAGCTTCGTGCTTCCGTCTTGCGGAATTCGTCCGACAGTTTTAAAAACTGCGATTCTGGGAATCCAAATATTTTTGGATATTTCGTCTTTCCTTTACCGATTAAATATTACGTATTCTTTGAATTTTCGAAAAACTAAAAAACACTTTTCGACATTAAGCGTTTTCCTTCACGTGTTACCCTAACGTAGTTAAACGAGTGAAAAGTACATAACAGTACTTTTCATCGTTTTTATTTTATCTGATTTCTGCACGTTTTTTGAGAAAAACTTTTATTGGCTTACTTAATATTTCACGATATATTATCATCAAATCTTTCAACGGAATGTCATTTCGACATTCCGAACTCTTAGAACAACTTAGGTTATTCAAACCCTAACCCTTAGGATTTCGTCGGGTGAATAGTGCCTATTTCGTCTTTTTTCCTAGAAATATTTTTTTGTTCACGGAAAATTTTCATTTTCGTCTTGAAAATTCATACTCGTTCAGTCTAGCTCGTAGCTAGAATCCTCCCAATTAATAATCATTCTAGGTTATAGAACGATTAATAAACACATATCACAGAATAATATTAATAAAAATTCATTTTATTAATAACTAATTCTTTAACTCTTAAATTCTGGACAATTCGATTTTTCGGGTTGTCACATTCTTCCTCCTTTACAAAAATTCCATCCTCGAAATTTTTTAAAACCAAACCCTTACCCGGGTCCTCAAATTCTCCCCTTCTTCACAGAATTTCGTCCTCGAAATTTTAGCTTACTCATCTTCTCAACTTCTCTTCAAAGAAGTTCTTATCTTTCATTCATTCCCTACCCTTCATAACTTATAAAGAATCATGAAGTGAAAGTAATAACTAGGAATATAAGGATTCCTTTAAAATATTTCATACTTTTGCCGAGGGGTCAAATCAACCATGAACTCATACTAGGTTAAACAGCCTCTCGCCATAAACCTTTATTACACGGTAAGTTTACAATCACAAAAAGGTAAACTACCTCTTCCATACGTAGGTGATCAACCTATCGTATCACCCCATTTCAGGGTATGTTCACCTCAGACTTAATCATTAGAATCCGCACCAAAACAATTTGGTTTGGCATAGCTCTTCAAAGAAAGCTCGATTTACTTTTAATCATGACATACCATTCGTCTTAGCCAAATCAATTAGCTTAGACTATACCAATAAATTGGACATCAACTTGAAACATTCGTCTAGTCAACTCACTTGACATCGACCAATTCTTTAAATTCTTTTGCAATACATCAAAACGTTTCATGACGTTATGATACCGCACTTTTCACAGTACGTTGAGGACTTCGTCAGTTTATGACTTCGTCATTATACATCATACCATAGTGGGTTGTTGATCCTAAGATCAAATCCAACACCAGGTTCAATTGCATTAATAACTCCATCGTTTTACCATCCTTGCATCAAATGCATTGATGATATAAAATTCATTTTGATATTTCAAATCAATTTCTGTCTAGCCGAATTAATTAGCATAGACATACCAAGAATAGTTCTTTTAAAATCCGTTGGTTCCAAAAATTGAACCAATTCTTTCATTTTCAAAACGCGCACATTAGCATAATTTCAAGAAACTTCGAAATCTAGCATAGCTAGCTGACTTGGAATATCCTATTCTCCATTTTCCTTTATTGTCTTACTTGTGACAATACTTAATCTTCTCTAGCACCTTCAATACTAAGTCTATTGAAAATAACTCGTTTTTAGTCTAAACATTCATATACCTTAGTACAGTACATCAACTTACCACACATTATGAGTTCAGGAACTTTCCACAATAATATGAGTTTAAGAACTATCCCAAACAGACCATAGGCATCCATTCGCTGAGAAGTTCAAAAACCTACCATATCATTATGAGTCACGAACGTACCATAAGTATGAGTTTCAAGAACTCGCACCTACCTTATCGTTCTCTACCTATCAAACATATACATGAGAAAAGATTCACCTTCTCGTCATATACATGTTGATAGCGCGACCAATTCCAATGATTATCACTATAATAAACTGAGTGGTTGTTACACCAAACACAAACCTCTGCCCATACAAAGATTCATACAACTCAGCTATCACATGAGTCATTAATTGAAATCTTACAACTTCTAAATCTCTCTTTACTTAATACGAATTTTCTTTAATTCGTATGCTATCCTTTACAACTCAATCTGAGTTCTTCTTCCCGTACTACTTCGTAGTACCATTCATTCATAGCATTAGCTATAAATCATTCATTGTTTAATGTACTCATCTCACATTACGATTTACTATGATCACGTGGTGATCTTCTTATCCTTCTCTCTACGATTATAGTCTTAGGTACTCATACCTAAGATTTATAACCTATCAGCTTTGATACCAACTTGTAACGCCCCGAAATCTGGTCTATTTTCACATCCGGATTTCGTACGTCACGATCCCATCTTCTTACGAACATACATCATTATATTGTTAAATATAACAACATACATCCTCAAATCCCAGGTTCTAAAACCTTAAAACCTCTTTCATTCCAAATAATGATAATTACATTATTCTTTACATCTTGTACAAGTGACTTTTATCCGCCACCAAGGATACATAATCGTTCATTAAACTATTCTATAGTTTAATTCTATCATTCTATAGTACAAGTCTTCGCTTGATCTTCACGCTTATTCATCTAATGAATGGAACTTCTTCTGGATATCGATTAGCTTGATCTTTCCGGGATCCTTAAGTTCTTTCTAACATCGTTCGCTGAAAATGTTTTTATTTAAAGCAAGTGTGAGCATTCAATTGCTCAGCAAGTCATAGTAGTTGAACAAACAACTTCAAGAATTTAAACATTCCTTTAAGACTTCAATAACCGAACAAAGGTTATGAAGCAGCTTGAATAATAGGAATTATCTTGATTCCTATCATTTAAAACATTAGTTACATTCCCTTTGAAATACTTTCATTCTCTACTCTCTTTCATACACATTCTCGTCTGCTAGAATCAATAAAGACAGACTTAATAATAATTCGCTTCATGTATAAATGTAACATGCTCATATTGAATGCAGATCAATCATAGAACAGCTTCATATCATAGAAACACCAAGTATTCACATTGTGGCACAAGGCCTCATATATACTAACACTTTGTACAAATATCAAACATTTACATACATGCGGTAACTTCTCAAGTTCAACATCCGAGAAGTTTAGAAACTAGCATTCATTTAAAATATGAATGAAGTTAGAAACTTGCCTTTACGCATGCATACCTACATCTTATAGTTTATGCCGAATCGCTCATTCCAATTCCTATGCTTTGCATATAAGGAAATAACACATACACCAATTAGTCATATACTTGACTTTACGCATTAGTTTACTTAACTTTACTTCTTGGGTTCGCGTTCTTACAAACTAAGTTTACGCGACCAACTTCTTCTTTACCTTGCATCTGCCATGACATACGGAGATGTCTTACTTAATACATTCATCATCTTTGATGATTTACATTCTTATCTTCTTCTTATACTTTCCTAGGACTCATTACACATCGTGTCTCTACTAGTAGTCCATATGGTACTCTGAGTGGTTTCCCATAAACGACCAACAAACAAGTTCCCGTCTCATCTCAACTGCCCACAACAGTGAGTTAGATCGGTTACCGGTTTTGTATATACCTTCGCTCTCTGAAGGAATTGTTTAACCCAGCTCCCATATGTCAACCATCAAAGGTTATGATTGTACTATAACCTAAATTCATCTTAACTTATCCGAACTATTAACTATAATGTTCGTTAAGTCAATTTCTTATTCCTTATGGCTTTCTGACAAATAAATGTCATACCTCAGGATTCATTCATCAATGTCTAAGTCATACAGTCTTTTGTATGCTCAAAACGATCATTCAATATTCATTCTACGCATTTAAAGCGTTAAACATTTTACGTTACGTTATTCTTATCTTACAACGTCCGGTTCATTCGACTCGGAACATCATCCAAGTTATACACATTAACTCGGTTTCTTTACGTTATACATATTTGTCTTTAATTAAGCTTCTTCCCCTTTCACAGGTTTAATCATTGGACTTCGTTATCCTACGGTCAAACCATACACGGAGTATAGGTTCTACCCGTTTAGTATTCGCGTACACTCATCCTTCACGTCGGTTAAAGTGTTCAACGCTTACAATTCATTCTAACATTCTCATCCGACTTACATTCGGCTTTCATTAATCTTATTACCGTTCACTATGGCTTTCTTGATAATTCATATCTTACTTACTACCTTCGTCAACGTCCAAGTTATACAACCAATGTATACTTAGAACGTTCGCTTGATGTGATTTCGATTCACGAGGATCATTTACTCATTCCATGTTTACGTTGTTCATTCCTTAATCTCTTATTCAACCTTTACCCAAGGTTTTGGTTTCTTTCATAATGTTGAAGCCATACGATTTATTGTATGCTAAGACCGAACGCTCATCGCAACAATGTTGCGTTCATAGCGTCTATACGCTTTACATTCATCTCTCATTATCATGTCATAACATCGAAATGTTATACATTACTATCGTCCATTAACGTCTAAAGAATTACCATCATAACAATTCCTCACGTTCGATTCATCATGCATTACTACTACCGCATATATCGGGCCCGTAACCCGCATGTACATTCTTTTAATCTCGATTAATCTCTTCGTTCAACCTTCATCAAAGGTTTAATACACTTAATTAAGTGTTACATTAGTTGAACTATAAGTTCATATTTCTTTCTTGCACATCCCCAAAGAATTAAGCAAGAAAATCTCATTTCGGGCATTGCCTCGCACTGCCATGCCATTGCAAGTGCCCTTCACTTTCTTTTTGCATCATGCAAGTGCCACTTAGCAGTAGCTAATGGCCCGAGCTCGCTCTACGGCTTTGGCCCCTAAGGTACGACTCGCGCTGTGGCGCCAAGCATGAAACTTAGAAAAATTTTCTAAGTCTTTTACAAGCTTGAGACGCTAACTTTGAAATCTCATATCTTATTCGTTATAACTCGGAACGAGGTCGTTCCAAAGCTATTTTCTTCCTTATCTTACGTACATCAATTACCCTCAGACAAAACTTCGTTTTGAATCAATTAACATGCCATTCAATTGGCTTAATCTACGCTCTTCGTTCATTTTACGCTTTTAACGTTCTTCATTCGTTCGTCCGTAATTCCATCATCTGAACTCGGAATTCGTTAGTAATTCGATCATCTGAACTCGGAATTCATTCAATCTTGAGTCCACGACTCACGTTTTCTATGTTCTCTTACATTCTTATGAAACCCTACATGCTCGGGTTCATTTACTAACATTCAAATTTTCATTCGTCTTTTACGAATTTTTGCCATAACTTCGTTATAGCTCAATTTTAATCCGTTCTTCATGAACGTTTCTAACATTCCTAACCAAGCAATAAGAAACTAACTTATACACGATGGTTTTAAACTTGTCCATCAACAAAAATTATCCTACGATGGTTTTAAATTTGTCCATCAACAACATTCTTTCCGTTCTTCGTGTGTTCTTCATTTTTAATCGATATTTTGGATTACGATTTTAATTTTCTTGGAATTTGATGTTGTAGAACATCCTTCCTTACTTATTTGACCTACACATTCATAAGATTCATTCGGATCGCTCAAAATCCTTACAAATCTTATACTTCCTTAAGAAATTTATAAACTAAATTTCTAATTCTTATTTCTTCATTTTCTCATGAATTCAACCATATGAATTCATTCTTAACTTCACTTACTACTGATCTTCATTAAGTTATGTTTTTGAACATATTAAACTTAAAGAAAATTAGAAGAAACTAGGGTTCGGATTACCGTTCTTCTTTAATCTCTTTCCGTCGGACAAAACGTGCATTCGAGCTAGCTTTTCCTCATTCTCTTCCTCTTCCTCTCCTTCACGTACACTTATCCTTCACGTCGGTTAAAGTGTTCAATGCTTACAATTCATTCAAACATTCTTATCCGACTTACATTCGGCTTTCATTAATCTTATTACCGTTCACTACGGCTTTCTTGATAATTCATATCTTACTTACTACCTTCGTCAACGTCCAAGTTATACAACCAATGTATACTTAGAATGTTCGCTCGACGTGAATACGATTCACGAGGATCGTTTACGTATTCCATGTTTACGTTGTTCATTCCTTAATCTCTTATTCAACCTTTACCCAAGGTTTTGGTTTCTTTCATAATGTTGAAGCCATACGATTTGTTGTATGCTAAGACCGAACGCTCATCGCAACAACGTTGCGTTCATAGCGTCTATATGCTTTACATTCATCTCTCATTATCATGTCATAACATCGAAATGTTATACATTACTATCGTCCATCAACGTCTAAAGAATTACCATCATAACAATTCATCACGTTCGATTCATTGCGACTACGGCCCCGGATATCAGTTCCGTAGCCCACATGTATAGTCTTTTAATCTCGATTAATCTCTTCGTTCAACCTTCATCAAAGGTTTAATACACTTAATTAAGTGTTACATTAGTTGAACTATAAGTTCATATTTCTTTCTTGCACATCCCCGAGTAATTGAGCAGTAAAAATCTCATTTCTGGGCATTGCCTGCACTGCCGTGCCACACCGCGTTCTTCACTTTCTTTTTTGCATCATGCACGCCACTTAGCAAGTAGCTAATGGCCCGAAACTTGTCTTGCGCAAGTCCCTAAGGTACGACTTCACAACAAGGATGCCAAGCATGAAACTTAAAAAAAATTTCTAAGTCTTTTACAAGCTTGAGACACTGACTTTGAAATCTCATATCTTATTCGTTATAACTCAGAACGAGGTCGTTCCAAAGCCATTTTCTTACTTATCTTACATACTTCGATTACCCTCAGACAGAACTTTATTCTAAATTCGTTAACATGCCATTCAATTGGCTTAATCTACGTTCTTCGTTCGTTTTACGCTTTTAACGTTCTTCATTCGTTCGTCCGTAATTCGATCATCTGAACTCGAAATTTGTTCGTAATTCGATCATTTGAACTCAGAATTCATTCGTTCTTGAGTCCACGACTCACATTTTCTACATTTTCTTACATTCTTATGAAACCCTACATGCTCGGGTTCATTTACTAACATTCAAATTTTCATTCGTCTTTTACAAATTTTTGCCATAACTTCGTTATAGCTCAATTTTAATCCGTTCTAATATTCCTAACCAAGCAATAAGAAACTAACTTATACGCGATGGTTTTAAACTTGTCCATCAACAACAATTATCCTACGATGGTTTTAAATTTGTCCATCAACAACGTTCTTCGCGTTCTTCGCGTGTTCTTCGTTTTTAATCGATATTTTGGATTACGATTTTACTTTTCTTGGAATTTGATGTTATAGAGCATCCTTCCTTACTTATTTGACCTACACATTCATAAGATTCATTCGGATCGCTCAAAATCCATACGAATCTTATACTTCCTTAAGAAATTTATAAACTATATTTCTAATTCTTATTTCTTCGTTTTCTCATGAATTCAACCATATGAATTCATTCTTAACTTCACTTACTACTGATCTTCATTAAGTTATGTTTTTGAACATATTAAACTTAAAGAAAATTAGAAGAAACTAGGATTCGGATTACCGTTCTTCTTTAATCTCCTTCCGTCGGACAAAGCGTGCATTCGAGCTAGCTTTTCCTCATTCTCTTCCTCTTCCTCTCCCATCCGAACCCTCTTTTTCCATCTCTCATAGTGTAGGATTTTTCAAAATCCCAAAATAATGAAATGAGCTTCCTATTTAAAGAAAACCAAGGCTAGGGGCATTTTAGTCTTTTCACCCCTAACCTCCTTACTATTCCAAACTTAGCCACCATGTTTACTTGGTGGCCAAGTAGCCGCCCCACCTCCTTAAGTAGCTTCCCTTGGAAGCTTCGTGCTTCCATCTTGCGGAATTCGTCCGACAGTTTTAAAAACTGCGATTATGGGAATCCAAATATTTTTGGATATTTCGTCTTTCCTTTACCGATTAAATATTACGTATTCTTCGAATTTTTGAAAAACTAAAAAACACTTTTCAACATTAAGTGTTTTCCTTCACGTTTTACCCTAACGTAGCTAAACGAGTGAAAAGTACATAACAATACTTTTCGTCGTTTTTATTTTATCCGATTTTTGCACATTTTTTGATAAAAACTTTTATCGGCTTACTTAACATTTCACGATATATTATCGTCAAATCTTTCAACGGAATGTCATTTTGACATACTGAGCTCTCAGAATGACTTAGGTTATTCAAACCCTAACCCTTAGGATTTCGTCGGGTGAATAGTGCCTATTTCATCTTTTTCCCTAGAAATATTTTTTTGTTCCCAGAAAATTTTCATTTTCGTCTTGAAAATTCATACTCGTTCAGTCTAGCTCGTAGCCAGAATCCTCTAGGTTATAGAACGATTAATAAACACATATCATAGAATAATATTAATAAAAATTCATTTTATTAATAACTAATTTTTTAACTCTTAAATTCTAGACAATCCGATTTTTTGGGTTGTCAGATTCTTCCTCCCTTACAAAAATTCCATCCTCGGAATTTCTTAAAACCAAACCCTTACCCGGGTCCTCACATTCTCCCCTTTTTCATAGAATTTCATTCTCAAAATTTTAGCTTACTCATCTTCTCAACTTCTCTTCAAAGAAGTTCTTATCTTTCATTCATTCCCTACCCTTCATAACTTATCAAGAATCATGAAGTGAAAGTAATAACTAGGAATATAAGGATTCCTTTAAAACATTTCATACTTTTGCTGAGGGGTCAAATCGACCATGAACTCATACTAGGTTAAACAACCTGTCGCCATAAACCTTTATTACAGGGTAAGTTTATAATCACAAAGAAGGTAAATTACCTCTTCCATACGTAGGTGATCAACCTATCATATCACCCCATTTCAGGGTATGTTCACCTCCGACTTAATCCTTGATTTCGTTTGATTAATGATTATATCATTGTCATCATCCTCATGCTTATATTATGATGAAAGTCATCTTTAGCTTACATACAAAGATAGACTATTGATTATTGGTTTTACAGTTGTATATATTTGGCTTACGTGCAAAGATGGACTGTTGATTATTGGTTTTACAGTTGTATATCTTTGTCTTACGTGCAAAGATGAACTATTGATTGATGAGTATCTTTGGCTTATGTGTATAGATGAAATATTTATTGGTATGATTATGACCAGGGATCATTTGGTATAATCATGACCCGTAATGTTATAGATGATGTGGTAAAAGTCTTCATTGGCCCGTAGTGCATTGATGGACAGTTATTGATATGATTAAATCAGGGATTATTCGGTATAATCATGATCATTGATGATTACATGAATATCCTTGGCCGTAGTGTAGGGATGATTCGATGATGTGGATTATTTATTAAGCTGAGTCTCAGCAATAAAATATTGATTATACACTTTCAATTCGTAAAGATAGTAGATATCATGCTCTACTTGACTCTTCTAAAATACAACTTGTATGTCTTTTTGCCCAGAGTGCAAAGATGAATTGTTAATGAATATCTTTGGTCGTAGTGCAAAGATGAATTTATTAGTATGATTATGAGCATGATTTGTGATTTGGTATAACCATGATTTTTGATGTTTCGGGTGAAGATAGGTGATGAAAATTATCTTCGTCCTGGGTGCGAAGAGGAATTTAGAATCACAATTATGATTATGAGTTATTCATATGATTGTGGATAGGAATTGTTGATTGATGTTACAAGGATAAAACATTATTGGTGGACTTTTAACATGGACAAGATAATAGACCTGATGGTTTATTTGACTCTTTTAATGGATTGCTCGTTCACCGCAACTATGGTTGAAAAGTTTTATCATCTACCATATGTTCTAAATCTACGATTTATTATTGATGAAGGCTATTGATAATTTAATTATCTTTAGTCATGATATTCTTTATCGAAGCTAGTTGTGGTCACCCTTTTGCTTCACAATTCCTTTCGTGTAATAAGAGTGTAGGGGTGTCGAGTGGGTAATAGGAGAATAGAGCTGGTCTCTATAGTCATTGAGGTTCTCCTTAAATAGTATGGAAATAATTTTATTGAGAACTTTAGATAAGTGTGTCGATTGTATACGCTATTTGATATTTGATTTTGGTGAACCAAATAGGTTGAGGTGAACCCAACTTTGGAAGGCGCTTTGCCACTATCATACAAGATGTCTAATGATGATTTACTTCGTGTTATCATAAGACGATTGTGCACATCCAGTTGCTGAGTATATCTACGAGCATTACCTATATAATCTTGGAGTTTATTTGAAATATAATTCTCACTTAGAGAGAATGGAGATAATTATATGTCAAAAGAAGACTCACCATTGGAAAGAAGATGATAGCAATCTCCTTGTTTTTGTTTGGGGACTATTGGGTCAACCAAGGATAATTCCGTGGACATATGATATCTATCATAACCTAGACATATGGCCTCCCATGTACGAAGGTTTCCTTGAGTATTTTCCAAAGATTTTAATTTCTAAAATAGTTATTGACTGTACCTTTATGTAAGGTACCATTGTAAGGTCTTGTGGTCAAGGTAACACGAGAGTTATATATTTGTATTAAAACGCACAGTTTAACTGTGGTCGTTTTCTGCACGATAGTTCAACAGTTATATAAATGAAGTTTGTAAATTATTTTTATAGTGTGATATCTGGCGACTCAGAATGGGTCGTGTGGACCTATTTTGGGGGCATCACAATTAGACCCTGATTGTTGTTGATTATTGTAGTGTTACATCAACACTACAAGATCAACACCATAACCTACCCAGAAACACTTTGAATCTGTGATTAATGTGCGGTCAAAGTGAGACCCTTGAACACTGGCTGTTAGTGTTCCTGGTGCTCAAGAACACTTTAGGTGACTGTTTCTGTCACTAAAGGCTATAGCGACAGGTTTAATTGTGACAAACCCAAAATAGGTATACAACACCCATTCTGAGTCGCCAAATACATGATACAGAAATAACTACAATTTCATTAATACAATTATCGTGCAAAATACGACAACACATAAACTGTGAGTTTAAATACAAATATTGTCTTCTAGACAATATCCAAACTCAGATTAAGTCCTCATTACAATTATTGATACACTATTTTACAAAAATAATGAGGACTGCTAAAACAACTGTCTAGGACCATCACTCTATACCCCGACTGGTTTATGCTATATTCTCGCTTCCTGAGAAGAAAAATGGAACAAAAAGGAAAATGGTGAGCTCAGCTAGCCCAGTAAAGAATATTATGATTAAGATAATGTACAAAAAATTATCCTTAGTCCTCAATAGGGAAAAATCTGATAGAATATAATAGACAACAAGTTTTAGATCAACAACTACAGCGGAAACAACAATTCATTAGAAGAATTAAGTAGAGAATGAAATCTACTATCATCTATGAATTTTAAAGTCCATCATCAATATTTTATCCATGTAACATCAATCAATATACATCTTGAATCAAATATTCATCTTTGTACTACGGGCCAAAGATATTCATTTGTATCACCAGTTGGTCATGTTCATCTCAACACCTGTTCATCTTTGTACTACGGGCCAAAGATATTCATCAGGTAATCATTCATCTTTGCACTACATGCCAAAGATATTCATCAAGTATCACCATTAAAGACTGAGGATGATGAAAAACATTTTAGAGAAGGAATCCAGTGAGATAAAAGGACAAAGATTAGAGATTCGTACTTTAGATAATTCAAGTTTAAAAATACTCCATAATAAACCATAATGGAGTAAAATTCAAGAATGAAGATCAAAACATGGATACAATCAAAGATAGTAACCATAATAAACATCTGGGACAAAGAAGAGAAAATTTTATTTTTCGGTGAATAGTGTCGTATTAAGAATAATGTCGATATCGTGAATAATCTCGTATAATGAAATGGTAACCCCGACCCAAAAAGATAGAAATTCTACAATAAAATTCATACCAATATTTCAGCATAATGATATTGAAAGAAATAATATCATTTACAAAGAAAATAACTTCCCTTACCTCAAAAGAACAGTATTTCTGACTGAATATCGGATGTAATGATGAAGGAAACTTGCGCTGAATAACAACTCTTAAAGTATCTAAATACTCACAAAATACGCTCGATAATATAGAGAAAGAAAGCTTATGATTTTGTTGTGATTTTCAATTCTAACTAAGCACCTTATTTATAGAAAAATGCTAGAACGCCAAGGTAGAGTAGATTAATAAAATATTAATATTCTTATAACCATTCAACCACACCACTGACCAGCCCTCCACTTTTAAACACAAATTTTCAGCACACGTTTTCAAAAAAAAAAACAAAAGTGGGTCATATCCATAATTTTAATAAAAACATTTATTTCTGAAACTTTAATAATTCATAATAAATAGCCCTTTTATCAGAAAAATACGAATTTTATGTCCATTCCATAGGAAATCGAATTCTCTACAACTTTGTAGATTTAAGTTTTTCTAAATTCCAAACGAAAAATGCCTGAAATATACATACAGATGATTTTTAATACCTCCATTCCGATAAAATACTGATAAAACACCTCAACATTTATTTCTTTATTTATAAGCACATAAAATAAATATTTCCCTATCCTTCATATAATCACACCTCCGCCTTTACACGTTGGCAAGTTAAACACCTCGAGATAAACTCCGTGATCTCTCTCTTCATATTGCTCCACCAAAATGTATGTCGAAGATCATGATACATTTTGGTACTACCAGGATGGATTACAAACGGTGTGTTGTGTGCCTCCATCATGATTTTATGCTTCAAGTCAGAATCGTTACGAATGCAAAGTCTGGAGTTGACTCAAAGTATTCCTTCTTTATCAATTCTTGCTTCTGGAATAACACCTTCTTGTACTTTCTTCTTTATACGTATTATCTCTGGGTTTGTGGCTTAAGCAGCTTTCAATTTATCGATTAAAATTGGTTCTACTCGTATGTTTGATATCATCACGTGGGTACTTGGAGCCTTTAACTCTATCTACATCCTTTGTAAATCGTACAAAATGGTCTTTGTGTTAACAACATCGCACTCGTACCTGCATACAATCTTCTACTCAATGCGCCGCCTACAACGCTTTGCTTTTCGGGTGATGATATCAATGCTATGGTCGTAATCTTTCAACATTTCGAGCCAACGCCGTTGTTGCGTGTTGAGTTCCTTTTGGGTGAAGAAATATTTGAGGCTTTTATGATCCGTATAAATCTCCACTTTCTCCCCATACAGGTAGTGTCTCTAGATTTTCAACGTAAACGATCACGCTAACCCGGATCATGAGTAGGATAATTTTTCTCATATTCTTTGAGTTGTCGCGAGGTATAGGCTATGACTTTCCCATGTTGCATGAGAACACATCCTAACCCTTTGCCTGAAGCATCACTATAGATAACAAATCCATTCGAACCAGATGATATTGTCAGAACAGATGCCAAAATGAGTCTCCTCTTAAGCTCTTGGAAACTCTTCTCGCATTCCTCGCTCCATACGAATTTTGTATCTTCCGAGTCACCGAGTTAACGAGATGCGATTCGAGAAAATCCTTCCACAAATCTCTCGATAATAACCAAATAAGCCCGTAGAAGTTATGTACTTTGGCCACCGACTTCTACCGCTCCAACTTTGGATTGCTTCAATCTTCGCCGGGTCAACAAATACTCCATGTTTTGACACCACGTGCCCAAGGAATGTTATTTCCTTAAGCCAAAACTCGCATTTCATCAGCTTGGCATATATCTTGTTGTCAAGAAGCCTTAGAAGTACCAGCTTCAAATGATGCTCATGATCTTCACGGCTTTTGGAGTAGATGAGGATGTCGTCAATAAAGACAACAACGAACTGATCCAAATATTCCTTGATAACATGGTTCATCATATCCATGAAAGCAGTAGGAGCATTAGTCAATCCAAAAGACATGACTAGGAATTCATAATGTCCGCATTCGAAGTTCGGCGGCGCTTTAGAATATCATCAGTTTTAATCTTCAGCTGATGATATCTAGAACGAAGATCGATCATTGAAAAAAATTATGCTCCTTGCAACTGGTCGAACAGGTCATCAATGCGAGGTAGCGGATACCTATTATTGATGGTGACACGGTTCAATTCCCGGTAGTCGATATAAAGTCGCATACTCCCATATTTGTTCTTTACAAATAAAATAGGAGCACCCCAAGGAGATGTACTAGGACGAATGAAACCGATGTCTAACAATTCCCCGTTGTTGAGACTTTTAACTCTGAAGTTCAATAGGAGCCATTCGATATGGGGTTTAGAAATGGGCTTGCATTCGCTTCAAGAATAATAAAGAATTCAACTTCACGCTCGGGGTAGATCGGGAAGTTCTTCAGGAAATACGTCAGGAAATTCACTAACAATGTAAATATTATTCAAATCGACGTGTTTTTGTTCAAGTCCATAACATGGGCTAAGAAAGCTTGACATCCATTTTTTAATAAACGAATGACTTTATGGCTTGATATGACAGTGATTGACTTTAGTGGTTTGGTTGCTTGAATTGGCATAACAGGTTGGTTAGGAATATGAAAACTAACAACCTTACGAAAACAATCAATTTTAGCATGATGAGTAGTTAACCAATCAATCCCTAAAATCACATCAAATGCAAGTATCTTTAAAGAGATAAGATCAACAGGTAATGTGATGGTGCCAACTTGGATCAAGCAAGATTTATAAACAGTGGATGTAATAAAAGTTTCTCCTAACGGAGTCTCCACAGATAAGTCAAAGTCTAATATCTCCGGAGTCAAGTTTAAACGTTGAGCACAAGTTGGAGAGATAAAAGAATGGGTAGAATCGGTATCTAGTAAGGTATAAAAACTTCGCAAGATTTCAATATTAGCTTACCCGTGATCACCTCGTTCTGGTTTCTCGCATTTTGGCCAGTCACGACAAACGCTCTCCGTTGAACCACCGACTTTGTTTTGTCACAAATAATATTAAAGAATCACAATTATGACAATCAGGTTATTTTCAGGAAAGAAGGGACTTTCCGATAAGGGTTTCTCCATACTGGCGTGCAATTAGATGACCAAACCCCTTTCCTAGACAGAACTTCCTTAGACATTGCCAATAATGCTATCTAATAAAATTATTCTAATAATATGAATTACTGATCTGATAATGGGAAATATTGTGCAATGACAATTATTGAAACAACAATAATATAAAATATCAACGCAACAATTATTGAATCAATAAAATAAAATATTAAACAGTAATTACTGTAAGAATTATTGAGTAGTGCCTTCTTACGTAAGAATCAATAATTCAAAAATACTATGCAATACCGTGTGCTACTGTGCAACCACACATATTACTGTATTTTAACCACCAGGTAATCCAACAGTGTTAACCATAACAATTACGTCGTTATTTATAAAAACTCAAACTTGTCATTTTCTTCATCCGACCATTTTTCGTTATGGGGCCCATAAACGGTTGCTCCATCGTATGAATATTCCTTGACATCAAGAATATTCCACGACCAAACGAATATTCCCCGACAAAAATAAATTTTTATAACCACTTGCTTATTTTATAAAATTTGCACATTTCACCCATAACCAAAGCATTATAACTTCTTATTATTTCAAGATAATAAATAGAGGAAATTCAATTTTATTTATAATAAGTTGGGGTCTGACATTAATAATTTTATTTATTTTAATTTCCCAAAATCATTTAAAAATAAAAATTAATTTCTAAAATTATAAAATTATTTTAAAAATTATTTAAAGTTATAAAAATTAACTTTTAATAATTTGACATATTTTCATAAATATTATTAATTATTTAAATATTATTGATATTTAATTTATTTAATAAATACTTTAAATAAATTAATTAAAAATGATTTTATTATATTAAAAATCATTTTAAATGATAATAAGGTATTTAAAAATATTTTAAGTTATAAAATATAAATTTTAATATTTAAAGGTAAATTTTATTAATTATTTAATATTAATGATATTTAGATTTATTTAATAATTATATTAAATAATTAATTAAAAATGATTTTAATATTATAAAAATCATTTTAAATGAAAATAAAGTGTTTAAAAATATTTGAAGTTATAAAATATAAATTTTAATATTTAAAGGTAAATTTCATTAATAAATTAATAATAATTATATTAGATTTATTTAGTAATTATATTAAATAAATAGTTTAAAAATAGTTTTATTAATTTAAAAATAATTTAAAAAGGATATAAATGAATTAAAATATTTTAAGTTATAATTAATGAATTTTAATATTTTGATAAATAATGCATTAATATTTAAATATTAATGATAATTATTTAAAAATAATTTTATTTGTTTTAAAAATCATTTAAGGTAATATTAAAACTTTTAAAATATTTTAAGTTATTATAAATAACTTTAATATTTTGGCAATGGTGTCATTAATAGTTTAATATTAATTAAATACTAATGATAATAAAATTATTTAATAATTAAATCATTTAATAATGATTCCTATGTTTGAAAAATCATGATAAATTATAATAATTATTTAAAATTATTATAAGTCATTTAAAAATAATTTGACTGATGTTTAAGTTATATTAAATTTCATTATAAAGTTTTAGACTCGATAATTACCCGATAAAACCGTCGGTACACCGAAATATTTCAAAAATTGATCTGAACTTATATAATTTATCGGTATAAGTGTTTGTTTCTGTCCTAATTGTGAGACCCCAAATTTTATGAAATGAAAGTATTCAATTTTCTTATAATTATTCTATTTAGTAAATGGTTAAATTGATTAAAGTTTAAAGTTAAGGGTGATATGTGAATTTTTTTTCAAAGTAAGTAAGTTGTCATAAAATAACCGGTAATAAAAGTACAGTAATACGTGTGGTTGCATAGTAGCACACGGTATTGATTATTAATGCTTACATGAGAAGTCACTCTGTTTTATTCAATTATTGTCACAATATTTTATATTATTAAATCAATAATTGAGACGACAAAGTTATTCATATTATTATTAGAAATATTGACAATGTCTAGAAGTTCTGTCAAGGAGAGGTTTGGTCACCTAATTGCGCGCCAATAAGGATAAATCCTTATCGAAAAGCCCCCTCTTTCCTGGGAACGACCTGATTGTTAAATATTGTGAGTTATAATATTAATGATGAATGTTATTAAAAAAAAAAATCAAATTTGAGTTCAGAGTTGAATTTGGAGACGCGGACGTGATATTTGAGTCCGGAACGATGAAATTAGTAGAAATAGACTATAAACGCAAAATTTGTCGGGGTTGACTTTTTGGTCAAAAAAAGTCAACAGTTGACTTTTTCGGAAAAAGTCGAACTTCAAAATTTTAAAAATGAAATTGTTGAGAAAAATATTTCCATTGTGTTGGGATTATTAGTGTTAGTGGAAATCGACATTTATTTCGAAAGTAATTGATGTCTGGAAGTTATATTGACCAATCGGGTAATTAATCGGGTAAATGAGTAATTAATTGTTATTAATTCACATGATTATAACTATTTGTTCACATGTGTGTACTATTGATTCACATTCATGTACTATTAGGGGAGGTGGTGCAAGATTGATAATACTTGCATGACTAAGTTAAAAATGGAGGTATAGATGGAGGTACTATACTGTAATTCGTATTTTCACATGATTATAACTATTGAGTCACATTATTGTACTATTAATTCACATTATTTACTATTAGGGGAGGTGGTCCAAGTTTGATAATACGTGGAGGACTAAATTAAAAATGAAAGAAAAGTTGATGGTATTATACTGTAATATTTTGAGCCTCAAAACGTGCAATTATCGAAACTATATATTCCTATAAATAGAAGCTCATTCTTCCTTCATTTCTCACCAATTCACTAAAGCTATAGAGCAATTATTATAGAGAGAAATTATAGAGAGAAAGAAGAAGAGAAGTCTGCTACTTTACTATTCCAGTATCCAGTTCCTTCTAAGGTAAGGGGTATTATTTCTTTCGTATTTATGAAGAGAGCTATTGTTATTCCATTCCTTATTATTATGTTGGAATAACCTGTTTATGCGAAGTACTGCATACATGGTGAAATTCTTCTATTATTCCATTCTTTATTATTCTTTTGGAATATCCTGTCTGTGCGGATTACGCATAACCTGGATCCGTTCTTTATTATTCTGTTGAAATATCTTGTCTGTGCGGATTATGCATGACCTGGTTCAATTCTTTATTATTCTGTTGGAATAACCGGTCTGTGCGGTCTATCGCAAGCCTGGTGAATTCTGTTATTATTCAATTCTTTATTATTCTGTTGGAATATCCTCTGTGCGGATTACGCATGACCTGGTTCTATTCTTTATTATTACATTGGGAATAACTCATTCATGTGGTGGTCTATCACATACATGGTGAATTCTTCTGTTATTCCATTCTTTATTATTCTGTTGGAATAACCTGTCTATATGGATTACCGCATGCATGGTGAATGATCATTTGTATTCATTCCTTATTAAATTGTAGAAATATTCTGTTTACGTGGATTACCGCATGGCGGGTGAAAATCCATTTGCAGTTTCGTAATTTTTCTGACCCTCAAAAATTCTGGAAAAATTGGAAATGATAACTTGATGAGTTTTCTAGATTGTGTCCAAAAATGGCGATTTTTGGATGTATTGATTAGGAGTTATGAATTTTATGGGAAAAGACTATTTTAAAAGTAAACCCTTATAACTCCTTATTGTTAACTCCAAAATTGGTGAAATTTTTATTGGGAGTACATATATATAACATGAGTATACCCTGTAAATTTCAGAATTTTTGGACAAAAGTACAATTTATGATAAATGTCTAAATATTTGGCAGTTTTGGCCATATAAAAAATAGTAAATGAATTTTAAAAATTCCGAGAAAAATATATGTTCAATATGGGACTATATTCTGCTAAATCCCAGAAAAAAAATATTTCTGGGACTAATTTGGTATTTTTTATGAAAATGAACTAGTTATGAGTAAATTAATTAAATATGTTATGTGAAATAACAAAATTGGAAAATAGGATTTTATGGCTTGGGAATCCTATATAAGGTATATGCAGATTTTTGATGAGGGATTTGATCATTGGTGATAAAATCTTATGAGTATGACATTTTTGAATGATTAAATGCATTATTTGGTAAAGTGTAAACAATTAAAATAAATTGTTTATAAGTTTAAGAAGTGGTTAAAATATTGTTATAATATTAATAATATTAGATTATGAGTTTATTAAGTGATTGATAATATTTGGATAAATTTAAAGTCTTTAATATTTATCCTTGTTTTTATTTGATTAATGCTTATATCATTGTCATCATCCTCATGCTTATATTGTGATGAAAATCATCTTTGGCTTACGTGAAAAGATGGACTGTTGATTATTAATTTTACAATTGTATATCTTTGGCTTATGTGCAAAGATGGACTGTTGATTATTGGTTTTATAGTTGTATATCTTTGGCTTACGTGCAAAGATGGACTGTTGATTATTGATTTTACAATTGTATATCTTTGGCTTATGTGCATTGATGGACAGTTGTTGGTATGATTATAACCAGGGATTATTCGGTATAATCATGGCCATTGTTGAAAACACAAATATCCTTGGCTCGCAGATGCATAGATAATTCGTGGTCGTAATACTAGTGAATATCCTCGGGTACAGAGTGTGGGGATGATTCAATGATGTGGATTATTTATTGTCGAGTCTCAAATATAACATATTGATAAGTACACTTTTAATTCGTAGAAGATAGTAGATATCATGCTCTACTTGACTCTTCTTCTATAATACGGTTGTATGTCTTTGGCCCATAGTGCAAAGATGAATTGTTAATGAATATCTTTGGCCGTAGTGCAAAGATGAATTTATTAGTATGATTATGAGCAGGATTTGTGATTTGGTATAACCATGATTTTTGATGTTTCAGGTGAAGATCGGTGATAAAAATTATCTTCGTCCTGGGTGCGAAGAGGAATTTAGAATAACAATTATGATTATGAGTTATTCATATGATTGTGGACAGGAATTGTTGATTGATGTTACAGGGATAAAACATTATTGGTGGACTTTTAACATGGAGAAGATAATAGATCTGATGGTTTATTTTACTCTTCTAATGGATTGCTCGTTCCGCTACAACTATGGTTGAAAAGTTTTATCATCTACCATACGTTCTAAATCTCTGATTTATTACTGATGAAGGCTATTGATGATGTAAATTATCTTTATTCATGATATTCTTTATCTTGGGCTAGTTGGTTTCACCCTTTTGCTTCACAATCCTTTCGGGTAATAAGAGTGTAGTCAGTCGAGCTGGGGTAACAAGAGAATAGAATCGGTGTCTCTATAGTCATGTTGAGGTTCTCCTTAAATAGTATGGAAATAATTTTATTGAGAACTTTAGATAAGTGTGTCGTATTGTATACGTCATTTGATATTTAATTTTGGTGAACCGAATAGGGTGAGGTGAACCCTACTTTGGAAGGGTATTTTGCCACTATCATACAAGTTGTCTAATGACATACAACCTCGTGTTATCATAAGACAGGGTTGTGCACATCCACTTGCTGAGTATATCTACGAGCACTACCTATATAATCTTCGAGTTTATTTGAAATATAATTCTCACTTGGAGACAATGGAGATAATTATATGTCAAGAGAAGACTCACCATCGGAAAGAAGATGATAGCAATCTTCTTGTTTTTCTTTGGGGACTATTGGGTCAACCAAGGATAATTCTGTGGACATATGATATCTATCATAACCTAGACGCATGGCCTCCCATGTACGAAGGTTTCCTTGAGCACTTCCCAAAGATTTTAATTTCTAAAACAGTTATGGACTGTACTTTTATTTAAGGTACTGTTGTAAGGTTGTGGTCAAGGCACCATGAGAGTTACATACATTTGTATTAAAACTCACAATTTAATTGTGGTCGTATTATGCACGATAGTTCAAAAGTTGTATAAATGAAGTTTGTATTTGATTTTTATAGTATGATATCTAGCGACTCAGAATGGGTCGTGTGAACCTATTTTGGGGGCGTCACATTAATGATTTCTAAACATATGTGACAATGTGATTAGGTTATGTGCTGACTGCATATAGCAGTACTATGTGTTATGATATATTATTCTAATCGAACGAATGATCTTATTAATGATAGGTTTCGATATAAAATATAAAACTAAGTTGTATAAGAAATAGATCAGGCAAGTATCTTAACTTTGCATTTACTTTATGCAATGGACATGTGTAAACTAATATCTGAACTATTCTTTTTCATTGTTCAAATATCTTAACCTTGTGTATACTTATGCAATGATTCTGTACAAGTAAGTTATTAAATTATAATCTATTGTAAAAGTTCGTTAATTCTATTATTATAAATCAAGATATATATTCTGTTCATTAATTTCTAAGCATGGTTATACAAGTGACCTCACTAGATAATCATTATATTTTATCACATGTTGATACATACTTATTGGTTTTCGGTATGTATACATTGACTTAAAAGCCATCTAAGCTATTTGATTCAGCTAGACACAGATTTAAAAATATTGTTGAACAAGATAGAACTTTATTGTATCCAACCAAATTGTTTTGGTTCGGATTCTAGACTAGTATGAACATCCTGAATCTGGGAAACTTTTATGCGCCTAAGACGGATATGCTGGACGAAAATATCATTCGAATATGCAGTATTGATTAATACATGGCATAACGGGCTAATCACCCCCGTGCCTGTAAGTTATGACGGTTTACAGATGAAGTTCTATTTAACCTTTTCGAAAATAGAAAATAATATTCATAGTCTGTCGACTGATCCCCATTTATAGTCAGTACGTAGTTTCAAAATTTTGATATAGAATTGATATGTTGTTATTATTGGTTCATCTTACTTCACAATTTTTGATTCGTTGTAGAAGTGTCGTCCAAAGAAAATATTTAATCCTTTCAGCTAATATTTATTATTGCTATTATGACACCCCCAAAATAGGTATACATCACCCATTCTGAGTGGCCAAATACATGGTACAGAAACAACTACAACTTTATTAATATAATTATTGCGCAAAATACGACAACACATAAATTGTGAGTTTAAATATTGTCTTCTAAACAATATCCACCCTCATTACAATTATTGATACACTATTTTACAAAAATAGTGAAGACTGTTAAAATAACTTTCTAGGACCATCACTCTATACCCCGACTGGTTCCTGCTATATTCTCGCTTCTTGAGAAGAAAAATGGAACAAAAAAGAAAATGGTGAGCTCAATGTTGGTTGATTTCACAATCAAAGTAAACGTGCAAGTATACACGGTCAACAAGTAATAAAGTGATAAGATAGAGTGTCGATCCCACAGAGAATTCAAATTAATAAATTCCAACTACTAGTATTGTATTAATCCAATTTTATTTAAAGAACCATAAAATGTGATTTTTATAATTAAGAAAATTAAGTTAAACAATTAAAAGAGATTATTCTAAAATAAAGCAAATAAACAGAACTAAGATTTGAATGAATTCAGATAAATAAGGATTAAGTCTCCAATATCCCCAATTATGAACTATAAATCAATTATCCAATTATCCCAATTATTATGCCTACTGAGTTGTTAACAGGAATTCTCAAATGCCAAAAGTCCTTTTCCAAGTGATCAATTGCCTTCTATTTAATCCATATTAATCTTGCTATATTCCTATGCAAAACAATTGAATTAAACTCCTTTCAATTCACAAACCTAATTATTCACTTTGTAACTAACTAAGTTACACGTTATCAAGCCCAGTTCTAACCCAAGAATTCCTCTCTCAATTCCTTCTAGAGTAACAAGGTAATTACTGGCCAAATAATTAATCAATCAGCACAAGGCAAGATAAACAATTCACTTCAACACAAATAATCGGAATAAATCAAATAATTAATTCATAGCCATAAAAGGTTCAATTGAAATATTAATTAAAGAAATAAGTTCATGACGGAAATTAAAACCAACAATCTTTGAAAAATCATCCTTTAAGAATTGCACCAATTGAAAGAATAAAGAAGAAGAAGAACTCTAAGTGAAAATCTTCAAAAATCCTCTTGACTCCTTCATCTGCCTCTAATTATGTAGATTAGTCCCCTACTTCAATGGAAATAACCCTTATATACTTCTCAATTTGTACTATAATCCTTTTCCAAAGCAACCTCTCCAATAGCCTCCTATTATCAAGTCAAACAGATAGTCAAACACATTCCTGGTCAACCAAGATCACGGCCCAGCGCCCCGAAGCTGGGAAATGAACTACTTTGAGTGCCCCAGCGCTGAGGTGCAGTAAATTACCAACATGCCCTTTTTTAACACAAAATCCCCCTATTGCTCCTACAGCTCCCGCATCTGTAAAACAACACCTAAACACAGTAAAAATTATTCTAAATGACCTGAGAATGCATAAATTTAAGCTCAAATATATCCGATTCATGGGTATATTACCCAATCATCAAATACCCCCAAACTTAAATCATTGCTTGCCCTCAAGCAACAAAACACAAACAACACAAAAAATTAACTACCATGCAAGTGCAAACTATCTATATGTTCTTAATTCCAGCAATCCAATAGCACACATATATTCATAGGCCTAAGAAAAATAACTAAAACATGCTAATACATCATGTTAATGCAGTTCAATAATATCCCAACAATCACTGAATCTAAATCTGTTATTACTGATATCGTGTGTGTGTGACCAACAACCATGCTATCCAATGAAAGACAAAAATATGAAAGATAATAGCTTTCTTTGAAGGCATCATACAGTGTAAACTTGAGAACTCATCAAAAAAGCTTGATTCAACTGAAATCAAACAATCACCAAAGTCCAAGGGTCAAAATAGAATACTTATGCTTTCTTTTCTTTTCTTTTTTAACGGGGGCTTTTTGCACTTTTCCCGCTTTATTAATATTTTTTTTCTCATGACTATGCATTGTCTTATTCCCTTAGGCTTTTCAGTGTTACCTTAACGAGCTTTCGACCAATGACTCCCAAGCCATTAAGACCTTAGGGCGCTAAGTGTAGAGACAATCCCCTCGGGCTTACTTACTCAAGTAACAAAGGCCACAAAACTAGACAAGCATGCCACTTATTTATATTTTTTTTAAAGCTTATATATTCCAAATATTTTTCTCCCAAACTTGAGTTTATGTCTGAATTCAGTCTTCACTAGCTATTCAAATTGTTCCTTCATTTCACTAGCACTCATCCTTTATGGATCTATTATCTATCCAATTAATACTTCCTTAGCCAACATGGTCATTTTTTAAAAATGTGTTATCCTTTTAATATCAGTGTCAAATAGATAAAGATTTAAATCATGTTAATAAAATCATATACTAGCTTAACAATCCTTACTAGACTTGTTCATGCAAATTTTAATTTCATCATTGGCCCCTACGTACTATCAAAAGCTAGAATTAACATGCAATCCTAAATGCAATATTTAACCAACAATAACAATCTACTAATGCAAATAGAAATTAACTACCCCCAAACTTATCTAGAGCAATGTCCTCATGCGAAAAATATAACAAAATAAAACAGAGGACTTCCCTGACGAGCTTAAGCCTCGGGTGGAGCATCGCCATCCTCGCTCATCTCTAGATCGGAAGGGGGAAACACGGGTAGAATAGGAGTAGTAGGGAACTGGCTAAGATTAACACCCGGGAATAGTTGGGCGTTCATGGCATTCTGGGCAGCAAATTGATCAACCAAGTACTTGTAGATCACGTCTTGACGTTCAGATAAGCGGACATTCTGGGACTCCAGGTTGTAAAACCAGCCATTAATTTACCATTGGACAGCTTCAGGAACCACACCACGATGAGCTGCTGAGGAAGGACCATAAGTAGGTGGAGCTTGAGGTGGTGGAGCTTGTATAGCTTTAACTTGGGGAATTATGAAACCCAATCCCCTAGGGTGGTTCTCCCCACTAGTCCACACCTTATACCTGCTAATCAACGTATGATCCAATATTGGCATAGGCGTTTGAATCATCTCATCTAATTTCCATTTGACCCCAAACTTAGCACACAAAACGCAAATCAGAGATGGATTGGGTAAGCCTCATGTGGTTCCTCATCGTGATGCTCGGAGAATGGACTGCTGAATAAGGTGGCCGACATCAATCTTTAGGCCTTGCATAATTGAATAAAGCACGACAGCCCTCTCCTTAGTGACATGGCTCACATGTGTGCATGGCATGAGTTTGGCACAAATAAAGGCATACCACGCCTTTCCATATAGATTGAGGTGAGACAGAGGGAAAGTCATGCTGCCACGTTCATATAATGTCCACGTAGTACCCGGTTGACACAGTTCTCGGATTATTTTCTCATAGTCTGGACCTTGACTCACAAGACTGGCATACTCGTTGTTCAGTCCCTCTAACGGTAGTTGGTAGCAACTGTTTATGTCCTCTTCGCCAATCTCAACAGTTTTGCCCCTCACAAACACCCCATAGTGGTAATGCTCGGGCACGTTGGCGTAGAACTCTTTTACAACTGCAATCACGGCTAGATCGGGTCGTTTCATTGAGTGTGTGAACCAATTCCTCTCATTATCATGAACGCTTATGTCCCGCCTTTTTTTGATTGATCGGGCCTTAAACCTCGTTCGGGGATGAGAGATCGGGTAGCCATCTTGTTGTAGCATTCCTGTGCCTCAACGGAGACAAACCTTCGATTATCAAATTTGGGCAGAGCTGGGGCGGAACCGGAACCCTTGCCGCGTTGTCGCTTGGAAGCCATGTAGAAAATTCTGCAATTAATGGCATACACATGTATTAGTATTGGACAAAATTTTATTTTGGATAAACGTATTCATGACACTAACCTCAAACTTCAAAATTTATGTGTACGTTGAGTCCATGATTGGGGGTGTAGCATGACACATAATAGCATAAGAATGTATAATTGTACCGATTAGACGCATATATGATTCAACTTCTACAATTGGCTAAAGACACACACGATTTGCCCAAAAGATGTGTCATGGAAAGCAATATGATCCCATGTATGTATCAACATGGTTTAGCCCCCCAATAGTGAGATAAATGTTTGACAGTGGACATATGTTATTTAATGTGTGTGGCTGTGGTGATGTATGCATTGAGTTAGACAATTTATCGAACACCTTATGGGCAACTGATAAGTTGCTTTGAATCACCACTAATTTCCTAGCAATTCAAAACCTTTAGCATGCACATATCATATAGGCATGATATCTTAATCATGATTTAGATACATGCTATATGCGAAATTCAAAATCGTAATCAAAATTTGCACTATGGATGTAAAAGAAAGTGACTTAAGATGAAAATTGATCTACCATTCTCGCACCATGGATCACACAAATTTGAATGTAATGTTATACATACCTTTAAATTAGAAACAGTAGACTATAAGTTCTTTGCAAATTGAAGATCCAAATTGGAGATGTGGACAAGCATGAGATAGTAACAAGTGATATATAGAACAAACTTAAAAGACAGTTACCATCTACAAGTAGTGTGTGAAATGGTGGAGACGTGGGGGAAAAGTTGAAAGGAAAGGAGTCGAAGCGATCAGTTGTTGCAAGCCAATTGGACTTTTATTCTCGCTTCAGCGCCAGGGAGCTAGGATTTGACTTGTGAGGAGCGCCGGGGCGCTGGGAAATAGGGTTGCGTGACAAGCCTCAGCGCTGGTGTGAAGCCCCCAAAATACGTATACATCACCCATTTTGAGTCGTCAATAACATGGTACAGAAACAACTACAACTTTATTAATACAACATGAAAACTGTGAGTTTAAATACAAATATTGCATTCTAGACAATATTCACACCCAAATAAGTCCTCATTATAATTATTGGTACATTATTTTACAAAAATAGTGAGGACTACTAAAACAACTTTCTAGAATCATCATTCCACACCACGACTAGAACTCGCTACATTCTCGCCTCCTGAGAAGAAAAAATGGAACAAAAAGGAAAAGGGTGAGCTCAACTAGCCCAGTAAAGAATATTATGACTAAGATAATATAGAACAAATTATCGTTAGTCTTCAACAGGGAAAAATCGATAAAATATAATAGACAACAAGTTTTATCAATATTCACAATGAAATAATAATTCATAGATGAGTTATGTAGAGAATGAAATCTACTATTATCTATGAATTTAAAAGTCCATCATCAATATTTTATCCCTGTAACATCAATCAATATACAACTGGAATCAAATATTCATCTTTGCACTCATGTGCCAAAGATATTCATCGATTAGTCATGTTCATCTCAACACTGTACATCTTTGCATTGCAACCAAAGATATTCATCATAAAATCATTAATCTTTGCACTACAGGCCAAAGATATTCAATAATATCATCATTTAGGACTGAGGATGATGAAAAATATTTTAAAGAAAACGAATCCAGTGAAACAAAAGAATAAATATTAAAGATTCGTATTTCGGTTTATCCATGTCCAAAAATACCTCACAAATAATCATAGTGGAGTAAAATTCAAGAATGATCAAAACATGGATACAATCAAAGCTAGTATCCATAATAGATATTTTGGACGAAAAGGAAAAATTTCATTTTTCGATGAATAGTGTCGTATTCGTGAATAATGCCGTATACGTGAATAGTAACCCCGACACAAAAAGTTCCAAATTTGATTAATATTTTGGCACAATGATATTGAAGAAAATAATATCATTTAAGAAGAAAATAGCATCCCTTACCTTGAAAAGACTGTACTTCTAGCTGGAATACCAGATATAGTGCTGTAGAAAACTTGCACCATATAGCAACACTCAAAGTATCAAAATACTCACAAGAATACGCTTGATAATATAGAGAGAGAAAGGGAGAGAAAACTTCAGTTTCTGATGTGATTTTAAATTCTAACCTAAGCACCCTATTTATAGGAAAATGCTTAGAACACCAAAGCAGAAAATTTAATAAAATATTAATATATTTATAAAATTTTCCTTAGCCTACCTTGACCATCTGAATTCAGCCACCAAATAATGACAAAAACAAAAAAAAACATTTTTGTTATTAAAAATAATTAAAACTTTCAAAAATCAATTATTTCGGAACTACGGAACTTCAATAATTCATAATAAATGGCCCTTTTATCAGACAAATTCAAACAGCATGTCCTTTCCATAGAAAATTCCATTCTCTACAACTTTGTAAGTTAAAGTTTTTCCAAATTCCAAACAGAAATTGACCGAAATCCAGAAACGGACAATTTTACAGGCTATAATCAAATTTTAGTCAAGAATTGGGCCCACAAACATGTTTAACATGTTTTAAATAATTTTTGTAACAAAAATACTCTTCCTCCTCATATACTCATATATCCCACATTCATTGTAAAAATATCACCATTATTATATTATTAAAATATAATAATATATTTAAATGAATTATTTATTAGAAAAGATAAAATAACAATTTTTCAACAATTGTCACATTAAAAATTTTCTCCATCTATATCCACATAAAATGAATATTTTCCTTATCATATAAATCAATAATTAATTATTCACAAATAATATTACAGAATCACAATACTGACAACCAGGCAATTCCCAAGAAAGAGAGGGCTTTTCAATAAGGATTTCTCCTTACTGGCGTGCAATTAGGTGACTAAACCTCTCCTTAGACAGAACTTTCTAGACATTGCCAAAAATATTATCCTATAATATTATTTAAATAATATGAATTATTGATCTGATGATGAAAATACTATATAGTGACAATTATTGAAACAACAATAATATAAAATATCAATGTAGCAATTATTGAATTAATAAAATAAAATATTGAACAGTAACTACTGTAACAATTATTGAGTAATGCCTTCCTACGTAAGAATCAATAATTGGTGCAATACCGTGTGCTACTATGTTTTAACCATCGGATATTCCAATAGTATTAACGGTAACAACTACGCCGTTATTTATAAACAACTTATACTTGTCGTTTTCTTCATCCAATCGCTTTCCGTTATGGGGCCCACATAAAAATCGCACCAAACGCATTTAATATTCCACGACAGTAAGAATATTCCATGACCAAACGAATATTCTCTGATAAAAATGAATATTTTATAACCACTTGCATATTTGAAATATTGGCGCATTTTACCCATAACTAATCACATTAATCAAATCAACCCTTACTATTTCAAAATAACAAATAGAGGAAATTTGATTTTATTTATAATAAGTTGGGGTCTTACAGCCAGGGCGCTGAGTTATATAGGGAATATAGTGCAGGGGTGCTGGGCAACATGGAATGATAATAACCCCAAGCGTCGGGACGCTGAGACCATAGTATTTTCTAGCACCAGGGCGCTGAATGTCATGGATTGATTCATTGGTCAAGCGTCGGGGTGCTGAGTTTGTGGGCAGTTCAAGCGTCGGGGGGCTGCATGTCCTTCTTCTTCTCATTTGGCCTCTGAGTACCGAGCCTCTGTTCTGAAATCTCCACGTGCACTGCGTACACATGATATAGAAAGACTATTAGGCAGAACTTACACTAACAGATAATAAAACTAATGACATAGAGTATACAACACTTATATTAAATGAAGAAAAATGAAACATATTAATCTAAAAATTATGGGGTTGCCTCCCTAAAGCGCTTGGTTTAAAGTCGTCAGCCCGTCTTTGCTGTTGTGCTCATTTGGCCATTGGATCAGAGAGGTACATGACCGTGGATTGACGTTCGATAGGTCCACTCCAGTAATGTTTAAGTCGTTGACCGTTTACCTTAAATTTACGTTTTGAATTCGGTTCTTCGACTTCAATATTTTCGTGCGGAGCGATAGATATAATCACGAACGGTCCGGACCACCGAGATTTCAATTTCCCAAGAAATAAACGCAATCTTGAGTTGAAAAGCAATACTTGTTGGCCTGGTTCAAAAGTCTGATCAAGAATTTTCTTATCATGCCAGGCTTTGACTTTCTCCTTGTAGAGTTTTGCGTTCTCATAGGCATTGAATCGAAATTCGTCCATCTCATTCAATTGCAATAACCTTTTCTCACCCGCTGATTGTAAATCAAAATTAAGTTTCCGAATGGCCCAGTGTGCATTGTGTTCTAGTTCAACCGGGAGATGACATGCCTTTCTGTATACCATCCGATAAGGTGACATGCCGATAGGATTCTTATATGTTGTTCGATATGCCCATAGGGCATCGTCAAGACGTATTGACCAGTCTTTTCATAACGGATTGACCACCTTTTCTAAAATTCGCTTTACCTCCCTATTCGAGACTTCCACTTGACCATTCGTTTGGGGGTGATATGCGGCTGCAATTTTATGACGAACCCCATACTTTATAAGAAATTTTTTGAACTGCTTATTATAGAAATGAGTTCCCTCATCACTTATTATTGCCCTCGGCGTCCAAAATTATTTGAAGATGCTTTTCTTTAAGAATCGGAGGACAACGTTGGCATCATTCATGGGTAGAGCTGCGGCTTCTACCCATTTGGAAGCATAATCGACCGCCAACAGAATATATGAATTATTAAAGGACGATGGGAAAGGTCCCATAAAGTCGATTCCCCACACGTCGAACAGTTCAACCTCCAAGATTGTGTTGAGTGGCATTTCATTGTGCTTGGAGATGTTATCTACGCGTTGGCACCGATCACACTTTAACACATAAAGGTAAGCATCTTTGAATAGAGAAGGCCAGAAGAATCCCGATTGTAACACTTTGGCTGCTGTTAGATCACCGAAATAATGACCTCCATAATCTGATGAGTGGCAATGGCCTAATATGCTGTCCATTTCTTCATGTGGCACACAACGTCTAATCATTTGATCCACACAAGCTTTAAACAGAAATGGTTCATCCCAATAGTATTGCTTCACATCGTGGAGGAACTTCTTACATTGCTGTGAAGTTAAATCCGCTGGTAACACCTTACCCACCAAGTAATTCACGTAATCTGCATACCATGACAATATTGTTGTCACCCGGAGAAGTTGTTCATTCAGAAATTTCTCATTGATCATGACGTTGTCGTTTTGTTGGACTTCTGCAGTTTCCAACCGGGAAAGATGATCCGCCACTTGATTTTCGGTACCTTTTCTATCCCGGATCTCCAAATCAAATTCTTGTAACAACAGTACCCACCGTATTAACCGTGGTTTGGCATCCTTCTTCTCAATCAGATATTTAATAGCAGAATTGTAAGACCCCAACTTATTATTAATGAAATTTAATTTTCTCTATTTATTATTTTGAAATAGTAAGGGTTGATGTGATTAATGTGGATAGTTAGGGGTAAAATACGCAAATATTTCAAAATAAGCAAGTGGTTATAAAATATTCATTGTTGTCGGGGAATATTCGTTTGGTCGTGGAATATTCGTACTGTCGGGGAATATTCGTACGATGCGCAGCCATGTGTGGGCCCCATAACGGAAAGCGATTGGATGAAGAAAATGACAAATATAAGTTGTTTAAAAATAACGTAGTTATATCAAGTTATCTTGTTAAAATACCCAGTGTGGTTAAAACACAAGAAGCACACCAGTATTGCACCAATTGTTGATTCTTACGTAAGAAGGCACTACTCAATAATGGTTACGGATAATTACCGCTCAAATTTTATCGAGTTAATAATTGTCGCGTTGATATTTTATATTCATTGTTGTTTCAATAATTGTCATTACACAAGATTTTTCATTATCGAAGCAATAATTCATATTATCTGAATAATATTATTAGATAACATTATTGGCAATGTCTAGAAAGTTCTGCTCTAAGGAGAGGTTTGGTCACCTAATCAAGGCGCCAAGAAGAAGAAATTCTTATTGAAAGCCCCTCTTCCTGAACCGCCTCACAATGTCAATATTGTGATTCTCATAATATTATTTGCGAATAATTAATTATTGATTCATATGATGAGGAAAATATTGATTTTATGTGGATATAGATGGAGAAAATTTTAATGTGACAATTGTTGAAAATTGAAATTTTATCTTTTCTCGATAAAATAATTCTTTTAAATATATTATTATATTTTAATAATATAATAATGGTGATATTTTACAACGAATGTGGGATATATGAGTATACGAGGAGGAAGAGTATTTTTGTTGCAATAAATGTTTAAAACATGTTAAACATGCTCATTGGACCCCATTTATTGACCGAAATTTGATTATAAATTTAAAAAATCGCCTCGTTTGTGGATTTCGGTCAATTTCTGCTTTGGAATTTAGAAAAACTTTCTTCTGTAAAGTTGTAGAGAATTGAATTTCCTATAAAAACTCATGAGATTCGAATTTTCTGATAGAAGGGCTATTTATTATGAATTATTGAAGTTCAAGTTCAAAATAATTGATTTTTGGAAGTTTAAAATATTTTAAATAATAAAAACATTTTTTGTTTGTTTTGTGGGCTACAACATGTGCATAATGAGCTGAGATCAGATCTAGGAAGGTGGGCGAGAAATCTTAATATATATATTAATATTATATTAAATTTTCGCTTTGGTGTTCTAAGCATTTTCCTATAAATAGGTGCTTAGGTTAGAATTGAAAATCACACCGAAACTCAAGTTTTCTCTCTATTATATCGAGCGTATTCTTGTGAGTATTTTGAGTATACTTTGAGTATTGCTATACTGATGCAAAGTCCAAGTCATAGCCTATATCCTGTTTCAAATTTAGAAATCGATCTTCGAGGTAAGGGATATTATTTTGTTTCAGAATGATATTATTTCTTCAATATCATTATGCTTAAATATTGATCTGAATTTTTATCAAATTTGGAACTTTTGGTGTCTGAGTTACTATTCACGATATCTGCACTATTCACGATAATGACACTTATTCACGAGTACTAACTATTCATCGAAAAATGAAAATTTTTCTTTTCATCCAAAATATCTATTCGGATACTAGCTTTGATTGTATCCATGTTTTGATCATTCTTGAATTTTACACCACTATGATTATTTTCGAGGTATTTTGGAGGTGGATAAAACAAAGTACGAATCCTTAATCCTTAATCCTTGTCATTTTGTTTCAATGGATTCGCTTTCTTTAAAAATATTTTCATCATCTTCATCTTAAATGATGATATTATGGAATATCTTTGGCATGTAGTGCAAAGATGAATGATTTTTGAAGAATATCTTTGGCAGAGCAAAGATGAACAGTGTTTAGATGAACATGACCAATCGATGAATATCTTCGGCCGTAGTAGTGCAAAGATGAATATTTGATTTCGTATATATATCGATTGATGTCACAGGATAAAAGATAGATGATGAATTTTAAATTCATACATAGAAGATAGTAGTTTGCATTCTCTACTTAACTCTTCTAATGAATTATTATTTCAATAATATTGATTTAAAATTTGTTGTCTATTGTATTCTATTAGATTTTTCCTCGTTGAAGACTAACGATAATTTGTTGTATATTATCTTAGTCATAATATTCTTTATCGGGCTAGTTGAGCTCACCCTTTTCCTTTTTGTTCCATTTTTCTTCTCGTGAGGCGAGAATATAAATGGTACGGCCTGGGGTATGGAATGAAAGTTTTAGAGAGAGTTGTTTAGTAGTCCTCACCATTTTGTAAAATAATGTATCAATAAATGTGATGAGGATTTATTTGAGTTTGGATATTGTCTGAAGATAATATTTGTATTCAAACTCATAGTTTTATTGTTGTAATAATAAAGTTGTAGTTGTTTCGTACTCATGTATTGACAACTCAGAATGGGTGATGTATACCTATTTTGGGGGCGTCACAAGAATGATCAGTATAAACGATTACCTTGGTGCCAATAAGATATGCTCTGAATTTGTCGAAGGCAAACACAACTGCAAGTAACTCTTTTTTGGTGGTTGTGTAGTTCAACTGGGCATCCGTTAACGTCTTGCTGGAGTAGTAGATTGTGTGAAAAATCTTGTCATGACGTTGTCCCAATACTGCTCCAACTGCGTAGTCACTGGCGTCGCACATCAATTTGAACGGTAAAGACCAATCGGGCACCACAATAATTGGAGCTGTGACCAATTTCCTCTTTAATACTTCAAAAGCCTCGATACATGGCTGATCCATCTTGAAAGGCACGTCTTTCTCCAACGGGGAACATAGGGGTTTTGAAATTTTGGAGAAATCTTTAATGAAGCGTCTATAGAAACCCGCATGTCCCAAAAAGCTCCAGATTCCCTTCACAGATGATTGAGGGGGTAATTTCTCAATCGTCTCAATCTTAGCTTTGTCCACATCTAACCCTGCTGCAGAAACCTTATGCCCCAAAATAATCCCTTCTTCCACCATAAAGTGACATTTTTCCCAGTTAAGGACCAGGTTAGTCTCCACGCATCGCTTCAATACTAAAATCAAAATTTTCAAACATAAGTTGAAACTATCAACAAACACGGAAAAGTCATCCATAAATACATCCATATTCTGTTCGACCATATCGGAGAAGATCGCCATCATGCAGCGTTGAAAGGATGTCGGTGCATTACATAAACCAAAAGATATACGCCGGAATGCAAACGTACCGTAGGGGCATGTGAATATAGTTTTCTCTTGATCTTCCAGGGCTATGGCAATTTGATTATACCCAGAATATCCATCCAAAAGATAGTAGAACTGATGTCCCGCTAGCCTATCCAACATCTGATCAATGAACGACAAGGGGAAGTGATCCTTGCGTGTGGCTTTATTTAGCTTGCGGTAGTCCATACATACTCTCCATCCTCAGAATCGCTTTCTAGTAGGGATGAGCTCATTAGCTTCATTCTTCACCACCGCCATACCCCTTTCTTTGGTACACATCAGATAGACTCACCCATGAACGTCCGAGATTGGGTAGATAATGCCGGCATCCAACCATTTTATGATCTCCTTTTCACCACATCCTTCATAATGGGGTTTAGCCTTCTTTGCATCTCAATGGTTGGTTTTGCCCCCTCTTCCATTAAAATCTTATGCATACAATATGATGCACTAATTCCCCGAATATCCGCTATAGACCACCCAATTGCTGTTTTGAACTCTCACAAGACCCGTAACAGTTTCTCCTTTTACTTATCAGTTAACTCCGTCGAAACAATAACTGGTAGGGTAACAACTTTTTCCAAATAAGCATACTGCAGATGGGATGGTAGTGGCTTTAATTCCAACACCGGTGGCTCTTCTATCGAGGGTTTGAACTTTTTACTTTTCGTTTCGGGCATATCAAGAGTGTCAAATTATTGATTGCTTTTCTGGAAGACAGATGATGTATCTAGCCATTTGACATACTCAATGTCCTCTTTAATGCCGCAGTCGTCTGTCCCGAGCAAAATGGATTCAAGCGGGTCCTCCGAATAATTTCCACTGAACTTATGATTAACTAATTCCTCCATGATATCCACCCGCATACACTCACTTTCTTCTTTTGAATAAGACATCGACTTGAATACATTAAAGGTGACTTGTTGATCCTCAACTCGCATCGTTAATTCTCCCTTTTGCACATAAATCAAAGTTCTAACCGTTGCTAAGAATGGTCGCCCAAGAATGATTGGGATTTCGCTATCCACTTCACAATCCAAGATAAAGAAATCCGCGGGGAAGATGAATTTATCCACTTTAACTAAAACATCCTCAACAATACCTTGTAGATATGTAACCGATCGATCCGCCAACTGCAACCTGATATTTATCGGTCGTGGAGCCTGAAGTCCAAACTGGCTGTAGATGGATAATGGCATCAAATTTATACTGGCCCCCAAATCATACAATGCTCGACCCGAAAATTGATTTCCAATTTCACATAGAATATTAAAGCTACCTGGATCCTTAAGCTTCGGCGGTAACTTATTCTGAATGATCGCGCTGCATTCTTCGATTAACGCCATTGTCTCGAACTCACCCAATTTCCTTTCCCTCGACAAAACCTCCTTCATAAACTTAGCGTAACTCGGCATTTGTTCCAAGGGTTCGGCAAAGGGGATGTTAATATGCAGTTTTTTGAAAATATCCAAGAATCATGAAAACTGCTTATCCAACTTGGATTTCTGAAACCACTGCGGATACGGTATGGGGGGCATTGTGATGGTTGGTTCCGGTTCTTTCTGCTCTAAGGTCTCATCTTGACGTTTTCTGGTGTCCACAACTTCCTCTATTCCACTTGTTGTGTCGTCCCTCTTTTCCCTATCCTTGACTGTCTCTTGCAAATCCTTTCCACTTCGTAGTGTTACAACCTTACAATGCTCATCTCTGCCCAGATTTTTCTCTGTGTTACTCGGAAGTGTTCCAAGTGGTCGATTATTTAGTGCATGTGCTATCTTCCCCACTTGATTTTCCAGATTCTTTTTCGACGCACCTTGGCTTTGCATATTCAGCTCTATTTCATTTAATTTTTTGTCTTATTCTTTGTTCCTTTTATCAGACGCTTTAATGAATTTTTACAAGGCTTCTTCCAAACTTGATTTCCTCTCTGGTTGTTGAGTCTGATTTTGAAACACGGATGTGTTTTGTTGTCTCGGCGCTTGAGCTTGAGCTTGATTTTTACTCCATGAAAACCCCGGATGATTTCTCCAACCCGGATTATATGCGTTTTGATTCGGATAAGGTTGGGTAAATCAATTATAACTCCTTACAAACTGTGCTGATTCAGAATTTATGGCACATTGATCCGTAGCATGACCCCCAGCACATAATTCACAAACCATTGCTACCTGTTGTGTGGATGGTGGACTCCATGTTTCCATTTTCTTAGCTATCACGACCACTTGTGCTGCTAATGCTGTCATTGGATCCACTTCAAACTTTCCCGGTGTTTTAGGAGGGTTCGATCTAGTCATGGGCCACTGATAGTTGTTAGTGGCCATTGTCTCTAACAGCTGATATGCCTCATCAAAATTCTTAGACATGATCGCTCCTCTTGCTGCTGCATCAATACTGGCCCTTGTGGACGCGTGAAAACCATCACAAAATATCCCCAACTGCATCCACTGCGGAATTCCGTGATGTAGGCACTTACGGAGCATATCCTTAAATCATTCCCACGCCTCATATAATGATTCTGAGTCAAACTGTGCAAATGTGTGAATATCGTTCCGTAGTTTTTCCAACTTAGCTTGTGGGAAAAACTTAGCTAAATTTTTTTGAGCTAAGTCGTCCCAAGTTGTGATTGAGCCAGGAGGCAAAGAATGTAACCAACTTTGTGCTTTATCTTTCAAGGTAAATGGAAACATCCTTAACCTTGTAGCATCTTCTGATACATTGTTGAATTTAAAGGTGTCGCAAACTTCCAAGAAATTTAAGATATGCTCATTAGGATCATCTATCGAACTACCCCCAAACTGACAAGTATTCTGAAGAATCTGAATTATTCCTAGTTTGATCTCGAAGCTATTTGCATTGATTGTCGGTCTCCTAATACTCGACTGTATATCTGTGACATTCGGCATGGCATAGTCCCTAAGCGATTTCTGTTCGTCCCTTGCCATGTTCACTGGAATTTCTTGTTCTGCCAGATTTTCTTCCACAGGTGACCCTGCACTATTCAACTGCAATTTTTGGAACTTCCTTTCGATATCGTCTGTATAAGGAAAGTTCCTTTTTCGCCCTTGATCTAGTGTGCATACACTCGCAAAGAATTCCTTCAAATACAAGAAGAAAAAAATAAGTAACGTTTAAATTAAGACTGAATTGATTATAACTATTATGCAATTAATATTAATAAAGAAGTCCCCAGCAACGGCGCCAAAAACTTGTTGGTTGATTTCACAATCAAAGCAAACGTGCAAGTATACACGTTCAACAAGTAATAAAGTGATAAGATAGAGTGTCGATCCCACAGAGAATTCTAATTAATAAATTCCAACTACTAGTATTGTATCAATCCAATTTTATTTAAACAACCATAAAATGTGATTTTTATAATTAAGAAAATTAAGTTAAACAATTAAAAGAGATTATTCTAAAATAAAGAAAATAAACAGAACTAAGATTTGAATGAATTCAGATAAATAAGGATTAAGACTCTAATATCACCAATTATGAACTATAAATCAATTATCCAATTATCCCAATTATTATGCCTACTAAATTGTTAACAGGAATTCTCAAATGCCAAAAGGCCTTTTCCAAGTGATCAATTGCCTTCTATTTAATCCATATTAATCTTGCTATATTCCTATGCAAAATAATTGAATTAAACTCCTTTCAATTCCAATTCCTTATATGTTACATGCGGTGAACAGATATTTTCATTCAATTCATAAACCTAATTATTCACTTTGTAACTAACTAAGTCACGTTATCAAGCCTAGTTCTAACCCTAGAATTTCTCTCTCAATTCCTTCTAGAGTAACAAGGTAATTACTGGCCAAATAATTAATCAATCAGCACAAGGCAAGATAAACAATTCACTTCAACACAAATAATTAGAATAAATCAAATAATTAATTCATAGCCATAAAAGGTTCAATTGAAATCTTAATTAAAGAAATTAGTTCATGATGGAAATTAAAACCAACAATCTTTGAAAAATCATCCTTTAAGAATTACACCAATTGAAAGAATGAAGAAGAAGAAAAACTCTAAGTGAAAATCTTCAAAAATCCTCTTGACTCCTTCATCAGCTTCTAATTGTGTAGATTAGTCCCCTACTTCAATGGAAATAACCCTTATATACTTCTCAATTTGTACTACAATCCTTTTCCAAAGCAACCTCTCTAATAGCCTCCTATTATCAAGTCAAACGGATAATCAAATGCATTCCTGGTCAACCAAGATCACGGCCCAGTGCCCGGCGCTGGGAATTGAACTACTTTGAGCGCCCCGACGCTGAGGTGCAGTAAATTACCAACATGCCCATTTTCAACACAAAATCCCCCCTATTGCTCCTACAGCTCCCGCGTCTGCAAAATAACACCTAAACACAGTAAAAATAATTGTAAATGACCTGAGAATGCATAAATTTAAGCTCAAATATATCTGATTCATGGGTATATTACCCAATCATCACTCAACTACCCCAGTAAAGAATATTATGACTAAGACAAACCTTATCTCTCACAAATTTTCTCTGTATTCAGATGTTGTCAACATGGCTCAATTGTTAGAATGAGGTAATGAGTATGTTTAACCGAGGGACCACAACCAGGGTCATACCAGTGACAGCAGTCATCGGAGTGATGATAACCAGGGAGCAGGGAAAAATACGGACAAAAGCGGTAACCACTCAGGTGGAAATCGTGGCCATGATAATAGGAGAGGTGAGTCAAGTGGAAATTTCAAAAAGAGGAGATTCAACAATGACGGGAAGACATCAGTAGCAGCACCATCACTAACAACAAATTCTAAGGGAGGAGAACGACCGCCAGTTAGATGCTATAGATGCGGAGAGGAGGGACACATAAGTCTAAACTGTTCACAGCCTTCCAAGGTGTGTTTCAACCAGGAAAAGACTACTCATATAGCCCCGTTTAATCCAAGAATGGCAAGTCAAGTCCAATTTGGATGATGGCACCAAAGGCGACTTCGGAGAAAACAAAGTCGGTGGTTCAAGGGAGAGCGTTTATCATGACTGGCTAAAACGCGAGAAACCAAAACGAGGTGATCACGGGTAAACTAATCTTGAACTCTTGTGAAGTTTATACCATACTAGATACCGGTTCTACCCATTCTTTTATCTCTCCTACTTGTGCCCAACATTTAAACTTGACTCTGGAGAAATTAGACTTTGAATTATCTGTGGAGACTTCGTTAGGAGAAGCTTTTGTTACATCCACTGTTTATAAATCTTGCTTGATCCAAGTTAGCACCATCACATTACCTATTGATCTTATCTCTTTAAAGATACTTACATTTGATGTGATTTTAGGAATTGATTGGTTAACCACTCATCATGCTAAAATTGATTATTTTCGTAAGGTTGTTAGTTTTCATATTTCTAACCAACCTGTTATGCGAATTCAAGTAACCAAACCACTAAAGTAAATTACTGTCTTATCAAGCCATAAAGCCATTCATTTATTAAAAAATGGATGTCAAGCTTTCTTAGCCCATGTTATGGACTTGAACAAAAACACGTCAGATTTGAATAATATTTCTGTTGTTAGTGAATTTCCTTACGTATTTCCTGAAGAACTTCCTGGTCTACCCCAAGAACGTGAAGTTGAATTCTTTATTGACCTTGAACCGGGTACAAAGCCCATTTCTAAAACCCCATATCGAATGGATCCTATTGAACTTCAGGAGTTAAAGGTGCAACTACAAGAGTTGTTAGACACCGGTTTCATTCATTCTAGTACATCTCCTTGGGGTGCTCCTGTTTTATTTGTAAAGAAGAAAGACGGGAGTATGCAACTTTGTATTGACTACCGGGAATTAAACCATGTCACCATCAAGAATAGGTATCCACTACCTCGCATTGATATCCTGTTCGACCAGTTGCAAGGAGCACAATTCTTTTCAAAGATCGATCTTCATTCTGGATATCATCAGCTGAAGATTAAAATTGAGGATATTCCAAAGACTGCCTTCAGAACTCGGTACGGGCATTATGAATTCTTAGTCATGTATTTTGGATTGACTAATGCTCTTGCTACTTTCATGGATATGATGACCCGTGTGTTTAAGGAATATTTGGATCAGTTCGTTGTTGTCTTTATTGATGACATCCTCATCTACTCCAAAAGCCGTGAAGATCATGAGCACCATTTAAAGCTGGTACTTCAAAGGCTTCGTGACAACAAGCTATATGCCAAGCTGAAGAAATGCGAGTTCTGGCTTAAGGAAGTTGCATTCCTTGGGCACATGGTGTCAAAACATGGAATATCTGTTGACCCGACGAAGATTAAAGCAATACAAAGTTGGGAGCAACAAAAGTCGGTGACCGAAGTGCGTAGCTTTTTGGGCTTAGCTGGTTATTATCGGAGATTCATGGAAGAATTTTCTCGAATCGCTACTCCATTAACTCATCTGACTCGAAAAGATACAAAATTCATATGGAGCAAAGAATGTGAGAAGAGTTTCCAAGAGCTCAAGAGGAGACTCATTTCGGCATCTGTTCTAACAATACCATCTGGTTCTGATGGATTTGTTATCTACAATGATGCTTCAGGGAAAGGTTTAGGATGTGTTCTCATGCAACATGGAAAAGTCATAGCCTATGCCTCACGACAACTCAAAGAATATGAGAGGAATTATCCTACTCAATATCTGGAGTTGGCAGCAGTCATTTTTGCGTTAAAAATCTAGAGACACTACCTATATGGGGAGAAAGTGGAGATTTATACAGATCATAAAAGCCTCAAATATTTCTTCACCCCAAAGGAACTCAACATGAGGCAACGAAGTTGGCTTGAGCTGTTGAAAGATTACGACCATAGCATTCAATATCATCCTAGAAAAGCAAACGTTGTAGCTGACGCATTGAGTAGAAGATCGTATGCGGGTACGAGTGCGATGTTGTTAACACAAAGACCCATTTTGTACGACTTACAAAAGATGGGGATAGAGTTAAAGGCTCCAAGTACCCACGTGATGATATCAAACATATGAGTAAAACCGACTTTAATCGATAAAGTTAAAGCTACTCAAGCCACAGACCTAGAGATGATACGTATGAAGAAGAAAGTACAAGAAGTTGTTTTTCCAGAAGCAAGAATCGATGAAGAAGGAATAATTCGAGTCAACTCCAGACTTTGCATTCCTAACGATGCTGACTTGAAGTATAAAATCATGATGAAGGCACACAACACACTGTTCGTAATCCATCCTAGGAGTACCAAAATGTATCATGATCTTCGATATACATTTTGGTGGAGTAATATGAAGAGAGAGATGGCAGAGTTTATCTCGAGGTGTTTAACTTGTCAACGTGTAAAGGCGGAGCATACAGTGCCAAAGGGTCCATTGCAACCACTTGAGATTTCAAAATGGAAGTGGGGACACATTACCATAGATTTCGTTACGGGTCTTCCCAAGGTTTCTCAAGGAATAGATGCGATTTGGGTTATTGTTGATAGATTAACCAAGTCTGCCCATTTCTTGCCTATACATGAGACTTATTCTCTTGAACGTCTTTCTCGTATGTACGTAAATTAGATTGTGAGATTGCAAGGCATGCCAGTATCCATAGTTTCGGATCGTGACCCAAGATTCACTTCACGATTTTGGGTTAGCTTCGTGAAAGCTATGGGCACAGATTTGATTTATCTGGGCTTCTAAGATACCATCCTCAAACGGACGGGCAATCGGAAAGGACTATTCAAACTCTTGAAGATCTATTAAGACTCTGTGTCCTATATTTCGAAGGAATTTGGGATAATTACTTATCATTGGTGGAATTCCCCTACAACAACAGTTATCAAGCAACTATAGGAATGGCTCCATTCGAGGCGTTATATGGACGAAAGTGTCGTTCTCCAGTATGCTAGGACGAGGTGGGTGAAGCAACGTTGTTGGCACCAGAATTAGTACGCATGACTACGGAAAAGATCCAAATGATTCAACAACGTATACAAACAGCACAGGATCGACAAAAGAGTTATCCGGATCTTCATCAAAAGGATGTGGAATTTAATATTAGAGATCATGTACTGTTACGTATTACTCCATGGAAGGGAGTTATAAGATTCGGGAAGAGAGGAAAGCTTAATCCATGATTTGTTGGTCCATTTGAGATTCTTGACTGAATAGGAAATATGGCCTATAGACTCGCATTACCTCCAAGCATGTCTCGTGTTCATAATGTTTTTCACATATCTATTCTTCGTAAATATGTGAAAGATCCAAATCACATTATTGCGTTAGAACTGCATTTGAGATAGTCAAGATTTAACGTCTTTGGAGGTACACCACAAGATCTTGGATAAGAAAGAGCATGTCCTATGAACAAAGGTTATATCACAAGTCAAGGTTTTATGGAGGAACCATGCTATGGAGGAAATGACCTGAGAGTTGGAATCGGAAATTAAAGTGAGGTACCCTCACCTTTTCGAAACACCAGGTATGTACATTAATTTCGTAGACGAAATTTCATGAGGGGAGGTTGTAAGACCCCAACTTTTTAATAAATAAAATTGAATTTCCTCTATTCATTATCTTGAAATAATAAAGAGTTAATTTGATATAATGCTTTGGTTATTGGTGAAATGTGCAATTTTTGTAAAATAAGCAAGTGGTTATAAAATATTTATTGTTGTCGAGAAATATTCGTTTGGTCGTGAAATATTCTTGTTGTCGGGGAATATTCATATGACGGCGCAACCATTTATGTGCCCCACAACAGAATAACTGTCGAATGAAGAAAACGACAAGTTTGAGTTTTTATAAATAACGGCGTAATTATTACCGTTAACACTGTTGGATTACCTGGTGGTTAAAATATAGTAATACGCGTGATTGCACAGTAGTACACGGTATTGCACAATATTTTTGAATTATTGATTCTTAGGTAAGAAGGCACTACTCAATAATTGTTACAGTAATTACTGTTCAATATTTTATTTTATTGATTCAATAATTGTTGCGTTGATATTTTATATTATTGTTGTTTCAATAATTGTCATTGCATAGTATTTCCCATTATCAGATCAATAATTCATATTATTTGAATAATATTATTAGATAGCCTTATTGGCAATGTCTAAGGAAGTTTTGTCTAGGAAAGGGGTTTGGTCACCTAATTGCGCGCCAGTAAGGAGAAATCCTTATCGGAAAGCCCCCTCTTTCTTGGGAACGACCTGGTTGTCATAATTGTGATTCTATAATATTATTTATGAATAATTAATTATTGATTTATATGATAAAGAAATATTTATTTTATGTGGACATAAATGATGGATAGGAAAATATTTATTTTGTGTGGATATAAATGAAGTAATTAATGCTGAGGTATTTTTTTTCAGTATTTTGTCGAAATGGAGGTATTAAAAATCGTTCGTATATGAATTTCGGGCATTTTTCGTTTGGAATTTGGAAAAACTTAAATCTACAAAGTTGTAGAGAATTCGATTTCCTATTGAAGGGACATAAAATTCATATTTTTTTGATAAAAGGGCTATTTATTATGAATTATTAAAGTTTCTGATTATTGTTTAAATGGTAAAACATTTTAGAAAATTCTAGAATGGGTGGGCCCCACTTTTGGTTTGTGATAAATGTGCTAAAATTTTATTTTAAAAGTGGTGGGCATGAATAGTAACAGGTAAAGCCATTAGGTAGCAAGTTAGTCTGCTTTGGCGTTCTGGCATTTTCCTTTAAATAGGTGCTTAGGTTAGAATTGAAAATCACACCAGAAATATAAGCTTTCTCTCTCTATATTATCGAGTTTATTTTTGTGAGTATTTAGATACTTTGAGAGTTGCTATTCAGTGCAAGTTTCCTTTAATATTTTATCTGATATTCCACTCAGAAGTACATTTCTTTTGAGATAAGGGATGTTATTTTCTTTGTAAATGATATTATTTCTTTTAATATTTTTATGCTGAATATTAATATGAATTTTATTGTGGAATTTTTACCTTTTTGTGTCGGGGTTACTATTAACGTATATGGCACTATTCATAAATACGGTACTATTCACTAAAAAATAAAATTTTCTCTTCTTTGTCCCAGATATCTATTATGGTTACTATCTTTGATTGTATCCATGTTTTGATCTTCATTCTTGAAGTTTACTCCACTATGGTTTATTATGAAGTATTTTTGAACTTGTATTATCTAAAGTACGAATCCCTAATCTTTGTCCTTTTATCTCATTGGATTTGTTCTCTAAAATGATTTTCATCATCCTCAGTCTTTAATGGTGATACTTGATGAATATCTTTGGTCTGTAGTGCAAAGATGAATGATTACCTGATGAATATCTTTGGCCCGTAGTGCAAAGATGAACAGGTGTTGAGATGAACATGACCAACTGGTGATAGAAATGAATATCTTTGGCCCGTAGTGTAAAGATGAATATTTGATTCAAGATGTATATTGATTGATGTTACAGGGATAAAATATTGATGACATACTTTTAAATTCATAGATGATAGTAGATTTCATTCTCTACTTAATTCTTCTAATGAATTGTTGTTTCCGTTGCAGTTGTTGATCTAAAACTTATTGTCTATTATATTCTATTAGATTTTTCCCTGTTGAGGACTAAGGATAATTTGTTGTACAGTATTGACGAATCTCGGGTTTTAGACCTCTCAGAAACATCTGCGTCATATGTTCCTTATTCTCTACCAAATGGGGTGCAATCCTGGATAAATCCACGAACTTCGCCTCGTACTAGGACACCGTCATGTTGTTCTGTTCCAGTCTAATAAACTCTACCTCCTTCATATGACAAATACTTTCAGGAAAGTACTTGTCATTGAACAGTTTCTGAAATCTTTCCCAAGACATGTTGAGTGCGGCTAGCTGGGTACGCTTCACAGATTCCCACCAGTAATTTGCCTCACCACGGATCATAAAGGTGGCGAATGGAACCTTCTGTTCTTCCATGCATCCCAAGACATCGAATATCTTGGTAATTTGCTTGACCCATGTTTCCGCCTTAATCAGATTCGGCTTTCTCCAGAACTCTAGTGGTCCCAACTCTTTAAACTGCTTGGCTGTGACAAACCGCGCGTTGCTATCATTTCCACCCGTATTTTGTACACGAGTCTCCCTCGTCTAATTTTGCATAAACTGCAAGAAGCTTCTAAACATCCCATCATTCATCGTTTGCTCGGTATTGTTGTTTACAGGAGGAATATTGCCTTTCTATTGCACGTTCTCCTGGTTGGTGATTGAAGGTGTCTACACGGTCTCATACACTCTATTGTTAATGTTCTCAGCTGACATTCTTAAATACTTCCATAAAACAAGGGTTAATTAAACAAATTAACATATCATATAATATCCCTATATTATGACCGACCAACAAATAAGCTTAGGTAGGACACACTAGCGAAGGATTTACTCGTTTCTCCCCTCCTAGTTTTATTCCCCGATCTCCGCCAGAGATAATACCCCTAAGCTCTGATACCAACTGTGACGCCCCCTCAAAATAGGTATACACCACCTATTCTGAGTCGCCAAATACATGGTACAGAAATAACTATAACTTCATTAATACAATTGTCGCGCAAAATACGACAACACATAAAGTGTGAGTTTAAATACAAATATTGTCTTCTAGACAATATCCACACTCAGATAAGTCCTCATTACAATTATTGATACACTATTTTACAAAAATAGTGAGGACTGCTAAAACAACTGTCTAGGACCATCACTCTATACCCCGACTGGTTTCTGTTATATTCTCGCTTCCTGAGAAGAAAAATAGAACAAAAAGGAAAAGGGTGAGCTCAGCTAGCCCAGTAAAAAATATTATGACAAAGATAATGTACAACAAATTATACTTAGTCCTCAACAAGGAAAAAATCTGATATAATATAATAGACAAAAAGTTTTAGATCAACAACTGCAGCGGAAACAACAATTCATTAGAAGAATTAAGTAGAGAATGAAATCTACTATCATCTATGAATTTAAAAGTCCATCATCAATATTTTATCCCTGTAACATCAATCAATATACATCTTAAAATAAATATTCATCTTTGCACTACGGGCCAAAGATATTCATTTGTATCACCAGTTGGTTATGTTCATCTCAACACTTGTTCATCATTGCACTACGGGCCAAAGATATTCATCAGGTAATCATTCATCTTTGCACTACGGGCCAATGATATTCATCAAGTATCACCATTAAAGACTGAGGATGATGAAAAACATTTTAGAGAACAAATCCAAAGAGATAAAAGGACAAAGATTAGGGATTCGTACTTTAGATAATCCAAGTTCAAAAATACTCCATAATAAACAATAGTGGAGTAAACTTCAAGAATGAAGATCAAAACATGGATACAATCAAAGATAGTAACCATAATAGATATCTAGGACAAAGAAGAGAAAATTTTATTTTTTGTTGAATAGTGTCGTATTTGTGAATAGTGTAGTATACGTGAATAGTAATTCCGACACAAAAAGGTAGAAATTCCGCAATAAAATTCATATCAATATTTCGGCATAATGATATTGAAAGAAATAATATCATTTACGATGAAAATAACATCTGTGACGCCCCCAAAATATGTATACATCACCCATTCTGAGTCGCCAAATACATGGTACAGAAAACGACTACAACTTTATTATTACAATTGTCGTGCAAAATACGACAACACATACTGTGAGTTTAAATACAAATACTGTCTTCTACACAATATTCACACTCAAATAAAGTCCTCATTACAATTATTGATGCACTATTTTACAAAAATAGTGAGGACTGCTAAAATAACTGTCTAGGACCATCACTTTATACCCCAACTAGTTCCTGCTATGTTCTCGCTTCCTGAGACGAAAAATGGAACAAAAAGGAAAAGGGTGAGCTCAACTAGCCTAGTAAAGAATATTATGTGATGCCCCCAAAATAGGTATACGCCACCCATCTTGGGTCGCCAGATACATGGTACAAAAATTCAAATACAAACTTAAATATACAACATGAGCTGTGAGTTTTAATACAAATATTATCTTCTAGATAGTATTCAAACTCAAAAATTCTCATATATACTATGAGTTTCAATACAAATATTGTTACGTATATAATACGACAATATTTATATTTAAATTCTTACAATGCCATATAAAGTACAGTAGCAAATATATCAAGTCCCCGAAGGGACACGAGAAGATTTCTGTTCTCCTCATTCTAATGGAGTGCACCTTTGACGTTTCCAAATTCTGATTCACCTCACCCTATTGTTGTTCACCAAAATTAATATCAAATGATGTATAAAACATGTTACACACAGTTTAAGTTCTCAATACGATTATTATGTCACACCGTTTCATAATTTGATTAGGCTTGTGACTAATTCGTATCACCACTTTATACCCATGTTCTCTCTGTTAGTCCCAGATACCCTTTTATTACCTGAAAGGGGTGGTGAAGTAAAAAGGTGAGCTCAACTAGCCCAGTAAGAAATATTGTGACTAAGATAATGCAGAACAAATTATCGTTAGTCTTCAATAGTATAACAACTGATAGAATATAATAGACAAAAAGTTTTAGATCAACAACTGCAGCGGAATAAGCAATCCATTAGAAGAGTCAAGTAGAACATAATGTTTACTATCTCCTCTAGATTAAAAGTCCATCATTAATGTGACGCCCCCAAAATAAGTCCACACGACCCATTCTGAGTCGTGCGGAATACGACCACAGTCAAATACAAACTTCATTTATACAATCGCTGAATTGTCGCATGTAATACCACGACGCTTAAACCTGTGAGTTTTAATACAAATGTATGTAACTCTCATGGTGCCTCGACCAAAACCTTACAAAGGTACTTTACATAAAAGTACAGTCAAAAACTATTTTAAAAATTAAAATCTTTGGGAAGTGCTCAAGGAAACCTTCGTGATACGGGAGGCCACGCGCGTTAGGTTATGATAGATATCATATATCCACGTAATTATCCTTGGTTGACCCAATAGAATTCCAAAAGAAAAATGAGAAGATTACTAAGACCCCAACTTTTATGAATAAAGATGAATTTTCTATAAATATCATTTTTGAATATTATGGAATGAATTTGATATAATGTTATAGTTGTGGGTAATATTTATAAATTTTGCAAAGTACGCAAGTTGTTATATAATATTCGATTGGTCTGGGAATATTCGCTTTAACAGAGGAATATTCGTAAAGATGAATTTTCTATAATTAATTTTTTGAATCATTGGTGATATAATGTTACAACGTAATTATTTATATAATATTCGATTGGTGATCGAGAAAACGATAAAAATATTTTATGAAAATAACTTTTATGAAGTTTTATCGTTAACTCGTGAAACACCCAAGTTAAAAAAAGTACAGAATACGCTGGGTCATATAGAGCACACGTGATTGATTATTGATGCTTACGTGAGAAGTCACCGCTTTTTTGTTCAATTATTGCTTTAAGAATTGTTGTAAGATCTCACGTTAATTGATTCAATTATTGTCGATATTTTATATATTATTAAATCAATAATTGAGATGACGAAGTTATTAATATTATTATTTGCAATATTAACGATGTTCAGAAGTTCTCGCCAAGGAGAGGTTTGGTCACCTAATCATGCGCCAATAGGAGAAATCCTTATCGAAAGCCCCTCTTTCCTGGGGAACGACCTCGGTCGATTAATATTGTGAATTATATAATGTGAATAATAATAATGATGATGAAGTTTTGTTTTATTAGTATTATTAATGTAATAAAATGTAAAAGCTTTTTATATAAAAAATGTAATACTTTTATAAAGTTATTCATTTTATTAGACTATAAATAAATATATATATATATATATATTATATATTTTTTATATAATATAATATATTTATGATAATGTTTATTAGTATTATATATAAATAGTATATATCTTTTTTATATATAAATAAAATACTATTATTTATAATATTACTTTTATAAAGTTATTTTATAAAGTTATTTTATTATATTATAAATATATATATATTATATTTTATTTAAAAGATTTTGTTTTATTAGAATATTTTATATAAAAAATAAATCCGACCGTCTGCTTAAAAAGTAAATCAATCTGGACCGCTTCAGAATTAGTTACTATTCACCCATTCTCCTATAAATAAGCTCTCATTCCTTCATTATTTCTTACTTAATTCACCGAAACTCTAGAGAGAGAAAACTATAGAGAGAAAGAAGAAAAGTATTCTCGCTACTTCACTACTCCTATATCCAATTTTTTCTTTAAGGTAAGGGTATTATTTTTTCAGATTCATGAAGAGAACTTCTTCTTATTATTCCATTTTTTTTATTCTATTGAATAACTCAGTATACGCCAATTACCCTATACTTGGTGAAATTCTTCATTATTCCATTCTTTATTATTATGTTGAATAACTCTGCTCTATGCCAAGTACCGCATACATGGTGAAATTTCTTCCGTTATTCCATTCTTTATTATTATGTTGAATAACTCGTCTATGCTAAGTATCGCATACACGGTGAAATTCTTCTCGTTATTCCATTCTTTATTATTCTCGCTGAACATCCTCGTCTGCATGCGCGCTTACGCACGACCGGTTCCGTTATTTATTATTCTCGTTGAATATCCTCTGCTCTGCGCGCGCGCAATTTCGCCGACCTAGTTCCGTTATTTATTATTCTGCTGAATATCCTGCTCTGCTCGCTTACGCACGACCGTTCCATTATTTATTATTCTCGTTGAATAACTCCGTCTGCATGCGGCTATCGCATGCCCGGTGATTTCTTTTGTTATTCCATTCTTTATTATACTCAAATGTTAAAGTTTTGACTTCTATACTCCATGAAATTAGTGGAATATCCTCGATATTTGCGCTTCATCCAAAGATCTTTTCATGGAAATATTCTTCCGAGCATTCTTGAATTTTACTCTACAAAGAAGTATCATGTCGATAATTTGGACGTTATTAGTTCCTCGGATAAATTAATTCTTGAACTTGTTTTATCAATTCTTATATCATTGTCATCATCCTCATGTTTATATTATGTTGAAAGTCATCCGTGGCCCCGAAGTGCATGGATGATGACTTGGTATGATTACGACTGTGGATTATTCTAGATAATCATGACCGTAATGTTACAAATGATGTGGTAAAAGTCCTCATCGGCCCGTAGTGCATCGATGGACAAATATTGGCATGATCATGACCATCGATGAATACACTAATATCCTCGCCCGTAGTGCATGGATAATTTGTGGTCGTGATACTAATGAATATCCTCGGTCGAGAAGTGTGGGATGATGTGGATTATTTATTGTCGAGTCCCAAATGATAAAAGTGATGAAAACCTTTTAAATCATAAAAGATAGTAGATTTTATTCTCTACTCGACTTTTTAATGGATCGCTTGTTCCACCGCAGCTAAACTTGATGTTTGTTATATTTTATATCGCTTTTAACATTCATTGAAGGCTAACGATAATTTATTCTGTATTATCTTAGTCATAATATTTCTTCGGGCTAGTTGAGCTCACCCTTTTTCTTTCATTGTTCTCTTCAGAAATGAGAACGTAGCAGGACTAGCTGGGGAACCTGAGTGACTGGTCCGATAATAAGATTAGTAGTCCTCACTATTCTCGTTAAATAAAGTGATAATAAAAATGTAATGAGGACTCAATTGAGTGTGGATATTGCTAGATGACAATATTTGTATTAAAACTCAAAGATATGTTTTGTCGTATTTTACACACAATCGTCAGATAATTAAGTTGTATTTGAATTTTGTACCATGTATTTGGCAACTCAAGATGGGTGATGTATACCTATTTTGGGGGCGCCATAACAGGTATCAAAGCTTAGGATATGATCCTCGGCTAAGATGTGAGACAAGAACTAGGAGGGAGAGACGGGAATTCTTCGCTAGTATGACCTACCTAAGTTTATTTGGTATTTAATTGGCTCACGTAGTATAGGGATAATATGTGATATGTTAATTAACCCTTGTTTTGTGGCAAGATTTGAAAATGACATCCGAGAATGTTGAGAACATCAATGGAGCACAGAGACCGCTGAGTCTCCACAGATCAATAATCGTGATAATGTGCATCGTGAAGGCGAAATCCTCCTCGCAAACAACAACACCAACTCAAATGATGAAACGATGGAATGTTCGTAGAGGCTTTATGCAATTCATGCAACATCAAGCAAGAGCGGCTCCTCGCCCAAAATGCAGTGGAAACACCGCAACTCTTGACGGGTCACCGCTAAGCGCTTCAAGGAACTGGGACCACCGAGTTTTTTGAGAGCCAAAACCACTTAAGGCGAGAGACGTGGATAAAGCGTATCAACAAGATATTTGATGTCTCTGGGATGCTCCGAGGAGCAAAAGGTTCCTTTGCCACCTTCATGTCATGCGCAGAGGCAGAGAGGCAGACATCGGGGAATCAGAAACGACTCAACTCCGCCGCACCAAGATGACTTGGGAGAAGTTCCAAGAATTGTTCAACGACAAGTACTTTCCCGAAAGTATTCGCTACATGAAAGAGGTAGAGTTCATCAAGTCGAGCAAAACAACACGACCGTGTCGCAAAGACGGGCCAAGTTTGCCGAAGTTGTCCCGGCATATCCCCATTTGGTTGATAATGAGGAGAGAATGACGCTAATGTTTCTAAGAGGTTTGAAACCCGAGATACGCCAATATCTTATCTCTCATAAACTCGTGGTTTGTATTCGAGATGTTGTAATAGGGGCTCGCTTATCGAGCGCCGATAACGAGTCAACCCAACCAAAAGAGAGCAAAATGACAAAAATGATAATACTAAAGATAATACCATCGGGCTAAGACAATAAGCGTGAGGGAATCAACATGCCGTAAATGGTAACCACTTCGGGTAATCATGGCCAAAATAATAAGAATGGACATTTCAAGAAGAGGAGATTCAACAATGATGGAAAGACGCCAAGACCAAAGACCCGTTGTTAAGGAAGGAGAACGACCACCTATCATATATGCTCAAATGCGGAGGGAGGGACACATCACCCAAACCGCATGATGCCATCCAAAGCATGTTATAATTGTGGAAGAGAAGGTCACCTAGCCCGATTTTGTCGCTCAATCAAGACAAGTTCAACTAGGATGGAGGCACCAAAGGACGCCCCAAAAAGTCAAAGCCAAGAGTAGTGCAAGGAGAGCGCTTTGTCGTGACCTCCCAGAAAAGCAAGGAACCCGAACGAGGTCATCACGGTAAGCTTATCATAAACTCTAGCTAAGTATATACCTTATTTGATACCGGTTCTACCCATTCTTTTATTTCTCCTACTTGCGCCAACGCTTAAATTTGACTCGAGAAATTAGACTTTCGACTTATCTCGTTGAAACTCCGCTGGGAGAAACCTTCATTACATCCACTCGCTTATAAGTCTTGTTTGGTTCAAATCGGCACCTCACATTACCCGTCGATCTTATTTCATTGAAAATACTTGATTTGATGTAATTCTAGGGATTGATCGTTAACTACTCATCATGCAAAAATTGATTATTTTCGTAAGGTTGTTAGCTTTCATATTCCTATTCCTAACCAACCTATTATGCTAATTCAAGCAACCAAACAAACCATTAAAATCAATCATCGCTATCTCAAGCCATAAAGCTATTCGCTTATTGAAAAATGGATGTCAAGCTTTCTTAGCTCATGTCACGGATCTAAACAAAAATACGCCGCTTTGAATGATATTTCTATTGTTAATAAATTTCCGACGATTCCCTCTCAAGAACTTCCCCGCCTACCCCCAGAGCGTGAAATTGAATTTTGTATCGACCTTTGACCCAGACAAAACCCATTTCCAAAGCCCCATATCGAATGGCTCCTATCAACTTCAGAGTTAAAAGACCCAACCGCAGAATTGTTAGACATCGCTTTATTCGCCCTAGTACTTCCTCGGGGTGCTCCTCGGGGTGCTCCTTCTCTATTCGTAAAGAAGAAAGATGGGAGTATGCGATTTTGATTGATTATCTGGAGTCAATCATGTCACCATCAAAAATAGGTACCCATTGCCACGTATTGATGACCTGTTTGACCAACCAGAAGGCGCCAAATTCTTTTCAAAGATCGATCTTCGCTTCCAATATCACCAATTGAAGATTAGAACCGATGACATTCCAAAGACGGCTTTAACTCCTAGACGGCATTATGAATTCCTAGTCATGTCTTTTGGATCGACTAATGCTCCCGCCGCTTTCATATGGATATGATGAACCGAGTATTCAAGGAATATTTGATCACTTTGTGGTCGCTTTTATCGATGACATCCTTATTTATTCCAAAAGCCGTGAAGATCATGAGCAACACTTGAGGTCGATACTCCAAAAGCTTCGTGAATATAAGCTTTATGCCAAGTTGAAGAAATGCGAGTTCGCTTCGAGGAAGTAGCATTCCTCGGGCACGTGGTATCAAGTCATGGAATATCCGCTAAACCCAAAGAAAGATCAAGCTATTCAAAGTCGGGAGCAACCTAAATCAAACCGATCAAGTACGAGCTTTCTTTGCTTAGTCGGTTATTATCGAGATTCGTAGAAGGGGTTTTCTCGAATCGCTACTCCATTAACTCAAATTGACTCTTAAAGATACAAAATTCGGCTGAACGAGGAATGTGAGAAGAGTTTTCAAGAACTCAAGAGGAGACTCATTTCAAAGACTGCTCGACAATACCATCCGCCTTTGAGGGATTTGTCATCTACAAAGGATGCTTCGTGCAAAGGGTTAGGATGTGTTCTCATGCAACATGGGAAAGTCATAGCCTATGCCTCTCTACAACTCAAAGAATATGAGAGGAATTATCCTACTCATGATCTAGAGTCAAGCAAATGTTGTCTTCGCACTTAAAATTTGGAGGCATTACTTGATGGGGAGAAAGTGGAGATCTTTACGATCATAAAAGCCTCAAATATTTCTTCACTCAAAAGGAACTCAACATGCGACAACGACGCTGGCTTTGAACTCGCTGAAAGATTATGATCATACCATCCAATACCATCCTCGAAAAGCAAACGTGGTAGCCGACGATCGAGTAGTAAGATCATATGCGGCACGAAAAAGCGATATTGTCAACGCAGAAGGCCCATTTTGTATGACTTGCAAAAAGGATGGAGATAGAGATAAAGACTCAGGACCCACGTGATGATGGCGAATATACGAGTAGAACCGACTTTTAATCGATAAAGTTAAAGTCGCCAAGCTACGCACTGAGCCGATGCATATGAGGAAGAAAGTACAAGAAGGTGCTATGCCGAAGCAAGAATCGATGAAGAAGGAATACTTCGAAAGTCAACTCCGCACTTTTGTGTTCCTAACGACCCGATTTAAAGTATAAAATCATGATGGAGGCGCACAACACACCGCTTGCAATCCATCTCGGGAGTACCAAAATGTATCATGATCTTCGACATACATTTTGGTGGGGCAATATAAAGAGAGAGAGATATAGCTGCTTATCTCAAGGTGTTTAACTTGTCAACGAGTCAAGGCAGAGCATCAAGTACCAAAAGGTCCATCAGAACCACTTGAAATTCCGTAATGGAAGTGGGAGCACATTACCATGGATTTCAAGCATCGGTCTTCCCAAGGTTTCTCAAGGCATAGATGCAATTTGGGTCATTGTTGATAGATCGACCAAGTCCGCTTTCATTTCTTACCAATACGAGAAACTTATACACTTGAACGCCTTGCTCAGATGTACATAAACGAGATTGTAAGATCGCATGGTATGCCAAGATCCATAGTTTCGATCGAGACCCAAGATTCACTTCACGATTTTGGGTTAGTTTACAAAAAGCTATGGGCACGGATTTATTTATTTAGTTCGCATATCATCCTCGCATTTTACGGACAATCGAGAGGACTATTCAAACTCTCAAGATTTATTAAGACTCGTGGTCCTCGACTTCAAGGAAGTCGGGACAAGTTCTTACCATCGGTGGAGTTTTCCTACAACAACAAATTATCAAACAAGTATCGCATGGCTCCATTCGAGGCGCCAGATGGAAGAAAGTGTCGCTCTCCAAAGATGCTGGGATGAGGTGGGTGAAGCAACGTTGTTGGGACCGAGTTGGTACGTATGACTACTTAAAAAGATTCAAACGATCCGACAACGATAAAAACCTCACAAGATCGACAAAAAAGAGTTATGTTGATCTTCATCGAAAGGACGTGGAATTCGATATCGAGATCATGTGTGTTGTTACGTGTTGCTCCATGGAAAGGAGTTACGAGATTTGGAAAGAGAGGAAAGCTCAATCCTCGATTCATCGCCCATTTTTAATCCTCGATCGAGTAGGAACTGTAGCCTATAATTCGCTTTTACCGCCAAGTATGCCTCGTGTTCATAACGCTTTTCATATATCCATGTTACGTAAATATGTGAAAGACCCAACCACATTATCGAAGTTAGAACCGACAAAAATAGCGGAAGATTTAACGTATGAAGAGAGTTCCTGCTCAAATCTTGATAAGAAGGAACATATTCTACGCCCCAAGGTTATACCTCAAGTCAAAGTTTTATGGAGGAACCACGATGTCGAGGAAATGACCGGGAGTTAGAATCAAATGAAATCAAGGTATCCTTACCTCTTCGACATACCGTAATGCACTCTAATTTCGAGGGCAAAATTTCATAAGAAGGGAGATTGTAAGACCCCAACTTTTATGAATAAAGATGAATTTTCTATAATTATCATTTTTGAATATTATGGAATGAATTTGATATAATGTTATAGTTGTGGGTAATATTTATAAATTTTGCAAAGTACGCAAGTTGTTATATAATATTCGATTGGCTCTGGGAATATTCGCTTTAACAGGAATATTCGTATTTACTAACACAATCATCAGTGGACCCTACAACGGAATTATTGCTTGATCGAGAAAACGACAAAAATATTTTTATGAAAATAACGGCGGAAGTTTTATCGTTAATCGTTGTCAAACACCCGCAGTTAAAAGTACAGAATACGCTGTGGTCGCAAGAGTAGCACCAGATTGATTATCGATGCTTACGTGAGAAGTCACTCAGCTTTTGTTCAATTATTGCTTCAAAGAATTGTTTGATAAGATCTCACGTTAATTGATTCAATTATTGTCGATATTTTATATATTATTAAATCAATAATTGAGATGAACGGGTTATTAATATTATTATTTGCAATATTAACGATGTCTAGAAGTTCTCGCCAAGGAGAGGTTTTGTCACCTAATCATGCGCCAATAGGAGAAATCCTTATCGAAAAAGCCCCTCTTTTCCGGAAACGACCGGTCGATTAATATTGTGAATTATAATAATGATGATAAAGTTTTGTTTTATTAGTATTATTAATGTAATAAAATGTAAAAGTTTTTATATAAAATGTAATACTTTTATAAAGTTATTTACCCATTTTATTATCATAATAAATAGAATATATTATATATATATTATATTATATATATTCTATAGATAAAAATTTTTTTATATAAAATGTAATACTTTTATAAAGTTATTTGCTTTATTAGATATATATAAATATAATATATTATATTTTATTATGCATAATATTTTTATATAATGCCTCATATAAGGTTAGATAAGTAAAATCTTTTTATATAAAATTATAATACTTTTTTTAAAGTTATTCATTTTATTAGATTATAAATATATATATATATATATTTTATTTAAAAGATTTTATTTTATTAGAATATTTTATAAGAAACCAATCTGGATCGTCTGCTTAAAAGTAAATCAATCTGACCGCTCAGAATTAGTTACTATTCATTCCATTCTCCTATAAATAGAAGCTCATTCCTTCATTATTTCTTATTAATTCAATCGAAACTCTAGAGAGAGAAACTATAGAGAGAAAGAAGAAAAGTATTTCGCTACTTCACTACTCCTATATCCAGCTTTTCTAAGGTAAGGGTATTATTTCTTTTTCAGATTCATGAAGAGAACTTCATTATTCCATTTTTTTTATTATTCTATTGAAATAACTCAGATACGCTGGCTACCCTATACTTGGTGAAATTCTTCTCGTTATTCCATTCTTTATCATTATGTTGAATAACTCGTCTATGCCAAGTACCGCATACACGGTGAAATTCTTCTCGTTATTCCATTCTTTATTATTCTGTTGAATATCCTGCTCTACATGCATTTTTACGCATACATGGTAAAATTCTTCGTTATTCCATTCTTTATTATTCTCGCTGAACATCCCGTCTCCGTAGCGTTTACGCACGACCCTTCGTTCCGTTATTTATTATTCTGCTGAATATCCCGCTCGCGCTGCGTACGCATTTACGACCGGTTTCCGCTATTTATTATTCTTATTATTCTCGTTGAATATCCCGTCTCAAGCATGCGCTTACGCACGACCGTTCCGTTATTTATTATTCTATTGAATAACCTCGTCTCATGCGTTTATCGCATGCCCGGTGATTTCTTTTGTTATTCCATTCTTTATTATACTCAAATAAGTAAAGTTTTGACTTCTATACTCCATGAAATTAGTGGAATATCCTCGATATTTGCGCTTCATCCAAAGATCTTTTCATGGAAATATTCTTCCGAGCATTCTTAAATTTTACTCTACAAAGAAGTATCATGTCGACAATTTGACGTTATTAGTTCCTCGGATAAATTAATTCTTGAACTTGTTTTATTGAATTCTTATATCATTGTCATCATCCTCATGTTTATATTTATGTTGAAAGTCATCTCGTGCCCAGTAGTGTATGATGGACTTGGTATGATTACGACTGTGGATTATTCGTATAATCACGACCGTAATGTTACAAATGATGTGGTAAAAGTCCTCATCGGCCCGTAGTGCATCGATGGATGGACGCTTGTTGGCATGATCATGACCATCGATGAATACACGAATATCCTCGCCCGTAGTGCATGGATAATTTGTGGTCATGATACTAATGAATATCCTCGGCCGTAGAAAGTGTGGATGATGTGGATTATTTATTGTCGAGTCCCAAATGATAAAAGTGATGAAAAACCTTTTAAATCATAAAAGATAGTAGATTTTATTCTCTACTCGACTTTTTTTAATGGATCGCTTGTTCCACCGCAGCTAAACTTGATGTTTATTATATTTATCGCTTAACATCGTTGAAGGCTAACGATAATTTATTCTCGCATTATCTTAGTCATAATATTTCATCGGGCTAGTTGAGCTCACCCTTTTACTTTCATTGTTCTCTTCAGAAATGAGAACGTAGCAGGGACTAGTCGGGGAACCGGAGTGACGGTCCGTATAATAAGATTAGTAGTCCCTCACTATTCTATTAAATAGTGTGATAATAAATGTAATGAGGACTCAATTGAGTGTGGATATTGTCTAGATGACAATATTTGTATTAAAACTCACAAAGATATATTTTTTGTCGTATTTTTTACACGATCATCGTTGTATAATTAAGTTTTATTTGAATTTTGTACCATGTATTTGGCGACTCAAGATGGGTGATGTGAATTTTGGGGGCGTCACATTAAAAGTCCCCCAATAATGTTTTATCCCTGTAACATCAATCAACAATTCCTGTCCACAATCATATGAACAACTCATAATCATAATTATGATTCTAAATTCCTCTTCACACTCAGGACGAAGATAATTTTTGTCACCTATCTTTACTTAAACATCAAAAATCATGGTTATACCAAATCACAATTCCTACATAATAATCATACTAATAAATTCATCTTGCACTACTACCAAAGATATTCATTAACAATTCATCTCTTTGTACTACAGCCAAAGACATACAACCCATATTTTAGAAGAGTCAAGCAGAGCATGATATCTACTATCTTTTATGAATTAAAAGTGTATAACCAATATTTTATCATTTGAGACTCAACAATAAATAATCTACATCATCGAATCATCCCCTCGCACTACTACCAAGGATATTCATGTAATCATCAATAGTCATGATTATATCGAATAATCCCCGATTATAATCATACCAATAATCGGCCCATCAATGCACTACGCCAATGAGGACTTTTACCACATCATCTATAATATTACGGGTCATGATTATACCGAATGATCCCCGGTCATAATCATACCAATAAATGGTTCATCTATGTGCATAAGCCAAAGATACTCATCAATCAATAGTTCATCTTTACACGTAAGCCAAAGATATACAACTGTAAAACCAATAATCAATAGTCCATCTTTGCACGTAAGTCAAAGATATACAACTGTAAAACCAATAATCAATAGTCCATCTTTGCACGAACCCAATAATCAAGAGTCCGCTCTTTGCACGTAAGCCAAAGATATACAATCAGAAAACTAATAATCAATAGCTTCATCTTTGCACGTAAGCCAAAGATAAACAAATCAAAACCAATAATCAACGGCTTTATCTTTGACGTAAGCCAAAGATGACTTTCATCATAATATAAGCATGAGGATGATGACAATGATATAAGCATTAAATATTAAAGACTTTAAATTTATCCGAGTTTAAAAATATCCAAATTGTCAACATGATCATCGCTTTGTGGAGTAAAATTCAAAATATTATTCATGTACCAAAAATAATTTGGACAGAAAAGAAATATATTTTTCGGCTTAAATAGTACCCCGTGAATAGTATCCTTTGAATAGTACTTCGGGAATAGTACCTCATGAATAGTACTCCGGCATGAAAAGTACCCCAAATACCCGAGTGAATGGTACTAGAGTGAATAGTAATCGGGTGAATAGTAACCCGTGAATAGTAACTCGTGAATAGTACTCCGGCACAAAAAGTGTCCCGAATACCCGAGTGAATAATACTAGAGTGAATAGTAATTGGGTGAATAGTAACCCGTAAATAGTAACTCGTAATAGAAAATACCAAAGAAAATGATATTTCATGATTTAGTACAAAAAGAAATGATATCCCGATGAGTATAATAGAATATACTGAAACCGTAAATGGATTTTCACCACCCTACGCTAATCCACGTAGATGAGATCATTTCCACAATTTAATAAAGAATGAATACAAAGGATCATTCACCATGCATGCGGTAATCCACATAGATGTGTTATTCCAATGTAATAATAAAGAATGGAATAATGTAAGAATTCACCATGCATGCGATAGAATCAATGCATGTGTTATTCCCAATGTAATAATAAAGAATGGAACTGTGTCATTAAGTAATCCGCATGCATGTGATATTCCAACAAAATAATAAAGAATGGAACCGTGTCATGCGTAATCCACACGCATGTGATATTCCAAATGTAATAATAAAAAGAATGGAATAACAATGAATTCACCAAGCATGCGATAGACCACATGCATAAGTTATTCCAATGTAATAATAAAGAATGGAATAACAGAAGAATTTCACCATGTATGTAGTACTTCTCATAGACAGGTTATTCTAATATAATAATAAAGAATAGAATAACAACACTTATGAGTATTGAAAGAAAATAACTCTCTTCATGAAAACGAAAGAATAATACCCCTTACACAATAATAATATGCCTTACCTCAGGAGAAGACTGGATACTGGAATAGTGAAGTAGCAGACTTCGCTTCTTCTTTCTCTCTATAACTTCTCTCTTTATAATTTCTCTATAATAATTGCTCTTGTGAGACTTAGTGAATTGGTGAAAAATAATGAAGGAATGAGCTTCTATTTATAGGAAAATATAGTTTCGATAATTGCACGTTTTGGGGCTCGAAATATTACAGTATAATACTTTCATCTTTTCCTTCATTTTTAATTTAGTCCTGGAAGTATTATCAAACTTGCACCACCTCCCCTAATAGTAAATCATGTGAATCAATAGGAAATCATGTGACTCAATAGTTCTAAACATGTAAAAAAATTAATTGCAGTATAGTACCTTCAACTATACCTCCATTTTTAACTTAGTCATGCAAGTATTATCAATCTTGCACCAACTCTCCTAATAGTAAATGATTGTGAATCAATAGTATACACATGTGAACAAATAGTTATAAGCATGTGAATTAATAGCAATTAATTGCTCATTTATCCGATTAATTACCCGATTGGTCAATATAACCTCCAGAGATCAATTATTATCGAAATAAATGTCGATTTTCACTAACACTAATAATTCCAACACAATGGAACTATCAATTTCATCTTTAATCAACACGAACTTATTCATCATTAATATTATAATTCACAATATTTAACAATCAGGTTGTTCCCAGGAAAAAGGGGGCTTTCCGATAAGGATTTCTCCTTATTGGCGCGCAATTAGGTGACCAAACCTCTCCTTGACAGAACTTCTAGACATTGTCAATATTGCAAATAATAATATGAATAACTTTGTCGTCTCAATTATTGATTTAATAATATAACATATTATGCAGATGATACTGTGACAATAATTGAATCAATAATATGAGAGATATGATGCAGCAATAATTGAGTATAACTGAGTGACTTCTCATGTAAGCATGAATAATCAATACCGTGTGCTACTATGCAACCACGCGTATTACTATACTTTTACTAACGAGTAGTTCAATAGTTTTAAGGGTAACACTTTCGCAGTTATTTTTATAAAAAGATAATTCTGTCATTTTCCAAATACGACAATACTTCTGTTGTGGGGTCCACCAATGATTATGCCATCGTACGAATATTCCCTGATAAAAAGAATATTCCCCGACCAAACGAATAACAACTTTCTTACTTTGTAAAATTTTCAAATATCACCCTTAACTTTAACCTTTTATCAATTTAACCATTTACTAAATAGAATAATTATAAGAAAATTGAATACTTTCATTTCATAAAATTCGGGGTCTCACAGTTAATACTTCATTCCTGTAATACTCATCAATAGTTCTTTGCTATACTCAAGACAAAGAGAACTCTCATCACCTGTCTTCACCTGAACCACCAAAAATCATACGTTAATTTTTAACGGTTTAAAATTTGTGGACATATACTCAACTTATATATGTATAACATATCCAAAAATTGCAACGATCCAACGGTCGGATTAAAATTATAACTCACGCAATAGAGGTTTAAGAACACCGATTTGATTTTTTAATACTTCCAATCCAACAAAATACTGATAAAACACCTCAACATTAATTCCTTCATTTATAACCACATAAAATAAATATTTTCCTATCCATCAATTATGTCCATGTAAAATAAATATTTCCTTATCATATAAATCAATAATTAATTATTCACAAATAATATTAGAGAATCACAATAATGACAACCGCATGCTCCTGTGAAGAGGGGTTTTCCGATAAGGATTTCTCCTTCATCGGCCGCCGAATTAGGTGTCCAAACCTCTCCTTGATGTAACTTTCTAGACATTGCCAATAATGCTATCTAATAATATTATTCAAATAATATGAATTATTGATTTGATAATGGAAAATACTGTGCAGTGATAATTATTTAAATAACAATAAAATAAAATATCAACGCAGCAATTATTGAATCAATAAAATAAAATATTGAACAGTAATTACTGTAACAATTATTGAGTAGTGTCTTCTTTCGTAAGAATCAATAATTCAAAAACACTGTGCAATACCGTGTGCTACTGTGCAACCACGCGTATTACTGTATTTTAACTACTAGGTATTCTAACAGTGTTAACGATAACAACTATGCCGTTACTTATAAAACTCAAACTTGTCGTTTTCTTCATCCGATAGTTATTCTGTTATGGGGCCCACAAATGGCTGCGTCATCGTATGAATATTCCCCGACAACAAGAATATTCCACGACCAAACGAATATTCCCCAACAGAAATGAGTATTTTATAACCACTTGCGTATTTTGAAAATTTTATATATATCACCCTTAACTTTAAAATTTTATCAATTTAACTATTTAATAAATAGAAAAATTGAATACTTTTATTTCATAAAATCTGGGATCTCACAATCTCCCCTCCTTATGAAATTTCGCCCTCGAAATTTACGTACGTACCTGGTATATCGAAGAGATGAGAATACCTTGCTTTCTTTTTGGATTTGTACCTTCCCGGTTATTTCCTTTCTATCATGATTTTTCCATTGTTCATCTCCTGTATTTCAGATATCATTCTAGAATATAGTTTCAAAATAAGGGTTAATTTACATGCCACATATTATCCCTATACTCTGACTGACCAATTAAATACCAAATAAACTTAGGTAGGTCATACAAGCGAAGGAATTCCCCATCTCTCCCCTCCTAGTTATTGTCTCACATCTCAGGCAGGGATCATATCCCTAAGCTTTGATACCAACTATGACACCCCCAAAATAGGTATACGCCACCCATCTTGGGTCGCCAGATATATGGTACAAAATTCAAATAAAAACTTAAATAAACAACATGAGCTATGAGTTTTAATACAAATATTATCTTCTAGACAGTATTCAAACTCAAAAATTCTCATATATACTGTGAGTTTCAATACAAATATTGTTACGTATATAATACGACAATATTTATATTTAAATTCTTACAATGCCATATAAAGTACAGCAGCAAATATATCAAGTCCCCGAAGGGACACGAGAAGATTTATGTTCTCCTCATTCTAATGGAGTGCACCTTTGACGTTTCCAAATTCTGATTCACCTCACCCTATTGTTGTTCACCAAAATTAAATATCAAATGATGTATAAAAATGTCACACACATTTTAAGTTCTCAGTACGATTATTATAACACACCGCTTCATAATTTGATTAGGCTTGTGACTAATTCGTATCACCACTTTATACCCATGTTCTCTCTGCTAGTCCCAGCTACCCTTTTATTACCTGAAAGGGGTGGTTAAGTAAAAGGGTGAGCTCAACTAGCCCAATAAGAAATATTGTGACTAAGATAATGCAGAACAAATTATCATTAGTCTTTGTGACACCCCCAAAATAGGTATACATCACCCATATTGAGTCGTCAATAACATGGTACAGAAATAACTACAACTTTATTAATACAACATGAAAACTGTGAGTTTAAATACAAATATTACCGTCTAGACAATATTCACACCCAAATAAGTCCTCATTACAATTATTAGTACATTATTTTATAAAAATGGTGAGGACTACTAAAACAACTTTCTAGAATCATCATTCCACACCCCGACTAGAACTCGCTACATTCTCACCTCCTAAGAAGAAAAATGGAACAAAATGGAAAAGGGTGAGCTCAACTAGCCCAGTAAAGAATATTATGACTAAGATAATATAGAACAAATTATCGTTAGTCTTCAATAAGGAAAAATCTGATAAAATACAATAGACAACAAGTTTTAAATCAATATTCACAGCGAAAATAATAATTCATAGATGAGTTATGTAGAGAATGAAATCAACTATTATCTATGAATTTAAAAGTCCATCATTAATATTTTATCCCTGTAACATCAATCAATATACAACTGGAATCAAATATTCATCTTTGCACTACAGGCCAAAGATATTCATCAGTTGGTCATATTCATCTCAACACATGTACATCTTTGCATTGCAGCCAAAGATATTCATCATAAAATCATTAATCTTTGCACTACAGGCCAAAAATATTCAATAATATCATCATTTAGGACTGAGGATGATGAAAAATATTTTAAAGAAAACGAATCCAGTGAAACAAAAAAATAAATATTAAGGACTCGTATTTCGGTTTATCCATGTCCAAAAATACCTCACAAATAATCATAGTGTAGTAAAATTCAAGAATGATCAAAACATGGATACAATCAAAGCTAATATCCATAATAGATATTTTGGACGAAAAGGAAAAATTTTATTTTTCGATGAATAGTGTCGATTCGTGAATAGTGTCAGATATCGTGAATAAAGGCCAGATACGTGAATAGTAACCCCGACACAAAAAGTTCCAAATTTGATTAAAAGTTCAAACCTATATTTCGGCATAATGATATTGAAGAAAATAATACAATTTAAGAAGAAAATAACATCCCTTACCTTGAAAAGACTGTACTTCTAGCTGGAATACCGGATATAGTGTTGAAGGAAACTTGCACCGTATAGCAACACTCAAAGTATCAAAATACTCACAAGAATATGTTTGATAATATAGAGAGAGAAAGGGAGAGAAAACTTTAGTTTCTGGTGTGATTTTCAATTCTAACCTAAGCACCCTATTTATAGGAAAATGCTTAGAACACCAAAGCAGAAAATTTAATAAAATATTAATATATTTATTAAATTTTCCTTAGCCTACCTTGACCATCTGAATTCAGCTATCAAATAATGAATAAAAAAATGTTTTTGTTATTAAAAATAATTAAAACTTTCAAAAATCAATTATTTCAGAACTACGGAACTTCAATAATTCATAATAAATAGCCCTTTTATCAGAAAAATTCAAACCACATGTCTTTTCCATAGAAAACTCTATTCTCTACAACTTTGTAAGTTTAAGTTTTTCCATATTCCAAACAAAAATTAACTGAAATCCACAAACGGGCGATTTTGCAGGCTATAATCAAATTTCAGTCAAGAAATGGGCCCACAAACATGTTTAACATGTTTTAAACAATTTTTGTAACAAAAATACTCTTCCTCCTCATATACTCATATATCCCACATTTATTGTAAAAATATCACCATTATTATATTATTAAAATATAATAATATATTTAAATGAATTATTTATCGTAAAAGATAAAATAAAAATTTTCAACAATTGTCACATTAAAATTTTCTCCATCTCAGTATCCACATAAATGAATATTTTCCTTATCATATAAATCAATAATTAATTATTCACAAATAATATTACGAATCACAATCATCGACAACCGAATAGCCTCCGAGAAAGAGGGCTTTCAATAAGGATTTTCCTTATCTTGGCGCGCAATTAGGTGACCAAACCTCTCCTTAGATGTAACTTTCTAGACATTGCCAATAATGTTATCTAATAATATTATTCAAATAATATGAATTATTGATCCGATAATGAAAATACTGTAGTAGTGACAATTATTGAAACAACAATAATATAAAATATCAATGTAGCAATTATTAAATCAATAAAATAAAATATTGAATAAGAATTCATCAGAAAAATTATTGAGTAATGCCTTCCTACGTAGAGAATCAATAATTGCGCAATACGTGTGCTACTATATTTTAACCAACGGGTATTCCAACAAGATAATTCAGTAATAACTACGCCTGTTATTTATAAACAACTTATACTTGCTGCTTTCTTCATCCAATCGCTTTTAGTTATGGGGCCCACAAAGGTCACAAGCCGGCATATATACGAATATTCCCACACGGTAAGAATATTCCACGACCAAACGAATATTCTCCGATAAAAATGAATATTTTATAACCACTTGCATATTTTAAATATTTGCGCATTTTACCCATAACTAACCACATTAATCAAATCAACCCTTACTATTTCAAAATAATAAATAGAGGAAATTTGATTTTATTTATAATAAGTTGGGGTCTTACAACCTCCCCTCCTTATGAAATTTCATACTTCCTCAAGCCAGAACTCGCATTTCTTCAATTTGGCATACAGTTTGTTTTCACGAAGCCTTTGGAGTACCAGCTTCAAATGGTGCTCATGATCTTCACGACTTTTTGGAATATATGAGGATGTCATCAATAAAAATAACAACGAATCGATCCAAATATTCCTTGAATACTCGGTTCATCATATCCATGAAAGTCAAGAGAGAGCATTAGTCGGTCCAAAAGACATGACTAAGAATTCATAATGCCCATACCGAAGTTCTCAAGGCGCCTTTGAATATCCTCGCCTAATCTTCACCGATGATATCCGGAACGAAGATCGATTTTTGAAAAGAATTGTGCCCTTGCAATAATCGTCAAACAAGTCATCAATACGAGGTAGAGGATACCTATTCTTGATGTTGACATGGTTCAATTCTCGATAGTCAATACAAAGTCGCATACTCCCGTCTTTCTTCTTTACAAATAAAACAGGAGCACCCCAAGGAGATGTACTAGGATGAATGAAACCGATGTCCAACAACTCCTGTAGTTGGACCTTTAACTCCTAAAGTTCAATAGGAGCCATTCGATATGGGGTTTTAGAAATGGGCTTTGTACGGGTTCAAGATCAATAAAGAATTCAACTTCACGCTCGTAAGTAGTAATTTGGAAGTTCTTCTGAAACATGTTAGGAAATTTACTAACAACAGGAATATTATTCAATTCTGACTTGTCTTTATTCAAATCCATTACATGGGCTAAGAAAGCTTGACATCCATTTTTCAATAAACGGATAGCTTTATGACTAGATATGACAGTGATTGATTTTAGTGGTTTAGTTGCTTGAATTAATAAACAAAGTTGGTTAGAATATGAAAACTAACAACCTTACGAAATCAATCAATTTTGGCATGATGAGTAGTTAACCAATCAATCCTTAAAATCACATCAAAATCAAATATCTTTAAAGAGATAAGGTCAACAGGTAATGTGATGGTGCCAACTTGGATCAAACAAGATTTATAAATAGTGGATGTGATGAAAGTTTCTCCTAACAGAGTCTCCACAGATAAATCAAAGTCTAATTTCTCCAGATTTAAGTTTAAACGTTGAGTACAAGCAGGAGAGATAAATGAATGGGTAGCACCGGTATCAAGTAAGGTATAAACTTCGCAAAAATTTATGATTAGCTTACCCGTGATCACCTCGTTTGGGTTCCTCGCATTTTGACCAGTCACGACAAACGCTCTTCCAGGAACCGTTGACTTTGACTTTTTTGGGATAGCCTTTTGAGTCACCATCCCCGCTGGACTTGGTTTCGCTACCGTACAATCTCGAGCGATATGTCCTTCCTTTCAACAATTATAACATACCTTGAACTATTGTGGGCAGTTTGGGCTGATATGTCCCTCTTTTCCATATTTATAGCATACGACCGGTGGTCGTTCTCCTCCCTTAGAACTAGTTGTTGCTGGTGTTGACGTCTTCACATGGTCATTATTGAATCTCCTCTTTTTAAAATCTCCTCCCGACTCGCTTCTTCTATCCTCATGGCCATAATTACCACTAGAATGGTTACCGCCTTTGTCCGTATTCTTCTTTCTCCGCTGGTTATCGTTGTTCTAATGACTGCTGTCACCAGTATGATCCTGGTTATGGTCCCTCGGTTGAACGTACTCGTTATCTCGCTCTAATAATTGAGCCATGTTGACAACATCTGAATAGAGAGAAAAATTATGAGAAATGAGATACTGACGTATGTCGGGTTTCAAACCTCTCAGAAACATCCGTGTCATACGTTCCTCACTCTCCACCAAATGAGGTGCAAACCTGGATAACTCTACAAACTTTGCTTCGTACTGGGACACCGTCATGTTATTTTGTTCCAGTCTAATGAACTCCACTTCCTTCATATGACGAATACTTTCAGGAAAGTACTTGTCATTGAACGATTCTGAAACGTCTCCCAAGACATGCCGAAAAGTCTTGGTGGATGGAGTACGCTTCACGATTCCCACCAAGAATCTACCTCATTACGGAACATAAAGGTAGCAAATGGAACCTTCTGTTCCTCTGTGCATCCCAAGACATCGAATATCTTGGTGATTTGTTTGACCCACATTTCTGCCTTAATCGGATCCGGTTTTTCCCAGAATTCTGGTGGCCCTAACTCTTTGAACTACTTGGCTGTAACAAACCGTGCGTTGTTATCATTTCCACCTGTATTTTGTACACGAGTCTCCCTCGTCTGATTTTGCATGAACTGCAAAAAGCTTCTAAACATCCCGTCGTTCATCATCTGCTCAATGGTGTTGTTCACAGGAGGAACATTGCCAGCCTGTTGTACGTTCTCCTCGTTGGTGAGTAAAGGTGTCTCCACGGTCTCATTTACTCCACTGTTAACATTCTCAGTCGACATTCTCAAATACTGCCATAAAACAAGGGTTAATTAAGGAAATCAACATATCACATAATATCCCTATATACTAACCAACTAACAAAAAAGCTTAGGTAGGACACACTAGCGAAGGATTTACTCGTCTCTCCCCTCCTAATTCTATTCCCCGATCTCCGCCAAAGATCATATCCATAAGCTCTGATACCAACTGTGACGCCCCCAAAATAGGTATACATCACCCATTTTGAGTCGTCAATAACATGGTACAGAAACAACTACAACTTTATTAATACAACATGAAAACTGTGAGTTTAAATACAAATATTGCCGTCTAAACAATATTCACACCTAAATAAGTACTCATTACAATTATTGGTACATTATTTTACAAAAATGGTGAGGACTACTAAAACAACTTTCTAGAATCATCATTCCACACCCCGACTAGAACTCGCTACATTCTCACCTCTTGAGAAGAAAAATGGAACAAAAAGGAAAAGGGTGAGCTCAACTAGCCCAGTAAAGAATATTATGACTAAGATAATATAGAACAAATTATCGTTAGTCTTCAACAGGGAAAAATCTGATAAAATACAATAGATAACAAGTTTCAGATCAATATTCACAGCGAAAATAATAATTCATAGATGAGTTATGTAGAGAATGAAATATACTATTATCTATGAATTTAAAAGTCCATCATCAATATTTTATCCTTGTAACATCAATCAATATACAACTGGAATCAAATATTCATCTTTGCACTACAGGCCAAAGATATTCATCTGTTGGTCACGTTCATCTCAAAACCTGTACATCTTTGCATTGCAGCCAAAGATATTCATCATGAAATCATTAATCTTTGCACTACATGCCAAAGATATTCAATAATATCATCATTTAGGACTGAGGATGATGAAAAATATTTTAAAGAAAACGAATCCAGTGAAACAAAAGAATAAATATTAAGGACTCGTATTTCGGTTTATCCATGTCCAAAAATACCTCACAAATAATCATAGTGGAGTAAAATTCAAGAATGATCAAAACATGGATACAATCAAAGCTAGTATCCATAATATATATTTTGGACGAAAAGAAAAATTTTATTTTTCGATGAATAGTGTTGTATTCGTGAATAGTGTCGTATACGTGAATAGTAACCCCGACACAAAAAGTTCCAAATTTGATTAAAAGTTCAAACCAATATTTCGGCATAATGATATTGAAGAAAATAATATCATTTAAAAAGAAAATAACATCCCTTACCTTGAAAAGACTGTACTTCTAGCTGAAATACCTGATATAGTGCTAAAGGAAACTTGTACCGTATAGCAACACTCAAAGCATCAAAATACTCACAAGAATACGCTCAATAATATAAAGAGAGAAAGGGAGAGAAAACTTCAGTTTCTGGTGTGATTTTCAATTCTAACCTAAGCATCCTATTTATAGGAAAATGCTTAGAACACCAAAGCAGCAAATTTAATAAAATATTAATATATTTATAAAATTTTCCTTAGCCTACCTTGACCATCTAAATTCAGCCACCAAATAATGACAAAAAAAATGTTTGTGTTATTAAAAATAATTAAAACTTTCAAAAATCAATTATTTCGGAACTACGGAACTTCAATAATTCATAATAAATAGCCCTTTTATCAGAAAAATTCAAACCACATGTCATTTGCATAGGAAATTCCATTCTCTACAACTATATAAGTTTAAGTTTTTCCAAATTCCAAACAAAAATTGATCGAAATCCACAAACGAGCGATTTTACAGGCTATAATCAAATTTCAGTCAAGAAATGGGCCCACAAACATGTTTAACATGTTTTAAACAATTTTTGTAACAAAAATACTCTTCCTCCTCATATACTCATATATCCCACATTCATTGTAAAAATATCACCATTATTATATTATTAAAATATAATAATATATATATAAATCAATTATTTATCAGAAAAGATAAAATAACAATTTTTCAACAATTGTCACATTAAAAATTTTCTCCATCTATATCTACATAAAATGAATATTTTTCTTATCATATAAATTAATAATTAATTATTCACAAATAATATTACGAAATCACAATCTCGATGATCAGCAGTTCCTGGAAAGAGGGGCTTTCCAATAAAGATTTCTCATTCTCTTGGCCATGATTAGGTGACCAAACCTCTCCTTAGACAAAATTTTCCAGACATTACCAATAATGTTATCTAATAATATTATTCAAATAATATGAATTATTGATCTGATAATGAAAATACTGTGTAGTGATAATTATTGAAACAACAATAATATAAAATATCAATGTAGCAATTATTGAATCAATAAAATAAAATATTGAACAGTAACTACTGTAACAATTATTGAGTAATGCCTTCCTACGTAAGAATCAATAATTGGTGCAATACCGTGAGCTACTGTGTTTTAACCACCGGGTATTCCAACAGTATTAATGGTAACAACTACGCCGTTATTTATAAACAACTTATACTTGTCGTTTTCTTCATCCAATCGCTTTCCGTTATGGAGCCCACAAAAAGTCATACCACATAATATACGAATATTCCCAAGCGGTAAGAATATTCCACTACCAAACGAATATCCTCCGATAAAAATGAATATTTTATAACCCCTTGCATATTTTAAATATTTGCGCATTTTACCCATAACTAACCACATTAATCAAATCAACCCTTACTATTTCAACATAATAAATAGAGGAAATTTGATTTTATTTATAATAAGTTGGGGTCTTACAGTCTTCAACAGTATAACAACTGATAGAGTATAATAGACAACAAGTTTTAGATCAACAACTGCAGCGGAATAAGCAATCCATTAGAAGAGTCAAGTAGAACATAATGTCTACTATCTCCTCTAGATTAAAAGTCCATCGTTAATACTTCATTCTGTAATACTCATCAACAGTTCTTTGCTATACTCAAGACAAAGAGAACTCTCATCACTGCCTTCACCGAACCACCACATTATAATTAAATCATAATTCATATTTATAATCAAGTAAATCAACGATGATTCAACTTTTGCACTACAGCCAAAGATATACAACTAAAAAACTAATAACCAACAAATTCCATCTTTTTTCTACAGCCAAAGATATACAACTCAAAAACCAATAATGCTTTGAGACTCGACTTTAATAAGATATCACGACCATGAATTATCCATGCACTACGGGCCAAGAATATTCGTGTTTTTAATTACGGTCATGATTATATCGAATAATCCCTTGTCATAATCATACCAAGTCCATCTATGCACTACGGGCCAAAGATGACTTTTACCACATCATTTGTAATATTACGGTCATGATTATACCGAATAATCCCTGGTCATAATCATACCAAGTCCATCTATGCACTACTAGCTATAGATGACTTTCAACACAATATAAGCATGAGAATGATAACAAAGATATAAAGAATCAATCAAATGAGATAAAGGATAAATATTAAAAAACTTTAACAATATAATTTATCCAAAATTCAATAATGTCCAAATTGTCAACATGATCACCAATTGTGGAGTAAAATTCAAGAATAATATTATATCAAAAATGATTTGAATAATATTTCAACAAATATTTAACGAAGATAATAACATTAATCATTATATTATAACCTCCATTTAATATTATTCATTATATAATAATATTAAATTTATTTACTAATATTATTAAACTCTATTTAATATCAACAATTCATTATTCCTCTTTTAAACTCTATTTAATATTATTCATTATATAATAACATTAAATTCATTTACTAATATTATTAATCATTAATCAATGTGTTCATAACACCTTAATCCAAATGTTATCAATCACTTAATAATCTCATAATCTAATTTTATTAATATTACAACAATATTTTAATCATTTCTTAAACTTATAAATATTTTATTTTAATTGTTTACATTTTACTAATTAATGCATTTAATCATTCTAAAATGCCAAACTCATAAGATTTCATCACCAATAACAAAACCCTCATCAAAAATCTGCATATACCTTATATAGGATTATCAAGAAATAAAATTCTATTTTCCAATTTTCTTACTTCACATAACATATTTAATTCATTTACTCATAACTAGTCCATTTTCATGAAAAATACCAAATCAGTACAAACAAATTTTCTTTTCTGGGAGTTAGCAGAATATAGTCCCATATTGAACATAAATTTTTCTCGAAATTTTTAAAATTTATTTACTATTTTCATATGGCCAAAACTGCCGAATATTTATACATTTATTATAAACTGTACGTTTGTCCAAAAATTTCGAAATTTACAGAGTATACTTCTGTTATATACATGTACGCCCAATAAAAATTTCACCAATTTTGGAGTTAAACACAAGGAGTTATAAAGGTTTACTTTTAAAATAGTTTTTTCCCATAAAATTCATAACTCCTAATCTATACATCCAAAAATCGTCATTTTTGGACACAATCTAGAAAATTCATCAAATTATCATTTCAAATTTTTCCAGAATTTTTGAAGGTCAGAAAAATTATGAAACATGAAAAACATAATAACCCTTAAAATCCCTTACCCCAAAAGAGCAGTATTTCTGACTGAAATATCGGATGTAATGCCGAAGGAAACTGGCACTGAATAGCAACTCTCAAAATATTTAAATACTCACAAAAATACGCTCGACAATATAAAGAGAGAGAAAACTTGTTTCTGGTGTGATTTTCAATTCTAACCTAAGTGCCTATTTATAGGAAAATGCTAGAACGCCATAGGAGACTAAATTAATAAAATATTAATATTTCAAAAAAATTCTACGCACGCATTTTTGAACCAAATTTCAGTCACCACCAGTGGGGCCCACCAAAATCAGATTTCCACACTAACCAAAGTGGGTCCCACCCAATATTAAAAATCATTTTAATTTTCGAAACTTCAGTAATTCATAACAAATAGCCCTTTTATCAAAAAAATACGAATTTTATGTCCATTCCACACGAAATCGAATTCTTTACAACTTTGTAGCTTTAAGTTTTTCTAAATTCCAAACAGAAAATGTTCGAATTCCACAAACGGACGATTTTCAACACCTCTTAAAATTCATAACAAATCATACGTTAATTTTTAACGGTTCAAAATTTGTGGACATATACTCAACTTATATATGTATAACATATCTAAAAATCACAACGATCCAACGGTCGAATTAAAATTATAACTCACGCAATAGAGCTTTAAGAACACAGATTTGATTTTTTAATACCTCTAATCCAACAAAATACTGATAAAACACCTCAACATTAATTCATTCATTTATAACCACATAAAATAAATATTTTCCTATCCATCATTTATGTCCACATAAAATAAATATTTCCTTATCATATAAATCAATAATTAATTATTCATAAATAATATTATAAAATCACAATAATGACAATTAGGTCGTTCCTAGGAAAAAGGGGGATTTTCGATAAGGATTTCTCCTTACTGGCGCGATATTAGGTGACCAAACCTCTCCTTGACAGAACTTTCTAGACATTGCCAATAATGTTATCTAATAATATTATTCAAATAATATGAATTATTGATTTGATAATAGGAAATACTGTGCAGTGACAATTATTGAAACAATAACAATATAAAATATCAACGCAGCAATTATTGATTCAATAAAATAAAATATTAAACAGTAATTACTGTAACAATTATTGATTAGTGTCTTCTTTCGTAAGAATCAATAATTCAAAAACATTGTGCAATACCGTGTGCTACTGTGCAACCATGCGTATTACTGTATTTTAACCACCAGGTATTCCAACAATGTGACGCCCCCAAAATAGGTATACATCACCCATTCTGGGTCGCCAGATACACACTATATAAATCAAATATAAACTTTTTTAATACAACTGTCGTGTAAAAATATGACAAAACTTAGCTAAGTTTAAACATGAATATTGTCTTATAGACAGTATACAAACTCAAATTCAATCCTCATTACACTTATTATCACACTAAGTAGTGAGGACTACTAAAACAACCATCTCGGACCGTCACTCCATTCCCCAACTAGTCCCAGCTATATTTTCATTTCCTGAAGAGAACAATGAAAGAAAAGGGTGAGCTCAACTAGCCCAATAAGAAATATTATGACTAAGATAATGCAGAATAAATTATCCTTAGCCTTCAACAGTATAACAACTGATAGAATACAATAAACAACAAGTTTAACTGCAGCAGAATAAGCAATCCATTAAAAGAGTCAAGTGGAACATAATGTCTACTGCCTCCTCTAGATTAAAAGTCCATCGTTAATATTTTATTCCTGTAATACTCATCAACAGTTCTTTGTTATATCCAAGACAAAAAGAACTATCATTACCTGTCTTCACCTAAACCACCAAAGATTATAGTTAAATCCATAATACATATTTATAATCATGTAAATCAACAGTTTCTCCTTGCCAGAAAGGCTTAATAGAACTTTACTCAATATCCTTACCCCAAAGGCTAAAGATATTCAAATGTAATAACAATGATCATACCAATCAGTTGTCTACATTTGCACTACGGGCTAAAGATATTCAACTACAAAACCAATGGTCATGATCATACCAATCAATTGTTCACAAATCGATTACACTACTCTGAAAGACATTCAATTGTTAACTAATGGTCATGATCCCGCTTAATCACATCATCGAATTATCCATGCACTACGGGCCAAGGATATTCGTTATTATCACCAGTGGTTATGATCATGTCATACACCTATCCATCTTTGCACGTAAGCCCAAGATATACAACTATAAAACCAATAATCAACAATTTGTCTTTGCACGTAAGCCAAAGATATACAACTGTAAAACCAATAATCAACAGTCCATCTATGCACGTAAGCCAAAAATATACAACTGTAAAACTAATAATCAATAGTCCATCTATGCACGTAAGCCAAAGATGACTTTTATCACAATATAAGCATGAGGATGATGACAATGATATAAGCATTAATCAAACAAAATCAAGGATAAATATTAAAGACTTTAAATTTATCCACAGTTTAAATATATCCAAATTGTCAACATGATACTTCTTTGTGGAGTAAAATTCAAGAATAATATTCATGTACCAAAAATAATTTGGACAGAAAAGAATTATATTTTTCGGGTGAATACTACCCCGTGAATAGTACTTCGGGAATAGTACCTCATAAATAGTACCCCGACATGAAAAGTGTCCCAAATACCCGAGTGAATAATACTAGAGTGAATAGTAACCCGTGAATAGTAACTCGTGAATAGTATTCCAGCACAAAAAGTGTCCCGAATACCCGAGTGAATAATACTAGAGTGAATAGTAACCTGTGAATAGTACTCTGACACGAAAAGTGGCCTGAATACCCGAGTGAATAATACTAGAGTGAATAGTGATCCCGACACAAAAAGGTAGAAATTCCACAATAAAATTCATACCAATATTTCGACATAATGATATTGAAAGAAATAATATCTTTTATGAAGAAATAATACCCCTTACGACTGTTGAACGAAAATAATATTCCTACGAATATTGAACGAAGATGATATTCCTTAGGAATATTGAATGAAAATAATATTCATAAGAATACAAAAAATAATATCTCTTCAGAATATGAAATAAATAATATCCCTTACCTCAGAAGAAGACTGGTTACTGAAATAGTGAAGTAGCATACTTCGCTTCTTCTTTCTCTCTATAGCTTCTCTCTCTATAGCTTCTATCTCTATAATTGCTCTTATGAGACTTAGTGAATTGGTGAGAATGAAGGAAGAATGAGCTTCTATTTATAGGAAAATATAATTTCGATAATTACACGTTTTGGGCTCGAAATATTACAGTACAATACCTTCATCTTTTCCTTTATTTTTAATTTAGTCCTGCAAGTATTATCAAACTTGCACCACTTCCCCTAATAGTAAATCATGTGACTCAATAGTTCTAAACATGTGAAAAAATTAATTATAGTATAGTACCTTCAACTATACCTCCATTTTTAATTTAGTCATGCAAGTATTATCAATCTTGCACCAACTCCCCTAATAGTAAATCATGTGAATCAATAGTACATACATGTGAACACATAGTTATAAGCATATGAATTAATAGCAATTAATTGCTCATTTATCCGATTAATTACCCGATTGGTCAATATAACCTCCAGACATCAATTATTATCAAAATAAATGTCGATTTCCACTAACACTAATAATTCCCACACAATGGAACTATCAATTTCATCTTTAATCAACATGAACTTATCCATCATTAATATTATAATTCACAATATTTAACAATCAGGTCGTTCCCAGGAAAGAGGGGGCTTTCCGATAACGATTTCTCCCTATTGGCGCGCAATTAGATGACCTAACCTCTCCTTGACAGAACTTCTAGACATTGTCAATATTGTAAATAATAATATGAATAACTGTGTCATCTTAATTATTAATTTAATAATATAAAATATTGTGACAATAATTAAATAAAACTAAGTGACTTCTCATGTAAGCATCAATAATCAAAGATACTGTATAATCCGTAAAAATATACTATGCAACCAATGCCAGATTTATAATTTTATCACCGATTATTTTATGACAACTTGTTTACTTTGAAAAATTTTCACATATCACCTTTAACTTTAACCTTTTATCAATTTAACTATTTACCAAAATAGAAAAATTGAATACTTTTATTTCATAAAATTCGGGATCTCACAAACAGTGTTAACGATAACAACTACGTCGTTATTTATAAAACTCAAACTTGTCATTTTCTTCATCTGACAGTTATTCTGTTATGGGGCCCACAAATGGTTGCGCCGTCGTACGAATATTCCCCGACAACAAGAATATTCCACGACCAAACGAATATTCCCCAACAGAAATTAGTATTTTATAACCACTTGCGTATTTTGAAAATTTTATATATATCACCCTTAACTTTAAAATTTTATCAATTTAACTATTTAATAAATAGAAAAATTGAATACTTTTATTTCATAAAATTTGGGATCTCACAATCTCCCCTCCTTATGAAATTTCGCCCTCAAAATTTATGTACGTACCTGGTATATCGAAGAGATGAGAATACCTTGCTTTCTTTTCGGATTTGTACCTTCCCGGTTATTTCCTTTTTATCATGATTTTCCCATTGCTCATCTCCTGTATTTCAGATATCATTCTAGAATATAGTTTCAAAATAAGGGTTAATTGACTTGCCACATATTATTCCTATACTCTGACAGACCAATTAAATACCAAATAAACTTAGGTAGGTCATACTAGCGAAGGAATTCCCCGTCTCTCCCCTCCTAGTTCTTATCTAACATCTCAGCCAGAGATCATATCCCTAAGCTTTGATACCAACTGTGAAGCCCCCAAAATAGTTATACGCCACCCATCTTGGGTCGCCAGATACATGGTACAAAATTTAAATACAAACTTAAATATACAACATGAGCTGTGAGTTTTAATACAAATATTGTCTTCTAGACGGTATTCAAACTCAAAAATTCTCATATATACTGTGAGTTTCGATACAAATATTTTTACGAATATAATACGACAATATTCATATTTAAATTCTTACAATGCCATATAAAGTATAGCAGCAAATATATCAAGTCCCCGAAGGGACACGAGAAGATTTATGTTCTCCTCATTCTAATGGAGTGCACCTTTGATGCTTCCAAATTCTGATTCACCTCACCCTATTGTTGTTCACCAAAATTAAATATCAAATGATGTATAAAACATGTCACACACATTTTAAGTTCTCAGTACAATTATTATGCCACACCGTTTTATAATTTGATTAGGCTTGTGACTAATTCGTATCACCACTTTATACCCATGTTCTCTCTGCTAGTCCCAGCTACCCTTTTATTACCTAAAAGGGATGGTGAAGTAAAAGGGTGAGCTCAACTAGCTCAGTAAGAAATATTGTGACTAAGATAATGCAGAACAAATTATCGTTAGTCTTCAACAGTATAACAACTGATAGAATATAATAGACAATAAGTTTTAGATCAACAACTGCAGTGGAATAAGGAATCCATTAGAAGAGTCAAGTAAAACATAATGTCTACTATCTCCTCTAGATTAAAAGTCCATCGTTAATACTTCATTCCTGTAATACTCATCAACAGTTCTTTGCTATACTCAAGACAAAGAGAACTCTCATCACCTGTCTTCACCTGAACCACCACAGATTATAATTAAATCATAATTCATATTTATAATCAAGTAAATCAACAGTCCAACTTTGCACTACAGGCCAAAGATATACAACTAAAAAAACCAATAACCAACAAATCTTCTTTACTACGCCAAAGATATACAATCAGAAAAAACGAATAATGCCGAGACTCAACAATAGTATCACAACCACGAATTATCCATGCACTACGGGCCAAGGATATTCGTGTTTTCAATTACTACCATGATTATACCAATAATCCTCATTCATAATCATACCAAGTCCATCTATGCACTACGGGCCAAAGATGACTTTTACCACATCATTTGTAACATTACTACTACGATTATACCGAATAATCCTCGTCGTCATAATCATACCAAGTCCATCTATGCACTACTAGTCATAGATGACTTTCAACACAATATAAGCATGAGAATGATGAGAAAGATATAAAGAATCAATCAAATGAGATAAAGGATAAATATTAAAAACTTTAACAATATAATTTATCCAAAATTCAATAATGTCTAAATTGTCAACATGATCACCAATTGTGGAGTAAAATTCAAGAATAATATTATATCAAAAATGATTTGAATAATATTTCAACAAATATTTAACGAAGATAATAACATTAATCATTATATTATAACCTCCATTTAATATTATTCATTATATAATAATATTAAATTCATTTACTAATATTATTACACTCTTCATTTAATATCAACAATTCATTATTCCTCTTTAAAACTCTATTTAATATTATTCATTATTTAATAATATTAAATTCATTTACTAATATTATTAATCATTAATCAATGTGTTCATAACATCTTAATCCAAATGTTATCAATCACTTAATAATCTTATAATCTAATTTTATTAATATTACAATAATATTTTAATCATTTCTTAAACTTATAAATAATTTATTTTAATTATTTACACTTTACTAATTAATTCATTTAATCATCTTAAAATGCCAAACTAATAAGATTTCATCACCAATAACCAAAACCTTCATCAAAAATCTGCATATACCTTATATAGGATTCTCAAGCCATAAAATCCTATTTTTCAATTTTCTTACTTCACATAACATATTTAATTCATTTACTCATAACTAGTACATTTTCATGAAAAATACCAAATCAGAAAAAAAAAATTCTTTTCTGGGATTTAGCATAATATAGTCCCATATTAAACATATATTTTTCTCAAAATTTTTAAAATTTATTTATTATTTTTCATATGGCCAAAACTGCCGAATATTTAGACAATTATCATAAACTGTACGTTTGTCCAAAAAGAGCAGTATTTCTGACTGGAATATCGGATGTAATGCCAAAGGAAACTTGCATTGAATAGCAACTCTCAAAGTATCTAAATACTCACAAAAATACACTCGACAATATAGAGAGAAAAAAAAACATGTTTCTGGTGTGATTTTCAATTCTAACCTAAGCGTCTATTTATAGGAAAATGCTAGAACGCCATAGGAGACTAAATTAATAAAATATTAATATTTCAAAAAATTTCTACGCACACATTTTTGAACCAAATTTCAGTCACCACCAGTGGGGCCCACCAAAATCAGATTTCCACACCAACCAAAAGTGGGTCCCACCCAATTTTAAAAATCATTTTATTTTTTGAAACTTTAGTAATTCATAATAAATAGCCCTTTTATCAAAAAAAATACAAATTTTATGTCCATTCCACATGAAATCGAATTCTCTACAACTTTGTAGCTTTAAGTTTTTCCAAATTCCAAACAGAAAATATTCGAATTCCACAAACGGACGATTTTCAATACCTCTTAAAATTCATAACAAATCATACGTTAATTTTTAACGGTTCAAAATTTGTGGACATATACTCAACTTATATATGTATAACATATCCAAAAATCACAACGATCCAACGGTCGGATTAAAATTATAACTCACGCAATAGAGCTTTAAGAACACCGATTTGATTTTTTAATACCTCCAATCCAACAAAATACTGATAAAACACCTCAACATTAATTCCTTCATTTATAACCACATAAATAAATATTTTCCTATCCATCATTTATGTCCACATAAAATAAATATTTCCTTATCATATAAATCAATAATTAATTATTCACAAATAATATTACTGATAAGTAGGTTTTATACCTACTTATCCGGTATCTATTACTTGAATTAGTTGCTTAAACTCATGTTTATTAGTTACTTTTCATGCATTTTGTGTTCATTTTGTAGGTTATATGTTTGGGAGCGGTGTGAGCGACTATTGGTAAGGAAAAGCAAGGAAAATGCAAAGAAAAGCAATCCGGACATCATTTGGACTTTCATGTTCATTTCATGTTCTTGGCATAGAACTTGGACTATATTGAAGAGCTTCTCCTTAGTTTTCTGGAACATCTTGAATCATTCCAATCGGAGTTCGGATGAAAGAGTTATGACATTTCTACCAACGGACGTCGTTGAACTTCATTGTTTTGGGTGGCCATTTGCATAGCAGTCACTTCCGGTCCAATTTGACCTTCATACGTTCGTTATTTCTCAAACCTCAAAGAATGAAAGTTGTATATCTCGTCGATACCTTCGATTTGATAAGTGGCAAGCCCCGTAACTCATCCTAGATCAAAAGTTATGGCCATTTTACCAGATGAGGTTCCAGTAGAAAAATAATTGGCAAATTGGGGGCAAGCCGAGGCTTGCTATTTTATGCCTTGATAGCAAGCCGGGGCTTGGGTCCTGGGCGTTTTATCAGATCACTAGCAAGCCGAGGCTTGCTATTACAAAGGGAAAAGGCAAGCCAAGTCTTGCCTATGCGCAGAATGAGTAGTTTTTGTTCGAATTTGAGTCCGAAAAGGATTGTTTCGAGTTGTTTGATTCAAGGACTTCCAAGAGGACTTAAAGACATATAAAGAGGCTTATAAAAGGAGGAGAATTACAAGGATTAGAGGAAGTTAGAGGAAGAATTCCATTATACTAGATTAGAGTAGATTGGGGAAAAACCCTAGTTATTATGAGATTTGGAGATTGAAGCAACTTGGAGATCATTGAAGATTCAAAGTAGGAGCAAGGAGGGAGCGTCAAATCTACAGACAATAGATTCTATCTTCTTATCTTCTTCTATCCTTGTCTTTTAATGTGTATTCAATTTTGGATTCTTAGTTTTAATTTAATAATCATGAACTAATTCTTTGTTTGAGATTATAATGGATCTTATTGTGTAGTTTATTTTAATATGCTTCGTTATCAATTGTTATGTTCTATCGTGAGGATTGTCTATTGTGATTTGGACTTAATTGTTTAATTGATTGGCCATCAATTACCATGATAATCTATATAAACTCGAGAGATGAAGTATTGATTTAGATCTTATCATGATAGCATGTGTTCAGGATTTTGTTAGTAGCTTAAACTTGATGAGTGTTAAGGTAGAGATATGCTTGACACCGCATGTAATCGGATAGAGAACTTGTTCTTAAACCTTCTTCAATTGTAATTCACATAGAGATATAGTGGGTTAGTTGATTAAGGTGTTTAACAGATTTCTATCTTAATTATGGATTGACGTTAATATGGTATTAGTGCATCGAGAGGTGGTTAATACTACTTTAGTGTTCTTGATTAACAATTCGAGATAGAGAATAATTGATGAAAAGTGTGTTAACTTAAATGAAGCAATAAGTGAAGTTGTGATCTTAAATCTCCATAGTCTTAAATTAATTAGTGGAATTTAATAGTAGTTTAATTTATATAATTTGAAATTCATTCGATAAATAAGATTGAGTTGGTTATGGGTTAGTACTTGGTGATTTTTATTAAATAATTCTTTGTGGGAACGATACTCAACTTATCACTTTATTACTTGTTGACCACGTATACTTGCGTGTTGTGCGTAATTAGATTTTACCCAACAATTACAGAATCACAATAATGACAACCAAAGTAGCTCTCAAGAAAGAGGGTCTTTCCGATAAGGATTTCTCCTTACCTAGCAAGCAATTAGGTGACCAAACCTCTCCTCGATGTAACTTTCTAGACATTGCTAATAATGCTATCTAATAATATTATTCAAATAATATGAATTATTGATTTGATAATGGGAAATATCATGCGTTGATAAATTATTGAAACAATAATAATATAAAATATCAACGCAGCAATTATTGAATCAATAAAATAAAATATCGAATAAAGAATTACTATAACAATTATCGACTAGTGCCTTTTACGTAAGAATCAATAATTCAAAATATTGTGCAATACTGCGTGCTACCTTTATAACCACGCCAGACATCGTATTTTAACCACCGTATCCAACAATTATTATCGGTAACAACTACGTCGCTATTTATAAAACTCAAACTTGTCGTTTTCTTCATCCGACAGTTATTCTGTTATGGGACCCACAAATGGTTGCACCGTCGTAAGAATATTCCCCGACAACAAGAATATTCTATAACCAAACGAATATTCCCCAACAGAAATGAGTATTTTATAACCACTTACGTATTTTGAAACAAATTTTAGATCAACAATTGCAGCGGAAACAACAATTCATTATATTATGACTAAGATAATATACAACAAATTATCCTTAGTCTTCAATAGGGAAAAATCTGATAGAATATAATAGACAACAAGTTTTAGATCAACAATTGTAGCGGAAATAACAATTCATTAGAAGAGTTAAGTAGAGAATGAAATCTACTATCATCTACGAATTTAAAAGTCCATCATCAATATTTTATCCCTGTAACATCAATCAATATACATCTTGCATCAAATATTCATCTTTGCACTACGGGCCAAAGATATTCATTTGTATCACCAGTTTGTCATGTTCATCTCAACACCTGTTCATCTTTGCACTACGTGTGACGCCCCCAAAATAGGTATACATCACCCATTCTGAGTCGTCAATAACATGGTACAGAAATAACTACAACTTTATTAATACAACCCATAAACTGTGAGTTTAAATACAAATATTGTCATCTATACAATATACATACCCAACTAAGTCCCCATTACAATTATTGATACAATACTTTACAAAAATGGTGAGGACTACTAAAATAACTTCCTAGAACCTTCATTTCGTACCCCGACTAGTACTCGCTACATTCTCGCCTCTTGAGAAGAAAAATGGAACAAAAAGGAAAAGGGTGAGCTCAACTAGCCCAGTAAAGAATATTATGACTAAGATAATATAGAACAAATTATCGTTAGTCTTCAACACGGAAAAATCTGATAAAATACAATAGACAACAAGTTTCAGATCAATATTCGCAGCGGAAATAATAATTCATAGAAGAGTTACGTAGAGAATGAAATCTACTACTATCTATGAATTTAAAAGTCCATCATCAATATTTTATTCCTGTAACATCAATCAATATACATCTTGAATCAAATATTCATCTTTGCACTACAGGCCAAAGATATTCATCAGTCGGTCATGTTCATCTCAACACCTGTTCATCTTTGCACTATGGGCCAAAGATATTCATTATAAAATTATTTATCTTTGCACTACAGGCCAAAGATATTCAATAATATCATCATTTAGGACTGAGGATGATAAAAAATATTTTAAAGGAAACAAATCCAGTGAAACAAAAGAATAAATATCAAGGATTCGTATTTCAGCTATTTCATGTCCAAAAATACCTCATAAATAATCATAGTGAAGTATAATTCAAGAATGATCAAAACATGGATACAATCAAAGCTAGTATCCATAATAGATATTTTGGAGGAAAAGGAAAAAAAATTTATTTTTCAATGAATAGTGTCGTATTCGTGAATAGTGTCGTATACGTGAATAGTGTCGTATACGTGAATAGTAACCCCGACACAAAAAGTTCTAAATTTGATTAAAAGTTCAAACCAATATTTCGGCATAATGATATTGAAGAAAATAATATCATTTAAAAAAAAATAACATCCCTTACCTCAAAAAGATAGTATTTCTAGTTGAAACACCGGATATAGGCTATGACTTGAACTTGCACCGTATAGCAACACTCAAAGTATTAAAATACTCACAAGAATACGCTCAATATATCGAGAGAGAAGATTTCAATTTCTGGTGTGATTTTCAATTCTAACCTAAGCACCCTATTTATAAGAAAATGCTTAGAACACCAAAGCAGAAAATTTAATATAATATTATTATATTTACAAAATTGTCAAGCCCACCTCTTGAATCTGAATTCACCACCTTTGCACATGTTTAATGCAATTTCACCCAGCAAAAAAAAAATTTTTTAATTAAAAATAATTAAAACTTTCAAAAATCAATTATTTTGGAACTACAGAACTTCAATAATTCATAATAAATAGCTCTTTTATCAAAAAAATTCAAACCACATGTCCTTTCCATAGGAAATTTCTTTCTCTACAACTTTGCGGAAGAAAGTTTTTCTAAATTCCAAATGTAAATTGACCAAATCCACAAACTGACGATTTTACAAAGCTATAATCAAATTTCGATTAAAGAATTGGGTCTCACCAACACACAAAACATGTGTTAATCATTTAATTCCACAAAAATACTCTTCTTCCTCATATACTCATATATCCCACATTCATTGTAAAAATATCACCATTAATATATTATTAAAATAATATATTTAAATGAATTATTTTATCATAAAAAGATAAAATATTAATTTCCAACAATTGTCATATTAAAAAATTTCTCTATCTATATCCGCATAAAATCAATATTTTCCTCATTATATAAATCAATAATTAATTATTCACAAATAATATTACGAAATCACATTATCGACAACCAAGCGCTTCTCGGAAAGAGGGACTTTCCAATAAGGATCTCTCTCATCGGCCAAGCAATTAGATGATCAAACCTCTCCTTGTATGAACTTTCTAGACATTGCCAATAATGTTATCTAATAATATTATTCAGATAATATGAATTATTGCTCGATAATAGAAAATACCGTGCAATGATAATTATTAAAATAATAAAGAATATAAAATATCAACGCAAAGAATTATTGAATCAATAAAATAAAATAATGAATAAATGAAATTATCGTAACAATTATTGAGTAGTGCCTTTTACGTAAGAATCAATAATTGGTGTAATACCGCAAATACTATCGTGTGTTTTAACCACCGGTATTCTAATAGATAATTGGTAATAACTACGCCTGCTATTTATAACCAACTTATTCTCGTCGCTTTCTTCATCCAATCGCTTTTACATGGGGCCCACACAAGGTCGCTACCACCATATACTTAATATTCCCCGACAAAGAAAAATATTCCACGACCAAACGAATATTCCCCGTCAACAATGAATATTTTAAAACCACTTGCTTGTTTGAAATAATTGCGCATTTTACCCATAACTTACCACATTAATCAAATCAACCCTTACAATTTCAAGATAATAAATAGAGGAAATTTAATTTTATTAAATAATAAGTTGGGGTCTTACACTACGGGCCAAAGATATTCATCAGGTAATCATTCATCTTTTCACTACAGGCCAAAGATATTCATCAAGTATCACCATTAAGGACTAAGGATGATGAAAAATATTTTAGAGAACGAATCCAGTGAGATAAAAGGATAAAGTTTAGAGATTCGTACTTTAGATAACTCAAATTTAAAAATACTCCATAATAAACCAAAATGGAGTAAAATTCAAGAATAAAGATCAAAAACATGGATACAATTAAAGATAGTAACCATAATAGACATCTGGGATAAAGAAGAGAAAAGTTCATTTTTGGTGAATAGTCTGTCAGATTTGTGAATAAATATCGTGATAATGAATAGTAACCCCCAAGCAAAAAAAGGTAGAAATTCTACAATCAAACTCATATCAATATTTCTAAGATAATGATATTGAAGAAAATAATATCATTTAAGAAGAAAATAACATCCTTTACCTCAAAATAACAATATTTCTGATCGAAATATCGGATGTAAAGCTGAAAGGAACTTGCACTTAATAGCAACTCTCAAAGTATCTAAATACTCAAAAAAATACGCTCGACAATATAGAGAGAGAAAACTTATGTTTTTGGTGTGATTTTTAATTCTAACTTAAGCGCCTATTTATAGGAAAATGCTAGAACGCCAAAAGAGACTAAATAATAAATTATTATTATTATTATTATTATTATTATTATTATTATTATTTTCTACGTATGCCAAGACCAAGCTTAGCATGCCTTCTTTGAACAAAAATTAGCAGCCCACATGTTTTCAAAAATTAAAAGTGGGTCCCACCCATAATTTTAATAAAAATATTTTATTTTCCGAAACTTCAATAATTAATATTAAATAGCCCTTTTGTCAGAAAAATACAAATTTTATGTCCATTCCATACGAAATCGAATTCTCTACAATTTTGTAGCTTTAAGTTTTTCTAAATTTCAAACAGAAAATATTCGCAATCCATAAACGGACGATTTTTAATACATCCATTCTAACAAAATACTGATAAAACACCTCAACATTAATTCCTTCAATTATATTCACATAAAAATAAATATTTCCTTTATTTATATCCACATAAAATAAATATTTCCTTATCATATAAATCAATAAATAATTATTCACAAATAATATTACGTAATCACAATAATGACAACCACCGGTCATTCCTCAAAGAGGGGGCTTTTCGATAAGGATTTCTCCTTCATCGGCGCCATGATTAGGTGACCAAACCTCTCCTTGACAAAACTTTCTAGACATTGCCAATAATGCTATCTAATAATATTATTCAAATAATATGAATTATTGATCTGATAATGGGAAATACATGTGCAAAGACAATTATTGAAACAACAATAATATAAAATATCAACGCAGCAGAATTATTAAATTAATAAAATAAAATATTGAATAAGAATTACAAAGAATAATTATTGAGTAGTGCCTTCTTACGTAAGAACCAATAATTCAAAATATGCATACAGCAATACCGTGTCTTTGTTAACCACACGCCAGACATCGTATTTTAACCAATCGGGTATTCCAACAATTGTTAATTGAGTAACAACTACGCCTGTTATTTATAAAAACTCAAACTTGTCGTTTTCTTCATCCTACAGTTATTCCGTTATGGGGCCCATAAATGGTCATACTACCGTCAGTGCATTTAATATTCCCCGACAATAAGAATATTCCACGACCAAACGAATATTCCCCGACAACAATGAATATTTTATAAAAACTTGCTTAATTTGTAAAATTTGCATATTTTACCCATAACCAAAGTATTATATCAAATTATCACCTTATTATTTCAAGATAATAAATAGAGGAAATTTAATTTTATTTATAATAAGTTGAGGTCTTACAACATCCCTTACCTTAAAAGAACTGTACTTCTAACCAAAATATCGGATGAAATATTGAAGAAAACTTGAACTGAATAGCAACTCTCAAAGTATCTAAATACTCACAAAAATACGCTCGATAATATAGAGAGAGAAAACTTATGTTTCTGGTGTAATTTTCAAATCTAACATAAGCACCTATGTGACGCCCCCAAAATAGGTATACATCACCCATTCTGAGTTGTCAATACATGGTACAGAAACAACTACAACTTTATTATTACAACAAGAAAACTGTGAGTTTGAATACAAATATTATCTTCTGCACAATATCTATACTCAAAATAAATCCTCATCACATTTATTGATACATTATTTTACAAAAATGGTGAGGACTACTAAATAATTCTTTCTAAAACCTTCATTCCATACCCTACTTCGTACTCGCTATATTCTCGCCTCCCGAGAAGAAAAAATGGAACAAAAGGAAAAGGGTGAGCTCAACTAGCTCAAGAAAGAATATTATGACTAAGATAATATACAACAAATTATCGTTAGTCTTCAACGGGAAAAATCTAATAGAATACAATAGACAACAAATTTTAAATCAATATTCGCAGCTGAAATAATAATTCATTAGAAGAGTTAAGTAGAGAATGCAAACTACTATCTTCTATGTATGAATTTAAAAGTTCATCGCTCATCCTTTATCCCCAGAACATCAATCAATATACATCTGAATCAAATATTCATCTTTGCACTCACAGTCAAAGATATTCATCGATTGGTCATGTTCATCTAAACACTGCTTCATCTTTGCACAACGGGCCAAAGATATTCTTCAGAATCATTCATCTTTGCACTACAGCCAAAGATATTCAATAATATCATCATTTAAGACCGAGGATGATGAAAATATTTTTAAAGAAACGAATCTAGTGAAACAAAATGACAAGGATTAAGGATTAAGGATTCGTACTTTGTTTTATCCACGTCCAAAAATACCTCAAAAAATAATCATAGTGGTGTAAAATTCAAGAATGATCAAAACATGGATACAATCAAAGCTAGTATCTAGAATAAATAATTTGGACGAAAAGAAGAAATTTTATTTTTCGGTGAATAGTGGTCAGATATCGTGAATAGTCTTGATATCGTGAATAGTAACTCCGACACCAAAAGATAGAAATTTCCCAAAAAACATCTTCACGCTTCATGAATAGTACTCGTGAATAGTAACTCGTGAATAGTAACTCATAAATAGTAACTCGTGAATAGTAACTCATGAATAGTAACCCCGACATGAAAAAGTTCCAACCAATATTTCAGCATAATGATATTGAAGAAATAATATCATTTGAGAAGAAAATAACATCCCTTACCTCGAAAGATCAGTACTTCTAGCTGAAACACCGGATATAGGCTATGACTTGGACTTGCACCATATAGCAATACTCAAAGTATACTCAAAATACTCACAAGAATACGCTCGATAATATAGAGAGAGAAAACTTCAGTTTCTGGTGTGATTTTCAATTCTAACCTAAGCACCCTATTTATAGGAAATTGCTTAGAACACCAAAGCAGAAAATTTAATAAATTAATAATAAATTTCCTACACATGCCTAGAATCTGATTTCAGCCATCAAACACATGCCACATTCTAGAAAAAGTAAGAAAAAACATTTTTCTAATTTTAAATATTTTAAACTTCCAAAAATCAATTATTTCGGAGCTTCGGAACTTCAATAATTCATAATAAATAGCCCTTTCATCAGAAAATTCGAATCTCGCGCATTTTTTAGGAAATTCAATTCTCTACAACTTTGCAGAAGAAAGTTTTCCAAATTCCAAATAGAAATTGGACCAAAATCCACAAACGGGTGATTTTACAGTTATAATCAAATTTCAAATCGATAAATGGGGTCCAATTTACATGTTTAACATGTTTTAAACATTTATTGCAACAAAAATACTCTTCCTCCTCGTATACTCATATATCCCACATTCGTTGTAAAAATATCACCATTATTATATTATTAACATATAATAATATATTTAAATGAATTATTTTATCAGAAAAAGATAAAATATCAATTTTCAACAATTGTCACAATAAAAATTTTCTCCATCTATATCCACATAAAATCAATATTTTTCTCATCATATGAATCAATAATTAATTATTCACAAATAATATTACCAGAATCACAATATGGACAACCGGGCAGTTCCAAAGAAAGAGGGGCTTTCCAATAAGAATTTCTTCTTACTGGCGCGCAATTAGGTGACCAAACCTCTCCTTAGACAGAACTTTCTAGACATTGCCAATAATGTTATCTAATAATATTATTCAGATAATATGAAATATTGCTTCGATAATGAAAAATACTGTGTAATGACAATTATTGAAACAACAGCAATATAAAATATTAACGCATCAATTATTAACTCAATAAAATACTGAACAGTAATTACTGTAACCATTATTGAGTAGTGCCTTCTTACGTAAGAATCAACAATTGGTGCAATACCGTGTACTACTGTGTTTTAACTACCGGGTATTTTAACAAAGATTAATTGTAATAACTACGCCGTTATTTTTAAACAACTTATATTTGTCGCTTTTCTTCATCCAATCGCTTTCAGTTATGGGACCCACACATATCGGTCGCTGTCAGTAAGAATATTCCCGAGACGCATTTAATATTCCACGACCAACTAATATTCCCCGACAACAATGAATATTTTATAACCACTTGCTTATTTTGAAATATTTATGTATCTTACCCCTAACTATCCACATTAATCAAATCAACCCTTACTATTTCAAAATAATAAATAGAGAAAATTAAATTTCATTAATAATAAGTTGGGGTCTTACAACCTCCCTCCTTATGAAATTTCATTCCTCGAAATTGACGTGACGATACTGTGTGTTTCAAAAGGTGAGGATACCTCGCTTTCATTTCCGCTTCCAATTCCTGTGTCATTTCCTCTATAAGCATGATTCTTCCACAAAACTTTAACTTTGTGGTATGACCTTTCATGGCGTAGGACATGCTCCTTCCTATCTAAGATCTTGACAATACCTCCTCATACGTTAAGTCTTCTACTATCTCGTCCTGCCTCTAACTCAATAACGTGGTTTGGGTCTTTCACATATTTACGAAGTACGAGATATGTGAAACACATTATGAACACGAGACATACTTTCGAGGTAACGCGAGTCTATAGGCTACATTTCCTACTCGGTCAAGAATTTGAAATGGACCAATAAATCGTGGATTGAGCTTTCCTCTCTTCCCAAATCTTGTAACTCCTTTCTATGGAGCAACTCGCAACAATACATGATCCCCTACACTAAATTCCACGTCTTTTCGATGAAGATCCGCATAACTCTTTTGTCGATCTTATGCTTGGTTTGTATACGTTGTTCGAATCATTTGATCTCTTTTCGGTGAGTCATATCGTATTAACTCGGGTCCCAACAATGTTGCTTCACCCACCTCATCCCAACATATTGAGAGCGACACTTTCGTCCCATATAATGCTTCAAATGGAGCCACACCTATACTTGCACGATAATCATTGTTGTAGGAGAATTCCACCAATGGTAAATACTTATCCCAACGCCTTTGAAGTCTAGGACACGAGTCTTAATAAATCTTCATGAGTTTGAATAGTCCTCTCGATTGTCCGTCTCAATCCGTTTGGGGATGGTATGCGAACTAAATCGCAAATCCGTGCCCATAGCTTTTTGCAAGCTAACCCAAAATCTTGAAGTGAATCTTGGGTCACGATCCAAACTATGGATACTGGCATGCCATGCAACCTCACAATCTCATTCACGTACATACTAGCAAGACGTTCAAGGAATAAGTCTCCGTGATCGGCAAGAAATGAGCGGACTTGGTTAATCTATCAACAATAACCCAAATAGCATTGATGCCTTGAGAAACCGTAGGAAGACCCGTAATCTAAATCCATGGTAATGTGTTCCCACTTCCATTTCGAATCTCAAGTGGTTGCAACGGACCCTTAGGTACAAGATGCTCCGCCTTTACACGCTGACAAGTTAAACACATTGAGATAAACTTTGCAATCTCTCTCTTCATATTGTTCCACCAAAATGTATGTCAAGATCACGATACATTTTAGTACTTCCAAGATGGATTGCAAAATGGTGTATTGTGTGCCTCCATCATAATCTTGTACTTTAAATCGTAGTCGTTAGGAACACAAACTCTAGAGTGGACTCAAGTATTCCTTCTTCATCAATTCTAGCTTAGGAATAGCTCCTTCTTGTACTTTCTTCTTACATACGCATCACCCGGCCTGGGGGCTTGAGCAACCTTAACTTTTTCTATTAAAGTTGGCCCTACGCGTATACTTGACATCATCGTACTTTCGTTCCTCGTATATGATCTTCTACTCAATGCGCCACCTACCACGTTAAACTTTACCAAGATGGTATTGAATAGTGTGGTCGTAGTCTTTCAATAGTTCGAGCCAACGTCATTTGCAGTATGTTGAGTTCTTTTTGAGTGAAGAAATATTTAAGGCTTTTATGGTCCGAATATATCTCCACTTTCCCTCCATATAGATAGTGCCTCCATATCTTTAGCGGCTGAAAACGATCGCCGCTAACTCTAGATCATGAGTAGGATAATTCCTCTCATACTCTTTTTAAGTTGTCATGCGAGGCATAGGCTATGACTTTCCCACGTTGCATGAGAACACATCCTAACCCTTTGCACAAGCATCATTGTAGATAACAAATCCATCCGAACCGGATGGTATTGTTAGAAACAGTCTTAGAAATAAGTCTCCTCTTAAGCTCTTGGAAACTCTTCTCGCATTCTTCGCTCCAAACGAATTTCAGATCCTTTCAAGTTAGCTGAGTTAATGGAGTAGCGATTCGAGAAAACCCTTCCACGAATCTCCGATAATAACCAAATAAGCCCAAAAACTACGTGATTGATCACCGACTTGGTTGCTCTAACTTTGTATTGCTTTAATCTTCGCTCGGATCAACAGATACTCCATGTTTCGACACCATGTGCCCAAGGAATGCTACTTCCTCAAGCCGAACTCGCATTTCTTCAATTTGGCATATAGTTTGTTTTCACGAAGCCTTTGAGTACCAAATTTCAAATGGTGCTCATGATCTTCACGACTTTTGGAATATATGAGGATGTCATCAATAAAAACAACAACGAACCCGATCCAAATATTCCTTGAATACTCGGTTCATCATATCCATGAAACCCGCGGAGCATTAGTCAATCCGAAAGACATGACTAAGAATTCATAATGCCCATACCGAAGTTCTCGAAGGCGCTTTGGAATATCCTCGCCTAATCTTCACCGATGATATCCGTAACGAAGATCGATTTTTGAAAAGAATTGTGCCCTTTGCAATCGGTCAAACAAGTCATCAATACGAGGTAGAGGATACCTATTCTTGATGGTGACATGGTTCAATTCCCCGATAGTCAATACAAAAGTCGCATACTCCCGCCTTTTCTTCTTTACTTAATAAAACAGAGCACCCCAAGGAGATGTACTAGGACGAATGAAACCGATGTCCAACAATTCCTCGTAGTTGGACCTTTAACTCCTCGAAGTTCAATAGGAGCCATTCGATATGGGGTTTTAGAAATGGGCTTTGTACCAAAGTTCAAGATCAATAAAGAATTCAACTTCACGCTACGGGGTGATCCGGAAGTTCTTCGAAAATACGTCGGAAAAGTCAATAACAACAGAATATTATTCAAATTTGACGTGTCTTTATTCAAATCCATAACATGGGCTAAGAAAGCTTGACATCCGCTTTTCAATAAACGAATAGCTTTATGATTAGATATGATGTGATTGATTTTAATGGTTTAGTTGCTTGAATTAAATACAACAGGTTGGTTAGGAATATGAAAACTAACAACCTTACGAAAATAATCAATTTTGGCATGATGAGTAGTTAACCAATCAATCCTAAAATCACATCAAAAGCAAGTATCTTTAAAGAGATAAGGTCAATGGTAAGGTAATGGTGCCAACTTGAATCAAACAAGATTTATAAACAAAGGATGTGATGAAAGTTTCTCCTAACGGAGTTTCCACAGATAGGTCAAAGTCTAATTTCTCGTGAGTCAAGTTTAAACGCGTTGAGCACATGCGAGAGAGATAAATGAATGGGTAGCACCGGTATCAAGTAAGGTATAAACTTCGTAAGAATTTATAAATAGCTTACCCGTGATCACCTCGTTTGGGTTCCTCGCATTACGACCAAACCACAACAAACGCTCTTCCCGAATCGTTGACTTTGCCTTTTCTCGGGATGTCTTTTGAGTCACCGCCCCATTGAACTAGGTTTATTCATCGTATAAATCTCTAGCGATATGTCCTTCCTTTCCACAATTATAGCATACCTTGAACTGTATATGGACAGCTTTGACCGATATGTCCCTCTTTTCCGCATTTGTAGCATATGACCGGGTGGTCGTTCTCCTCCCTTAGAACCGATTCTTTGCTTAAGACCGCTCGTCTTCACATGGTCATTGTTAAATCTCCTCTTTTAAAATCTCCTCCTCGACTCGCTTCTTCTATTTTCATGGCTATGATTACCACCAGAGTGGTTACCATTTTTGTCCGTCTGCTTTCCTTCTCCGTTGGTTATCATTATTCGCTGACTTCTATCTCCGGTACGATCCTCGGTTGTGGTCCCTCGACCGACCGTACTTTCGTTATCTCGCTCTAATAATTGAGCCTGCTTACAACATCTGAATAGAGAGAAAATTTATGAGAAATAAGATATCTTGACGTATCTTGCCGTTTTCAAACCTCTCGAAAACATCCACGTCATACGCTCCTCATTCTCCACCAAATGAGGTACAAACACGATAACTCGCAAACTTTGCCTCGTCTTCGAGACACCACCACATGTTGTTTTGCTCTAATCGATGAACTCCACTTCCTTCATATGACGAACACTTTCGTGAAAGTATTTGTCATTAAATAGTTCTGAAACGCTTCCCGGGACATCTTTGAGTGCGGCCGGATGGGTACGCTTCACGGACTCCCACCAATGTCTCATTCGCCACGGAACATAAAGGTGGCGAATGGAACCTTCTGTTCCTCCGTGCATCCCAAGACATCGAATATCTTGGTAATTTGCTTGACCCATGTTTCCGCCGTGATCGGATCTGGCTTTCCTTAAATTCGTGGTCCCAACTCTTTGAATCGCTTGGCCATTTGTGACAACCCGTGAATTGCTATCATTTCCTCCTCAGATTTTGAACACGAGTCTCCTCCAATCGATTTTGCATGAACTGCAAAAAGCTTCTAAACATTCCCTCGTTCATCATCGCTTTCGGTGGTGTTGTTTACAGGAGGAACATTGCCACTGTTGCATCGTTCTCCTCGTTGGTGAGTACAGTGCGTCTCCACGGCCTCATTTCCATTGTTAATATTCTCAATCGACATTCTCAAATATCGCTATAAAACAAGGGTTAATTAAGGAAATCAATATATCACATAATATCCCTATATATCACCAACTAACAAATAAGCTTAGGTAGGACACACTAGCGAAGGATTTATTCTCTCTCCCTCCTAGTTCTATTCCCCGATCTCCGCCAGAGATCATATCCCTAAGCTCGATACCAACTGTGACTCGACACCAACTTGTGTCAAGACCTCACATTGATACCTATCGGTTTGCCACAGCAGAGCAGGCGTCCCCTACGGAGAGTCCGGCGGTGCATCCCCCATCAACGAAGTCACCAAATGAGAGGCTTGGGGCTCTTTACTTATAGCTCGATACCAACCGTGGCGCCCCAAAATAGGTATACATCACCCATTCTGAGTTGTCAATACATGGTATGTAAATAACTACAACTTTATTATTACAACAAGAAAAATTGTGAGTTTGAATACAAATATTATCTTCTGCACAATATCTATACTCAAATAAATCCTCATCACATTTATTGATACATTATTTTACAAAAATGGTGAGGACTACTAAACAATTCTTTCTAAAACCTTCATTCCATACCACGACTCATACTCGCTATATTCTCGCCTCCCGAGAAGAAAAAAATGGAACAAAAGGAAAAGGGTGAGCTCAACTAGCTCAAGAAAAGAATATTATGACTAAGATAATATACAACAAATTATCGTTAGTCTTCAACAGGAAAAATCTAATAGAATACAATAGACAACAAATTTTAAATCAATATTCGCAGCGTGAAATAATAATTCATTAGAAGAGTTAAGTAGAGAATGCAAACTACTATCTTCTATATATGAATTTAAAAGTTCATCGCCTATCCTTTATCCTGTAACATCAATCAATATACATCCGAATCAAATATTCATCTTTGCACTACTGCCAAAGATATTCATCAATTAATCATGTTCATCTAAACACCTATTCATCTTTGCAACTGACGGGCCAAAGATATTCTTCAAAATCATTCATCTTTGCACTACAAAGCCAAAGATATTCAATAATATCATCATTTAAGGCGAGGATGATGAAAAATATTTTAAAGAAACGAATCCAAAGAAACAAAATGACAAGGATTAAGGATTAAGGATTAGTACTTTGTTTTATCCACGTCCAAAAATACCTCAAAAATAATCATAGTGGTGTAAAATTCAAGAATGATCAAAACATGGATACAATCAAAGCTAGTATCTAGAATAAATATTTTGAACGAAAAGAAGAAATTTTATTTTTCTATGAATAGTGCCAGATATCGTGAATAGTCTTGATATCGTGAATAGTAACTCTCGACACACCAAAAGATAGAAATTTCCCAAAAAAACATCTTCACGCTTCTTCATGAATAGTACTGCGTGAATAGTAACTCGTGAATAGTAACTCATGAATAGTAACTCGTGAATAAGAACTCATGAATAGTAACCCCAGAACATGAAAAAGTTCCAAATTTGATAAAAAGTTTCAACCAATATTTCAAAGATAATGATATTGAAGAAATAATATCATTTGAGAAGAAAATAACATCCTTACCTCGAAAGATCAAGATTTCTAATTAAAAACCTGATATAAAGCATGACTTGGACTTGCACCATATAGCAATACTCAAAGTATACTCAAAATACTCACAAGAATACGCTCGATAATATAGAGAGAGAAAACTTCAGTTTCTGGTGTGATTTTCAATTCTAACCTAAGCACCCTATTTATAGGAAATTGCTTAGAACACCAAAGCAGAAAATTTAATAAATTAATAATAAATTTCCTACACATGCCTAGAATCTGATTTCATGTATTGAAGACTAAGCGAGCCAGCCTAGAACGCCATCAAACACATGCCACATTCTAGAAAAAGTAAGAAAAAACGTTTTTCTAATTTTAAATATTTTAAACTTCCAAAAATCAATTATTTCGGAGCTTCGGAACTTCAATAATTCATAATAAATAGCCCTTTCATCAGAAAATTCAAATCTCGCGAGTTTTTATAGGAATTTCAATTCTCTACAACTTTGCAGAAGAAAGTTTTTCCAAATTCCAAATAGAAATTGACCGAAATCCACAAACGAGCGATTTTACAGGCTATAATCAAATTTCAGTCAATAAATGGGGTCCACCGACATGTTTAACATGTTTTAAACATTTATTACAACAAAAAATACTCTTCCTCCTCAGATACTCATATATCCCACATTCGTTGTAAAATATCACCATTATTATATTATTATCATATAATAATATATTTAAATGAATTATTTTATCGTAAAAGATAAAATATCAATTTTCAACAATTGTCACAATAAAAATTTTCTCCATCTATATCCACATAAAATCAATATTTTTCTCATCATATGAATCAATAATTAATTATTCACAAATAATATTACGAAATCACAATATTGACAACCGTGCGCCTCCTGTGAAAGAGGGGCTTTCCAATAAGAATTTCTTCTTCTTGGCGCCTTGATTAGGTGACCAAACCTCTCCTTAGAGCGTAACTTTCTAGACATTGCCAATAATGTTATCTAATAATATTATTCGGATAATATGAATTATTGCTTCGATAATGAAAAATACTTGTGTAATGACAATTATTAAAACAACAAAGATATAAAATATCAACGCAGCAATTATTAACTCAATAAAATACTTGAATAATAATTACATCGTAACCATTATTGAGTAGTGTCTTCACGTAAGAATCAACAATTGGTGCAATACTGCGTCTTCTTGTGTTTTAACTACTAGGTATTTTAACAAAGATTAATTGTAAATAACTACTGCCGTTATTTTTAAACAACTTATATTTGTCGCTTTTCTTCATCCAATCGCTTTTCTCATGGGGCCCATACATGGTCAAGGCCGTCGCATTTAATATTCCCCGACAAAGCATTCTAATATTCCACGACCAACGAATATTCCCAACAACAATGAATATTTTATAACCACTTGCTTATTTTGAAATATTTATGCGTATCTTACCCCTAACTATCCACATTAATCAAATCAACCCTTACTATTTCAAAATAATAAATAGAGAAAATTAAATTTCATTAATAATAAGTTGGGGTCTTACAACCTATGTATAGGAAAATGCCAGAATGCCAAAGCAGATTAACCTACTACCTGATGGCTTTACCTATTACTATTCCATGCCCACCACTTTTGAAATAAAATTTTAGCACATTTTTCACCAACCAAAAGTGGGGCCCACCCATTCTATAAATTTTCAAAATGTTTTACCATTTAAACAATAATCAGAAACTTCAATAATTCTTAATAAATAACCCTTTTATCAGAAAAATACGAATTTTATGTCCATTCCATAGAAAATCGAATTCTCTACAACTTTGTAGATTTATGTTTTTCCAAATTCCAAACGAAAAATGCCCGAAATCCATAAACGGACGATTTTTAATACCCCCATTCCGACAAAATACTGATAAAACATCTCAGCATTAATTCCTTCATTTATATCCACACAAAATAAATATTTTCCTATCCATCATTTATGTTCACATAAAATAAATATTTTCTTATCATATAAATCAATAATTAATTATTCACAAATAATATTATAGAATCACAATTATGATAACCAGATCGTTCCCAGGAAAGATGGGGCTTTCCGATAAGGATTTCTCCTTACTGGCGTGCAATTAGATGACCAAACCCCTTTCCTAGATAGAACTTTCTTATACATTGCCAATAATGCTATCTAATAATATTATTCAAATATTATGAATTATTGATCTGATAATGGGAAATACTGTGAATAGTGCCGTATTCGTGAATAGTGTCGAATACGTGAATAGTTCCGTATACGTGAATAGTAATCCCGACACTAAATGACAAGAATTTCACAAGAAAAATCTTACCAATAGTCCGGTATAATGATATTAGAAGAAATAATATCATTTTTTTAAAAATATAACATCCCTTACCTTGAAAAAGATTTGTATTTCGATTGGAATATTGGATATAGTCTTTGAAGAGAACTTGCACTCAGATAAAGCAACATTCAAAGTATCAAAATACTCACAAGAATACGCTCGATAATATAGAAAGAGAAAGAGAGAGAAAACTTCAGTTTATGGTGTGATTTTCAATTCTAACCTAAGCACCCTATTTATAGGAAAATGCTTAGAACACCAAAGCAGAAAATTTATAAAAATATTAATATATAAATTAAATTTTCTACACCAACCTTTGAAGATCTGAATTCAGCAATTAACATGTGCAAGTGGGGACCAACAAAGTGTAAAAAATGTTTTTGTTAAAATAAATATTTAAAACTTCCAAAAATCAATTATTCCGAAACTTCGGAACTTCAATAATGCATAATAAATAGCCTTTTTATCAAAAAAATTCAAACCTCATGTCTTTTCCATAGGAAATTTCATTCTCTACAACTTTGCAGAAGAAAGTTTTTCCAAATTTTAAACAGAAATTGACCGAAATCCATAAACGGGCGATTTTACAGGCTATAATCAAATTTCAGTCAAGAAATGGGGTCCACAAACATGAAAAACATGTTTTAAATATTTATTGCAACAAAAATACTCATCTTCCTCATTTATTCATATATCCCACATTCATTGTAAAAATATCACCATTATTATATTATTAAAATATAATAATATATTTAAATGAATTATTTATCAGAAAAAAGATAAAATAACAATTTTTCAACAATTGTCACATTAAAAATTTTCTCCATCTATATCCACATCAAATGAATATTTTCTTTATCATATAAATCAATAATTAATTATTTATAAATAATATTACAGAATCACAATAATCGACAACCAGTGCCGCTCCTTCAAGAAGGGGGCTTTCGATAAAGATTTCTCCTCTTCTTGGCGGGCAATTAGGTGACCAAACCTCTCCTTAGACAGAACTTTCTAGATATTGCCAATAATGTTATCTAATAATATTATTCAAATAATATGAATTATTGATCTGATAATGAAAATACTGTGTAGTGACAATTATTGAAATAACAATAATATAAAATATCAACGTAGCAATTATTGAATCAATAAAATAAAATATTGAACAATAACTACTGTAACAATTATTGAGTAATGCCTTCCTACATAAGAATCAATAATTGGTGCAATACCGTGTGCTACTGTGTTTTAACCACCGGGTATTCCAACAGTATTAACGATAACAACTACGCCATTATTTATAAACAACTTATACTTGTCGTTTTCTTCATCCAATCGCTTTCCGTTATGGGGCCCACATAAGGCTGCGCCATCGTACGAATATTCCCCGACAGTAAGAATATTCTACGACCAAACGAATATTCTCCGATAAAAAATGAATATTTTATAACCACTTGCGTATTTAAAATATTTGCGCATTTTACCCATAACTAACCACATTAATCAAATCAACCCTTACTATTTCAAAATAATAAATAAAGAAAATTTAATTTTATTTATAATAAGTTGAGGTCTTACATATATATATATATATATATATATATATATATAATCACACATTCCTACACACACACGTCACCCCACATTCCCACACATATTCACACTTTCACCTGCCTATATATATATATATATATATTGAATAACTTTTTACCGATTATTTTGAAAAATGAGTAAGTGGGGGTCTATATAATAAGCCAAATTTATAACAAATAATTCATAAAAATCCCCTCTATTTATCTCAATTCACTTGGCTTCACAAAACATATTTTTGAACAACAATTATTCATCATTTATAACTTGAAATATTAACAACCAGATCATTCTCAGGAAAGAGGGGGCTTTCCGATAAGGATTTCTCCATATTGGCGCGCACTTAGGTGACCAATCCCCTTTCCTCGATAGAACTTTCTACACATTGTCATTAATGCAAATAATAATATCAATAACTTTGTCGACTCAATTATTGATTTAATAATATAAAATATTGTGACAATAATTGAATCAATAATGTGAGATACTATGCAGCAATTATTGTGGCAATAATTGAATAAAACTGAGTGACTTCTCACGCAAAAATCAATAATCAAAGATATTGTACAATATCGTGTGCTAATATGCAACCACGCATATTACTATACTTTTATCACCGGATATTTCAACATTTAACGGTAAAACTTTCACCGTTATTTTTATAAAAAGATATTTCTGTCATTTTCTAACTCCGACAATAATTTTGTTGTGGGGTCCACCAATGATTATGTCGTCATACGAATATTCCCCGACCAATCGAATATTTTATGACAACTTGCATACTTTTCAAAATTTGTATATACTATCCACAACTATAACATTATATCAAATCCACACCATAATAAAAAAAATATTTCAAAAAATTAAATCTTTATTCATAAAATTTGGAGTCTTACATATCACAATTTGTCAACTTAAGTAAGAAAATTCAGCTTAGGTAGGACACACATACTAGCGAAGGATATTACTCGTCTCTCCCCTTCTAGTTCTAATCCCGGATCTCCGCCAGAGATCATATCCCTAAGCTTTAATACCAAATGTGATGCCCCCAAAATAGGTCCACACAACCACTCTTAGGTCACTAGAAATACAACACTACTGACGCAAACTTTTCTATTACCACTATTGAACTGTCGTACAAAACACAACGACAGATATGCTACGAGTTTCAATACAAATATTGTAACGTATATAACACGACAATATTCATACTCAAATTATTACAATGCCATATAAAATACAACAGCAAATATTTCAAGTCTCCAAAGGAACACGAGAAGATTTTTGTCCTCATTCTAATGCGGTGTATTTTTGACACTTTCCAAAGTCGGGTCCTCATCACTACAAGAAAAGGGTTTATCTTCGACGGAAGTAACTTCGATGGAGTACATTCAGTCGAGATTAGTATACCTCTGACTGATTAGTCAGTCAAGAATAGTTCAACAGACATAAAGCATTCCCGACGCACTTACATTTAAACACGACCATCACGGCGCCCAAACTCTCCCGCCAGAACCAACACTACGGTCGACGGAATATCCTGTTACTATCGACGAAATTCAGTCGATTTTATTCTAAACTCGACGGACATACACTCGACGGAATTCCATGGATTTTATCTTTTAAAACCTAACACCTGCTACACTCCCCTCATTTCATTTCTGCCTCTTTAATTTCTCACTCCCTCTCCGGCCGTCTTCTCTCTCTCTCTCTCATGATACCTCTCTTCCTTCCGTACTTTGCAAGCAGCTTCGATCAAACAAGCGACGCCAACTTCCTCAGCCACTCCTCTCCATATCTCCGCTCTCTCTCACGATACCTCTCTTCCTCTCCGGCCACCTGAAGTAGCTCCGACCGACGCCGACGCCACCTTTCCGCCGCCGACTGCTAGCTCAAGCAGCTCGGTCAAGCAATTCCACCCGATTCAAGCGAACTCGATCGATTTCTTCTCAAATTGGTGGTGTACTTTCATTGGTTTGTTAAATTTTCAAGCTAATCAGGTATATTTGATGAATTGCCATTTGATTTTGATTATTATGCTTTTAAATCTATGCCCTAATTTTGCAAATTGAGTTATATAAACTGCTATGTATTTTGTTGGCTATTTTGGGTCTGAAAATTTGTTGGTATATATTGTGTTCATGCCCTAATTGAGTTATATAAATTGCTATGTAATTTATAATGTATGCTATAAATCTGCATAAGTTTGTTCATGCCCTAATGTTATACTGCTATTGTTTGTTTTAAAAATTTAAACTTTAATTATTCCCGACCGAAAAATCAACGGACTTAATTTCGACGTGCTTATATACGACCGAATTACCGACAAAATATTCCGTCGTAAATAAGGTTTTCCTCGACGGAATAACCTTATGGTCGACGGAATATTTCGTCGGAAATTAGCCTTTTTGTTGTAGTGCATCACTCTATCGTTGTTCACCAAAATCAATTATTAAATGACGTATAGAATGTGACACGCACATTTTAAGTCCTCAGTACAATTATGATTCTATTCTCGTTTGTTTTGTCTTGAAATTCAAATCAAATTGAATTTCATCCTTAATTTTTCTCATTGCGTTCAAAAGTTCAGATGTTGCATTCTTGAATTGTAAAAAAAAACTTATAAAGAGTTGTTGACGCTATGAGTGCTTATTTTCGCGTTATTGGCTCTAAAGGTATTGTATCATCCTCACAAGTATGATACATTAATTTAACAAGTATGATACATTATAATAAAAAAAAATATGAAATAAACATCAATAAAATACAATAATTTTAATATAATTAAATTTATGTTCACCAAATAGAAAATACTTTCTAAATTAATAAATTATTAATTTATTGATTAAATAATAACTTTTTAAATTAATAAAAAATTTCATTCTTAACCGTACTAATTTATAAAGGGTCATGATAACATATGTGTAGAAGGCCGTTAATGGTGTACTAATTTGTAATTAAGTGACTGACAATATGTCACTTACCTTTTTATCGACCTAATTTTGTTGTACGTAAATTGTGTACGTGTTTGTTAATGAAGGGTGGTGTGGCTTATCAGGTGGTACCTTTTCTCGTAAGTTTCTTGCTATTAGGGCAACTGTCCATTCATAGGGTGTGGTGCCCTAGAAATGTGGAAATCTTTCTTTATAGTTTCAAAAACTGAGACAAAGCCCACAGCTTTCTCTCCACTCCTGACCCCAAGGCCCAAGCTAAACCCCACCACATCCCATCAAAAAATTTTAAACCTCAAAGATACTACGTCATCTTAGCATTGAATACTTTTTTTATTATTAAAAAAAAGAAAAATAGTAAAATAATGTAAAATATAGATTAAGATTTTATTCTTCAATTTTTCTTAATACAGTGATAAAAATATTATTTTAACGATGTTTTAGCGATACAATTATGGGAATTATTAAATCCACAATAAAAATTATTATTTTCACAATAAAAGTGTTGTTATAAATAATATAGCGACGGTGAAAACCGTCACTATACATTTACAACGGCACTTTGTTGTAAAAATAACAAAAAATATTGTGGATTTAACAATTACCTACAATTATTTATTACGACTTTTAGTTTGTTGCTACGAGCAATTCATGAGTTTGTTGCTACGAGCAATTCATGAGCATTAACAACTTGAAAAAATCGTTAAAAATAATATTTATGTCGTTGAATGTATTTGAAAAAAATTGAAGAATAAATGTAATAAAAGGTTTAGGGGATCCTAATTCGAAAAATGAGCTTTGTTTATCACTTGAGTTAAAAAAAAAATAGCCTTTTGAAACTTTCAAAATGCAGGGAAAAGAAAAATAAAAATAAATCTACAAAAGGAATTTTTTTTATAATTAATGAAGATCAAATAAACAATCTTTACTTTTAAAAAAATCTAAATTTAGGATTAATATTAAAATATTGTGTAAAATGAATAAAAATAGTGCAATAAAATTTTAAACTTTGTTAGTACATGTTGTATTTATGATTTAATAACGCAATGTACTCTAATTGTTCTCCTTTTCATCATTAGGCTTACGTATTTTTTTAAAGGACATTTTATTTTTTGAGTTGTAAATTTTTCATTGAAAATAAATCTTAGAAATGATGATTGCATGTATAGGATACTTGTCAAACAACGAGGAAAATAAAGTATACTGGCGGACAAAATGGTATGATGATTAGCTAAAGATCATTTCACTTGTAAATATCCTCAAGCTCTGAAGTCATTAGAGAAAAATACTAGTTAAAAAGCTCAATCTAAAAGCTTAGGGTTGCTTGTTATTGATCATGTAATATATTCACCGAAATTTAGATTATTGGATAATTAAATTATTGATAACAGAAATTGATCATATTTTATCATTTTATTTGATAAAATTATTTGATTACTAGTAATAATTATTGTGAGTGTTGGGTACGAATTCAAACTAAATTAGTACTGAGTATACATTTTTTTAATATTCACATTTTACTAAAATATCCCATAAATTAATTTATATCAAATAATTCACCAATGAACTTTTATCAGATAAAATAAACACCCAAAATACAGTCTAACTTAGTTAATTCAATAATATTTAATAAATCATGTTTAAAATTTTATTATTATTTCTAAAATAATAATTTAGATTATATTCATTTTGTAATACATAAGAAAAGATTAATTAATTAAATCAATTTAAGCACGATAATAAATTTAACTTATACTAATGAACAACAAAACAAGATAATAAGTACAATTTAGAATATTAGTGTCCAAATTATTAAAATAAACAAGAGTTTGTTTGATATATGGATATTTACTTGGTAAACTTTTTATAATTATGTGTAAATAAGAATATTTATATTCAATTTATTAAAATATGATGGATATTTTTGTCCATAAAAAAAATCTCAAGACCAAGATGTGATAATCTAATATTATCATCTATTTTTTGGTCATCTGGATACCCACTTTAGGTACAAATCATGACATTTTACTAGGCATGTGATTATCAGGAATATAAGATTATCAATGTAATAAACATAATTAATAATTTATTAAGATGACCACTCACATTACTAAAAATTTAAAATGACCATTTCAGATAAGCCGTAACAACCCCCCTAGAGTGATAAAAAAGGGGAGCACTATTTCTACTGTGGAATAACGTGTGTTACTATTTTTTTATCGCATGGTATTTCAACAGGTAAAAGTATTAATATCTTTGCCAATTTTAATTAAAAAGGTTATTTATGTCTTTTTTGGTATCTGACAATTATGTCTTTGTAGGGCCCACAATGATTGGTTGTTTCGACGCCGTCATACTTTACTGAATATTCCATGACAGAACAAATATTTTTCGACATACTTTTTATCTTATAATTTGCATATATCACCCTTAACTTTATCATTTTTTTAATTTAAAACCTTATTATTTAATTAGAATAATAATCATAAGAAAAATTAAATTCTATTATTAAAAATTGGGATCTTACAAATCTCATACGGCCACCACCGCAACGACCGCTACCGCTATGTCTAGCCTTATATGTATACTATTGAAATAATCAAAAGAACATAATTAATTAGAGTTAATTTAATTAAGTTACCGTTATTAATATATAATGAAATATCTACAAAACATAAATAAGTTTAGACTTAGCAATACAAGAAAAAAGCTTATTTTCGACAGATTATTCCGTCGGCAATGACTTCCGTCGACTTTAGCCTATTTTTGAAGGAATATTTCGTCGGGAATTATGTCGAATATACAGTCTTAAGGATTAATTCCGTCGAAAATTCAGTCGAAAATATTTAAAACACTACAAGAAAAGAGGATAATTCCGACGGAATTATTTCCGACGCACTACATTCCGTCGATATTAGGATTTTTTCGAGGAAATAATCCGTCGGAACTATGTCTCTCGAAAATAGTTTATTTCTGACCGAATTCCATCAAAAGTAGGGCTCCACTGGTGGCGCCAAGATTTCCGCCAGCGCCAAATATAACCTCGACGGAACGAGGGTTATTTCTGAGAGAATATCCGTCGGCCTTAAGTTAATTTCGAGGGACCGAAATCCGACGAAACTTCCGTCGGAAATAAACCTAAAAAACCTATTTGGCTTCTTCTTCTCCAGCGCCCTTTCATTTTCATCTCTCTTTCTCTTTCATCAGTCTCACTACTCTATCTCTCTCTCTCTCTCATACTTACCACGCTCCAAACCCCCACCCCCACCCTTCACCCTTCACCCTCACCTTTCACCCCGCACCTTGTGATCCCCACTCCTCCCCCGGCCCCCCCCCCCCTACCCCGTACCCCCCCCCTCTCCCAGGCCCTCCCACCATGTCCTTTGCAGACCCCCCCCCGATACACCCGGTGCCCCCCACTCCCAACCTCCTCCCGGTCCCCAACACCCTTCCCTGCAACCCCACCTCTCTCCCAGATTCCCACCATCCGTCCCAGGTACCACCACCCACTGTCACGGGCATGACCGACTCCATTGCATTCCTACCACTGCCTCATTGTAAGAAGACCCCAAATTTTTTAAATAAAAGAATTTCCTTTATTTATTATTTTGAAATAGTAAGGGTTGATTTGATTAATGTGGATAGTTAAGGGTTAAATATGCAAATATTTCAAATTAAGCAAGTGGTTATAAAATATTCATTGTTGTCGGAATATTCGTTTGGTCGTGGAATATTCGCATCTTTGTGGAATATTCGTATGACGATGCAAAAATGACATGTGTGGGCCCCATAACTAAAGTGATTGGATGAAGAAAACGAAAATATAAGTTGTTTTTAAATAACTACAGCGTAGTTGTTCTTAAGTTATCTTGTTGAATACCCGTGGTTAAAACACACTAATACGCCGTTGTTGAACAAGAAGACACCAGTATTGCACCAATTATTGATTCTTACGTAAGAAGGCACTACTTTCTCAATAATGGTTACGATAATTACCGCTCAATATTTTATTGAGTTAATAATTGTCATGCGTTGATATTTTATATTCATGTTGTTTCAATAATTGTCATTACACAAGATCTTTCATTATCGAAGCAATAATTCATATTATCCTGAATAATATTATTAGATAACATTATTGGCAATGTCTAGAAAGTTCGCTTCTAAGGAGAGGTTTGGTCATCTAATCAAGGCGCCAAGAAGAAGAAATTCTTATTGAAAGCCCCTCTTCCTGAACCGCTCGGTTGTCAATATTGTGATTACGTAATATTATTTGTGAATAATTAATTATTGATTTATATGATGAGGAAAATATTGATTTTATGTGGATATAGATGGAGAAAATTTTAAAATGACAATTGTTGAAAATTAATATTTTATCTTTTCGATAAAATAATTCATTTAAATATATTATTTTAATAATATATTAACTAACGATGATATTTTTACAATGAATGTGGGATATATGAGTATATGAGGAGAAAGAGTATTTTGTGGCATTAAATGTTTAACACATGTTTTGTGTGTTGGTGGACACAATTATCGAATCAAATTTGATTATAGCACAAAAATCGCTTGGCTTGTGAATTTCTATTACGATTTTTGTTTGGAATTTGGAAAAACTTTCTTCTGCAAAGTTGTAGAGAATTGAATTTCCTATAAAAACTCGTGAGATTCGAATTTTCTGATGAAAGGGCTATTTATTATGAATTATTGAAGTTCAAGTCTCAAAATAATTGATTTTGGGAGTTTAAATTATTTTTGTTAAGAAAAACGTTTTTGTATTTTTTTTGGACATCATTAACATGTGTGGCTGGTGTTTTGACCAAAAGGTGGGCTAAGGAAAATTTGTATAATTATATTAATATTATATTAAATTTTCGCTTTGGTGTTCTAAGCATTTTCCTATAAATAGGTGCTTAGGTTAAATTGAAAATCACACCGTAAACTGAAGTTTCTCTATATTTCTCTCTCGATATTTTGAGCGTATTCTTGTGAGTATTTTGAGTATACTTTGAGTATTGCTAGATGGTGCAAGTTCCTTCAAAGACTATATCTGTGATTATTCTAGCTAAAATCTTGATCTTTCGAGGTAAGGGATATTATTTTTTTTGTAATGATATTATTTCTTCAATATCATTATCTTTGAAATGTTGATCCGAAGTTTTTATCAAATTTGGAACTTTTTCATGTCGGGTTACTATTCACGAGTTACTATTCACGAGTTACTATTCATGAGTTACTTATTCACGATTCTTATTCACGAGTAGTATTATTCATAAGCGTGAAGATGTTTTTGTGGAATTTCTATCTTTTGGTGTCGAGTTACTATTCACGTGATACGGCACTATTCACGATATCTGACACTATTCACGATATCTACAGTACTATTCAATAGAAAAATAAAATTTCTTCTTTTCGTCCAAAATATCTATTCGGATACTAGCTTTGATTGTATCCATGTTTTGATCATTCTTGAATTTTACACCACTATGATTATTTTGAGGTATTTTGGGCGTGGATAAAACCAAGTACTAATCCTTAATCCTTAATCCTTGTCATTTTGTTTCAATCGGATTCGCTTTTTTAAAAATATTTTTCATCATCCTCGCCTTAAATGATGATATTATTGAATATCTTTGGCACCAGTAGTCTAAAAGATGAATGATTTCAAGAATATCTTTGGCCCAGAGTGCAAAGATGAACAGTGTTTAAATGAACATGACCGATCGATGAATATCTTTGGCCTTTAGTGCAAAGATGAACAGTGTTGAGATGAACATGACCGATTGATGAATATCTTTGCCTCAGTAGTGCAAAGATGAACATTTGATTCCGTATGCATATCGATTGATGTTACAGGATAAAATATTGATGATGGACCGTTAAATTCATAGATTATAGTAGATTTCATTCTCACGTAACTCTTCTATGAATTATTATTTCCGCCATGAATATTGATCCGAAACTTGTTGTTTTGTATTCTATCGATTTTTCCTCGTCAAAGACTAACGATAATTTGTTGTATATTATCTTAGTCATAATATTCTTTATCGGGCTAGTTGAGCTCACCCTTTCCTTGTTGTTCCATTTTTCTTCTCGTGAGGCGAGAATGTAATGAGTACTAGTCGGGGTATGGAATGAAGGTTCTAGAGAGAGTTGTTTAGTAGTCCTCACCATTTTGTAAAATAATGAATCAATAATTATGATGGGGATTTATTTGAGTATAGATATTGTCTGAAGATAATATTTGTATTCAAACTCACAGCTTTCTTGTTGTAATAATAAAGTTGTAGTTGCTTTACGCACCATGTATTTGGCGACTTTCGTAATGGGTGTTGTGTATACCTATTTTGGGGGCGCCACAACTTGGTATCGAGCTTAGGGATATGATCTCCGGCGAGATCTGGGAATAGAACTAGGAGGAAGAGACGAGTAAATCCTTCGCTAGTGTCCTACCTAAGCTTATTTGTTAGTTGGTCAAGATATAGGGATATTATGTGATATATTGATTTCCTTAATTAACCCTTATTTTATGATGGATTTGAGAATGTCGAATGAGAATATTAACAAATGGAGTAAATGAGACCGTGGAGATGCCTCAGACTCACCAACGAGGAGAACGTGCAACAGCCGTGGCAATGTTCCTCCCGCGAATAACACCAACCGAAAGCGATGATGAACGAGGGATGTTTAGAAGCTTTTTGCAGCTCATGCAAAATCGACGAGGGAGACTCGTGTTCAAAATACAGAGGAGGAAATGATAGCAATTCACGAGTGGTCACAACAAAGCAAGCTTCAAAGAGTCAGGACCACCAGAGTTCTGGGAAAGCGGATCCGATTAAAGTGAGACGTGGGTCAAACAAATTACCAAGATATTCGATGTCTTGGGATGCACGGAGAACAGAAAGTTCCATTCGCCACCTTTATGTTCCGTGGCGAGGCAGACATCTTGTGGGAATCAGGAAGCGCATACCATCCAAATTTCAAGATGTCATGTCAGGGAGACGTTTGAAACAGTTCAATGACAAGTACTTCCCTCGAAAGTATTCGGCTATATGAAGGAAGTGGAGTTTATTAGACTAGAGCGAATAACACGACGGTGTCCCAAAGACGAGGCGAAGTTCATGAGTTATCCGTGTTTGCACCTCATTTGGTGGAGAATGAGGAACGATGACGCGGATGTTTCGAGAGGTTTGAAACCCGACATACGCCGATATCTCATTTCTCATAAATTTTTTCTCTTTCAGATGTTGTCAATGGGCTCAGGTTGTTAGAGCGAGATAACGAGTATACGTTCAACCGAGGGACCATAACCGTGATCATATCAAGATAGCGGTCATCGAATAACGATAACCAAATGGAGAAAGAAGAATACGTATTAAAGGCGGAACCACTGGTGGTAATCGTGGCCATGAAAATAGAAGAAGCGAGTCCTGGGAGGAGATTTTAAAAGAGGAGATTCAACAACGACCATGTGAAGACGCCGGCCAAGATGAGAACTAGTTTTAAGGAGGAGAACGACCACCGGTCAGATGTTACAAATGCGGAAAGAGGACATATCACCAAACCGCCAACAACAGCTTTAAGGTATGCTATAGTTGTGGAAAGGAAGGACATATCGCTTCGAGATTGTATGCAGAAGCGAAACCTAGTTCGATGGGGACGGTGACTCAAAAGACCGTCCCGAAAAAGTCAAAGTCAACGATTCCGGAAGAGCGTTTATCGTGACCAATAAAATGCGAGGAACCCGAACGGTTAGCACGCAGTTAGTTAATTATAAATTCTTACGAAGTATATACCTTACTAGATACCTGGGTTCTACCCATTCTTTTATCTCTCTTACTTGAGCTCAACGTTTGAACTTGACTACGGAGAAATTAAACTTTGACCTATCTGTGGAGACTCCATTAGGAGAAACTTTCATTACATCCGTTGTTTAAAAAATCTTGCTTGATTCAAGTTGGCAGTATCACATTACCTGTTGATCTTATCTCTTTAAAGATACTTGCTTTTGATGTGATTTTAAGGATTGATTGGTTAACTACTCATCATGCCAAAATTGATTATTTTCGTAAGGTTGTTAGTTTTCATATTCCTAAGCAACCTGTTATTCGAATTCAAGCAATCAAACCATTGTAGTCAAACATTTTCATATCAAGCCATGAAGTCATTCGTTTATTACGGATGTCAAATTTTCTTAGTCCATGTTATGGATTTGAATAAAGACACGCCGATTTGAATAATATTCCTGTTGTTATTGATTTTTCCCGACGTATTTTCTCAAGAATTTCTTGCTTACTCCCAAAGCCTCGATATTAAATTTTGTATCGACTTTGAACCCTAGACAAAACTCATTTCTAAAATCTCATATCGAATGGCTCCTATTGAACTTCGTGAGTTAAAAATTCAACTATAGAATTTGGTACCGAGCCTTTATCTTGTGACTTCCTTTGTGGAATTCACCTAAGCCGAACTCTCTGTAGGGACGCCATATTCGTGCGATAGTAAACCGATAGGTGTCTTTGTGACGTCTATCCAAGATTGGGATATGAGTCACGCTTGAGAGCAACCTAAGTCGCTTATCGAAAGACGTAGCTTTCAGAAGCTTAGTTGGTTATTATCGGAGATTCGTTGAAGGATATTCTCGAATCGCTATTCCATTAACGCAAATGACTTGTAGAGATACAAAATTCGAATGGAGCAAGGAATGTGGGAAGAGATTCAAGAACTCAAGAGGAGACTCATTTCAAAGACATGTTCGATCATGCCATCCTGAAAAGCGAACGTGGTAGGCGACGCGTTGAGTAGAAGATCATATGCGGAACGAAAAGCGATGATGTCAAGTATACGATAGAGCCAACTTTAATAGAAAAAGTTAAGGTTGCTTTCAAGCCACCGAATTCGGAGATGATGCGTATGAAGAAGAAAGTACAAGAAGGAGCTATTCCTAAGCGAGAATTGATGAAGAAGGAATACTTGAGTCCACTCTAGACTTTGTGTTTCTAACGACTCGATTTGAAGTACAAGATTATGATGGAGGCACACAATACGCCATTTGCAATCCATCCTCGAAGTACTAAAATGTATCGTGATCTTCGACATACATTTTGGTGGAACAATATGAAGAGAGAGATTGCAAAGTTTATCTCGATGTGTTTAACTTGCTAACGTAAAGGCGCGAGCATCTTGTACCTAAGGGTCCGTTGCAACCACTTGAGATTTTGAAATGGATGTGGGAACACATTACCTCGAATTTCATTACTAATCTTCCCAAGGTTTCTCAAGGCATAGATGCGATTTGGGTTATTGTTGATAGATTAACCAAGTCTCGCTCATTTCTTACCGATATCGAGAGACTTATTCCTTGAACGCCTTTCTCGTATATGCGTAAATGAGATTGTGAGATTGCATGGCATGCAAGATCCATAGTTTTAGATCGTGACCCAAGATTCACTTCATGATTTTGGGTTAGAAAGCTATGGGCACGAATTTACGATTCTGGTTTGGCATACCATCCTCAAACGGATGGGCAATCGAAAGGACTACTCAAACTCTTGAAGATATATTAAAACTCATGTGTCCTAGATTTCAAAGGAAGTTGGGATAAGTACTTGCCATCGGTGGAATTCTCATACAACAATAGTTATTAAACAAATATAGGCATGGTTCCATTCAAGCATTATATGGACGAAAATGTCGCTCTCCAATATGTTGGGATGAGGTGGGTGAAGCAACATTGTTGGGACCCGAAAGTTAGTACGTATGTATGACTAATGATTCGACAACGATATACAAACCAAGACAAGATCGACAAAAGAGTTATGCGAATCTTCATCGAAAGGACGTGGAATTTAATGTAGGGATCATGTATTGTTGCGAGTTGCTCCATGGAAGGGAGTTACAAGATTTGGGAAGAGAGGAAAGCTCAATCCATGATTTATCTGGTCCATTTTAAATTCTTGACCGAGTAGGAAATGTAGCCTATAGACTTGCGTTACCTCAAGTATGTCTCGTGTTCATAATGTGTTTCACATATCCGCATTTCAGAAATATGTGAAAGACTCGAACCACGTTATAGAGTTAGAACCAGGACGAGATAGCCAAGACTTAACGTATGAGGAGGTACTTCAAAGATTTTGGATAGGAAGGAGCATGTCCTACGCAAGAAAGGTTATACCACAAGTTAAAGTTTTGTGGAGGAATCATGCTATAGAGAGAAATGACCGGGAGTTGGAAACGAAATGAAAGCGAGGTATCCTCACCTTTTCAAAACACCAGTACGTCGACGTCCAATTTCGAGGACGAAATTTCATAAGGAGGGAGGTTGTAAGACCTCAAAATTTTTAAATAAAAGGAATTTCCTTTATTTATTATTTTGAAATAGTAAGGGTTGATTTGATTAATGTGGATAGTTAAGGGTTAAATATGCAAATATTTCAAATTAAGCAAGTGGTTATAAAATATTCATTGTTGTCGGGAATATTCGTTTGGTCGTGGAATATTCGTATGCCGTGAATATTCGTATGACGACGGCAATGACCATGTGTGGGCCCCATAACGTGAAAGTGATTGGATGAAGAAAACGACAAATATAAGTTGTTTTTAAATAACTACAGTAGTTGTTGCAGCTTAATACATTGAATACCCGGTGGTTAAAACACACTAATACGCTATTGTTGAACAAGAAGACACCAGATTGCACCAATTATTGATTCTTACGTAAGAAGGCACTACTCAATAATGGTTACGGAATTACCGCTCAAAGATTTTATCGAGTTAATAATTGTCATGCGTTGATATTTTATATTCTTGTTGTTTCAATAATTGTCATTACACAAGATCTTTCATTATCGAAGCAATAATTCATATTATCCTAATAATATTATTAGATAACATTATTGGCAATGTCTAGAAAGTTCATGTCTAAGGAGAGGTTTGGTCATCTAATCAAGGCCACAAGAAGAAGAAATTCTTATTGAAAGCCCCTTTTCCTGGAACCGCCTCGTTGTCAATATTGTGATTCTCAGTAATATTATTTGTGAATAATTAATTATTGATTTATATGATGAGGAAAATATTGATTTTATGTGGATATAGATGGAGAAAATTTTAAAATGACAATTGTTGAAAATTAATATTTTATCTTTTTCCGATAAAATAATTCATTTAAATATATTATTTTAATAATATATTAACTATGATATATTTTACAATGAATGTGGGATATATGAGTATATGAGGAGAAAGAGTATTTTTGTGGCATTAAATGTTTAACACATGTTTTGTGTGTTGGTGGACACAATTATTGGCCCAAAATTTGATTATAAACAGTAAAATCGCCCGCTTGTGAATTTCGGTCGATTTTTGTTTGGAATTTGGAAAACTTTCTTCTGCAAAGTTGTAGAGAATTGAATTTCCTATAAAACTCATGAGATTCGAATTTTCTGATGAAAGGGCTATTTATTATGAATTATTGAAGTTCAAGTTCAAATAATTGATTTTTGGGAGTTTAAATTATTTTTGTTAAGAAAAACGTTTTTTATATTTTTTTGGACATCATTAACATGTGTGGCTGGTGTTTTGACCAAAAGGTGGGCTAAGGAAAATTTGTATAATTATATTAATATTATATTAAATTTTCTTTGCTTTGTGTTTCTAAGCATTTTCCTATAAATAGGTGCTTAGGTTAAATTGAAAATCACACCGTAAACCTGAAGTTTTCTCTATATTTCTCTCTCGATATTTTGAGCGTATTCTTGTGAGTATTTTGAGTATACTTTGAGTATTGCTAGACGGTGGTAAGTTCCCTTCAAAGACTATACCCTAGATTCTAGCTGTAAGTCTTGATCTTTCGAGGTAAGTGGATATTATTTTTTTTGTAATGATATTATTTCTTCAATATCATTATCTTTGAAATGTTGATCTGAAGTTTTATCAAATTTGGAACTTTTTCATGTCTGGGTTACTATTCACGAGTTACTATTCACGAGTTACTATTCATGAGTTACTATTCACGAAGTTACTATTCACGAGTACTATTCATGAAGCGTGAAGATGTTTTTGTGGAATTTCTATCTTTTGGTGTCTGAGTTACTATTCACGTGATACGGACTATTCACGATATCTGAAGACTATTCACGTGATACTGCATTATTCAATCAAAAAATAAAATTTCTTCTTTTGTCCAAAATATCTATTCGGATACTAGCTTTGATTGTATCCATGTTTTGATCATTCTTGAATTTTACACCACTATGATTATTTTTGAGGTATTTTTGGGCGTGATAAAACCAAGTACGAATCCTTAATCCTTAATCCTTGTCATTTTGTTTCAATCGGATTCGCTTTTTTAAAAATATTTTTATCATCCTCGGTCTTAAATGATGATATTATTGAATATCTTTGGCCCAGAAGTGCAAAGATGAATGATTTCTGAAGAATATCTTTGGCCCAGTAGTGCAAAGATGAACAGTGTTTAAATGAACATGACCGATCGATGAATATCTTTGGCCTTTAGTGCAAAGATGAACAGTGTTGAGATGAACACGACCGATTGATGAATATCTTTGGCTCAGAGTGCAAAGATGAACATTTGATTCCGTATGCATATTGATTGATGTTACAGGATAAAATATTGATGATGGATCGTTAAATTCATAGATTATAGTAGATTTCATTCTCTACGTAACTCTTCTATGAATTATTATTTCATTGCGAATATTGATCTCGAAACTTGTTGTTTCATTGTATTCTATCGATTTTTCCTCGTTGAAGACTAACGATAATTTGTTGTATATTATCTTAGTCATAATATTCTTTATCGGGCTAGTTGAGCTCACCCTTTTCCTTGTTGTTCCATTTTTCTTCTCGTGGAGGCGAGAATGTAAATGAGTACTAGTCGGGTATGGAATGAAGGTTCTAGAGAGAGTTGTTTAGTAGTCCTCACCATTTTGTAAAATAATGAATCAATAATTATGATGGGGATTTATTTGAGTATAGATATTGTCTGAAGATAATATTTGTATTCAAACTCACGCTTTCTTGTTGTAATAATAAAGTTGTAGTTGTTTCTGTACCATGTATTTGGCGACTCAGAATGGGTGTTGTGTATACCTATTTTGGGGGCGTCACATCTGTTCTCTCCTAATTTTCCTGGTATTGAGTATTATATGTTAGTAGTATGAAATTTGTGTATGAATTTGGTATTATAATGTGCAATTGGTCTAAATTTATTTTGTTTTTGGATTCATATTACTAGAATTTTGGTATTATAATGTATGAATTCTGTTTTTGGTTTATAATTTATCTGAAATTGGTCATTTGCAGCTTCTGTATAGCAACCATTTTATTATTTGGTTTTGTTTTTCTTTATGCAATTGCAGTGTATTTCTTCAATTTCAATATTGTATGTTGTATGTTCATAACAGTAAAGGAATGTGATGCTTGATATTTCTAACGAAATTTCCCACAAAAATTTTGTCAGAATTCTTAAGATGCAAATTCTGTTGGCCCTACTAATTATATATATATTACTTAATTTTTTTTAATACTAAAATTCACTAATTAAGTAGCATTTAATTAATTAGTTTCCGACGAATAAAATCAAATAATTTATACTTCAAATATCAATTAATTTAATCAACTTAATTAAAAAAACAAAATAAAATAAAAATTCACTATTTAATATACTAATATATAATGTCGACAGAATAATGTCGACTACAATTCTGTCGAAAATACACTAATTTCTACAATATTTTTTTGTGATTATTTCGTTGATGCTAAGGGAATATAATTTTCACGGAATTAATTTCTCTGGAAAATAGTATAATTCTGTCGAAAATAGTGATTATTTAAATAAATTAAAAATATATATAATATCAATTGAATATCCGTCTCGAATACCTTATTCCGTCGAGCTTAACTAGAATTTTTTTTAATTAAATTTTAAAAAATAGCATTTTCCTAGTTTTTAAACCCTATTTTTGTACATGTAACCTGCTTTATCCCAACAACACATACAATAATATATTTCACATCCAACATAGCTATAAATCCTGTTTTATCTCATCATATCAAAAATAAACTAAGTAATTAATGTTAATATGAAGTAACTTATCAACAATAACAATTATACATACATTAATGAAGTCTAATCAACAATAACAATTATACATACATTAATGTTCCATAAATTATACAATATGATTTACAAAACTTATATAGACTCAACTGAACTAAACTAAAAATAATCTACACTATAATGAATAAATTTGTACAAATTGTGACGCCCCCAAAATAGGTCCACATAACCCATTTTGAGTCGCCAAATACATGGTACAGAAACTAACTACAACTTCATTATTACAATTGTCGTGCAAAATACGACAACATATATACTGTGAGTTTTAATACAAATATTATCTTCTAGACAATATCCAAAATCAAATAAGTCCTCATTACAATTATTGATACACTATTTTATAAAATAGTGAGGACTGTTAAAATAACTGTCTTGAACCATCACTCCACACCCCGACTAGTTCCTGCTATATTCTCGCCTCCTGAGAAGAAAAATGGAACAAAAAAGAAAAGGGTGAGCTCAACTAGCCAGTAAAGAATATTATGACTAAGATAATGTAGAAAAAATTATCCTTAGTCCTCAACAGGGAAAAATCTAATAGAATATAATAGACAACAAGTTTTAGATCAACAACTGCATCGAAAACAACAATTCATTAGAAGAGTTAACTAGAGAATGAAGTCTACTATCTCCTATGATTTAAAAGTCCATCATCAATATTTTATCCCTATAACATCAATCAATATACATCTTGAATCAAATATTCATCTTTGCACTACGGGCCAAAGATATTCATTCGTATCACCAGTTGGTCATGTTCATCTCAACACATGTCCATCTTTGCACTACGAGCCAAAGATATTCATCAGGTAATCATTCATCTTTGCACTACATGTAATTCCCAATAAAATAATAATAAAATATTTAAGAGAGCTTTAAAATATTTGATTGGAGTTTTCTTATATTTGGGTCAAATTGTAGTTAATTTATTTAGACCATAATAAGTAATATTACATTAAATTGGGCCAATAAAATTAATTAGGTCTAAAATATATTTGCGTAATTTTAAATCCTAATAAAATTAAAAGAATTAATAACGTATTAATTAATAATAAATAAGTAAAACCTAGTTATACCTCATTACGCCTGATGAGTTGTGGGAATAAAGCGAGAACAAAAGAAAGAGGTGGAAGAAGAACGAGAGAACGTGGCTGGAATTACAAAAGAGTTTGAGAGAAAAATCTTAAAATTTTATTCACCATATTCTTCTTCTCAAAGATAATTGTTGGACTATTTTTTTTAATACAAAATAATTATTTTGCTACTGTAATTGCAATCTATTTTCTTATTGTATTTGCAATCTATTAAAATTTTATTATGCCATTTGATTAGTTGAATTTGTTAATAAAATTTTGATTTATAATTGAAATATATGATATATATATATATATATATACATATATATGCATACACACACAAAAATCTTAAAAAGGAGAAAGTAATAAATAATATTATAATATTATTATTATAATTAAAATGTACCTTTTGATTACAAACTGAATATAGTATATTAAAATTATTGAATTTATGAAAATATAAATTTTATAAGTTCATAATTTAATTATATGTATTATATTTTATTTTGATAATTAGATCGGATTGAGGGAGTCTAGCGGGTGATAGTTGGATTCGGTGAATTATTTTGGTACTATATTAAGGTACGGATTCCGTACTTTTTCAGCGATACTCTTTTAAATGTAATTCGTTCGTTTTGTTATTCGTTTAGAGATTTGGTATTGCTTCTCAGGATTATTTCTTGTTGTCCAATTTATTGTGATAGTTTCATTTTGGCGTTGACATTAAAATTCGTATTTTGGAGACTTTATTCGTTTGTATTCTTCTTCGTATAATTTTGTTCACATTCAGGAGTTGTTATGATCATTGATATCCTGTGATATTTAGTATGTTCGTATAAAATAATTTGATATCATTTGGAGATGGTCATGTAAGACTTGTGATTTGAACCCCTTTTGGCTTACATTTTGTAGTTTGATCCTTAGGGTATATTTGAGCCAACCACCTATGGGGTACCACAGGCATGTCCTCTTGACACAAGGGTATGACACCTTCCATGGCGGTGTGATTAGTCCACGGCGTATCTTTTTATATGCTCTGGGTATAAGCTTTGGCCATTTGATATATTTGTTTATGATACGTATGGGTCGACCCAATATTTGATTTTATTCGATTTATTTGGCGGATCAGTGACGTATGTGTCATGCGTACTATCCGATTTGATTTATATAATCATGGTACCGATGTATTTTGTTAGCCTTTGGCTATTTATATTTGAGCTCAGTATGAAATTGTTACCGTATAACCATTTGATTCAACCTTATTTGTTTGGAATTCTTTTGACTATAGTTGTCGGTTCGACAGTGTTAATTATTTGTGTCTTGTCTCACAAAATTCGATATATTCATATTTGGTTAGTAGTTGTAATTTTTCGTTCATTTAGTTTTTTCGGTACATATATATATATATATATTGTTTATATATGTGCATTTTTATATTCATACTGGGCAATTGGCTCATGTTGTGTTCTTTTTTCGGCAGGTAATCAGGGGAGATCAGGATTTGTGGGATGAGAGCTACATTTTATCCAAATGAGTAGATTAGTTTTGAGAATTATTATTAGATTTGGTTATCCTAATATTCTATATATGGATGTTTGGGCCATTTTGGCATTTATTTTTAATAGTAGAGACTATGTAAATGTGGAGTTCCTTCTACTTAAATTGGAGTATGTGACATTTGGTATTCAATTTCATTGGAGATATTTTGAGATTTATTTGAGGTTTGTATTTATTATGTTTGTGTGTGACATCCCTTTTTCCTTTTGGGAGAGGGGGTGTTACACTACAGGCCAAAGATATTCAGTTATATCACCATTTAGGACTGAGGATGATAAAAATATTTTCAAAAAAATGAATCCAGAGAGATAGAAGGACAAAGATTAGAGATTCGTACTTTAGTTTATCCAAGTTCAAGAATACTCCATAATAATCAATTGTGGAGCAAAATTCAAGAATAAAGTTCAAAACATAGATCCAATAAAAGATAGGAACCATAACAGACAACTTGGACACAAAAAAAGAAAATTTAATTTTTTTGTGAATAGTGCCATATTCGTGAATAGTGTCGTATATGTGAATAGTGTCGTATACGTGAATAGTAACCCCGATACGAAAAGGTAAAAATTTTCATAAGAAAAATCATACTTCGTGGATAGTACTCGTGAATAGTACCGTATTCGTGAATAGTGTTGTATATGAGAATTGTGTCGTATACGTGAATAGTAACCTTGACCTAAAAATGTAAAAATTTTATAATAAAATTCATACCAATATTTTGGTATAATGATATTGAAAGAAATAACATCATTTACAAAAAAAATAACATCCATTATCTCAAAAGAACAAAACTTCTGACTGGAATATCGGATATAATGCTGAAGAAAACTTGCACTGTTTATCAACTCTCAAAGTATCTAAATATTCACAAAAATAAGCTCGATATTATAGAGAGAGAAAGCTTCTGATTCTTGTGAAATTTTCAATTCTAACATAAGCACCCTATTTATAGAAAAATGCTTAGAACACCAAAACAGAAAATTTAATAAAATATTATTATTTATAAAAAATTTCCTACGCCCACTTTGAAATTAGATCTTAGCATTTACAACAAGCAAAAGGATAAGTGTGGGGCCCACCTTCTAGAAATCTCCACAAAAAATATTTTAAATAATTTATAAATTCAAAATATTCAATAATTCATAATAAATAGTCCTTTTATCAGAAAAATACGAATCTTATGTCCATTCCATAGGAAATTTAATTCTCTACAACTTTGTAAAAGAAAGTTTTTTCAAATTCTAAACGAAAAATGACCGAAATCCACATACGGGTGATCTTGCAGGCTATAATCAAATTTCAGTCAAAAATGGGGCCCACCAACATATTTAACATAGTTTTTGTAACAAAAATACTCCGGACCCAATTTACTCTCTTCCTCCTCATTTTATTCATATATCGTGCATTCATTGTAAAAATATCACTGTTATTATATTATTATATTATCACATTATACATTTATAATGTAATATAATAATATATTTGAATAAATTATTTTATCAGAAAAGATAAAATATTAATTTTCAACAATTATCACTTTTCTAAAAATTCCTCCATTTATATCCCAATTGAATAAATATTTCCTTATCATTTTTATCAATAATTAATTATTTACAAATAATATTACAGGACCACAATATTGACAACCAGGTCGTTCCTAGGAAAGATTGGGCTTTTCGATAAGGATTTCTCCTTACTGGCGTGTAATTAGGTGACCAAATCCCTTTCCTAGACAGAACTTCCTTAGACATTGCCAATAATACTATCTAATAATATTATTTAAATAATATGAATTATTGATCTGATAATTTGAAATACTCTGCAATGACAATTATTGAATCAACAATATAAAATATCAACATAGCAATTATTGAATCAATAACAGTAATTACTGTAACAATTATTGAGTAGTGACTTCTTACTTAAGAATCAATAATTAGAATTATTGTGCAACACCGCGTATTACTGTATTTTAAGCACCGGGTATTTCAACAATGTTAACGATAACAACTACGTCGTTATTTTTAGAAAACTCATTCTTGTCATTTTTTTTATCTAATAATTTTCTGTTACGGGGCCCACAAATGGTTGCGCCGTCATACTAATATTCCCCGACAACAAGAATATTCCACGACCAGACGAATATTCCCCGGCAACAATGAATATTTTATAACCACTTGCTTATTTAAAATATTTGCGCATTTTACCCATAACTAACCACATTAATCAAATCAACCCCTTACTATTTCAAAATAATAAATAGAGGAAATTTATTTTTATTAAAAAAATGGGGTCTTACAACCTCCCCTCCTTATGAAATTTCGTCCTCAAAATTGACGTATGTACTTGGTATTTCAAAAAGGTGAGGATACCTCACTTTCATTTCTTATTCCAACTCCGAGGTAATTTCCTCAATAGCATGGTTTTTTCATAAAACTTTGACTTGTGGTATAATCTTTGACCATAGAATATGTTCCTTCTTATTCAAGATTTTAATAGGTACCTCCTCATATGTTAAATCTTCGGTTATCTCGTCTAGTTCTAATTCAATAATGTGTTGCGGGTCTTTCACTTATTTACGTAGCACGGATATGTGAAAAACGTTATGAACACGAGACATACTTGATGGTAAAGCGAGTCTATAGGCCATAGTTCCTACTCGATCGAGGATTTCAAATGGACCAATAAATCGAGGATTGAGATTTCCTCTCTTCATCGAATCTTGCTTCTAGAATAACACATTCTTATATTTTCGTCTTCATATTCATCAGCTCCAGATCTGTAGCTTGAGTAGCCTTAACTTTATCGATTAAAGTAGGTTCTACATGTATATTTGACATCATCACGTGGTTCTCTAGAGTCTTTAACTCTATCTCCATCATTTGTAAGTTATACGAAATGGGTCTTTGTGTTAACAACGCTGCGCTCGTAACCGCATGCGATCTTCTACTCAACGCGTCTGCTACCACGTTCGCTTTTCCATGATGGTATTGAATGGTATTACCATAATCTTTCAACAGATCGAGCCAACGTCTTTGGCTCATGTTACGTTCGTTTTGGGTAAAGAAATATTTGAGGGTTTTGTATTGGGTTCAAGGTTGATACAAAATTCGATTTCACGCTCTGGGGGTAGGCCAGGAAGTTATTCAGGGAATACGTCAGGAAATTTATTAATAATAGTAATATATTTCAAATCTGACATATTTTTGTTTAAATTTATGACATGTGCTAAGAAAGCTTGACATCCATTTTTCAATAAACGAATGGCTTTAAGGCTTGTTATGAAAGTGTTTGACTTTATTAGTTTGGTTGCTCGAATTCTCATAACAGGTTGGTTAAGAATATGAAAACTAACAACCTTACGAAAACAATCAATTTTCGCATGATGAGTAGTTAACCAATCAATCCCTAAAATCACATCAAATACAAGTATCTTTAAAGAGATAAGATCAACAGGTAATGTGATGGTGCCAACTTGAATCAATCAAGATGTATAAACTGTAGATGTGACGAAGGTTTCACCCAATGGAGTTTCAATAAATAAGTCAAAGTCTAGTTTCTCAGAAGTCAAGTTCAAACGTTGAGCACAAGCAGGAGAAATAAAAGAATGGATAGAACCAGTATCTAATAAGGTATAGACTTCGCAAGAGTTTATAATTAACTTACCCGTGATAACTTCGTTCGGGTTATTCTCTTTTTGAGAAGTCACGACAAACGCCCTTTGTGACGCCCCCAAAACAGGTATACATCACCCATCTTGAGTCGCCAAATACATGGTACAAAAATACAAATACAACTTAATAATACAAATGTCATGTAAAATACGACAAAATATAAACTGAGAGTTTTAATAAGAATATTGTCATCTAGACAATATCCACACTCAATGGAGTCCTCATTACATTTATTGTCATACTATTTAACAGAATAGTGAGGACTACTAATGCTATTATCTGGATCGTCACTCCGTTCCCCGACTTGTCCCAGCTATATTCTCATTTCTTGAAGAGAACAGTGAAGGAACGGGTGAGCTCAACTAGCCCAGTAAGAAATATTATAACTAAGATAATGCAGAATAAATTATCATTAGTCTTCAACAATGTTAAATTGATCAAATACAATAGACATCAAGTTTAACTGCAGCGGAATAAGCAATCCATTAGAAGAGTCAAGTAGAGCATAAAATCTTCTATCTTCTATGATTTAAAAATGTTTTCATCAATTTTTATCGCTGAGACTCAACTTAATAAGTAAACCACATCATCGAATCATCCCTGCACTACGGCCAAGGATATTCATTAAATCATCAATGGTCATGACTATACCGAATAATCCTTGGTCATAATCATACCAAAAACTGTCCATCAATGCACTACAGGCCACTGAGGACTTTTACCACATCATTCGTCACATTACGGTCATGATTATACCGAATAATCCCTGGTCATAATCATACCAAGTCCATCTATGCACATAAGCCAAAGATGACTTTCAATATAATATAAACACGAGGATGATGACAATTACATAATAATTCAATAATACAAGTTCAAGAATTAATTTTAAAGATTTATCAGTTAATTTATCCTGAACTCAATAACGTCCAAATTGTCAACATGATACTTTTTTGTGGAGTAAAATTCAAGAATAATATTCATGAACCAAAAATAATTTGGACAGAAAAGAATCAATTTTTTGTCATGAATAGTACCCCATGAATAGTACTTCGGGAATAGTACCTCGTGAATAGTACCTCGACATGAAAAGTACTCCAAATACCCGAGTGAATAATATTCGGGTAAATAATAATTTGGGTGAATAGTAACCCTCGAATAGTAACTCGTGAATAGTATTTCAGCATGAAAAGTACCCCGAATACCCGAGTGAATAATACTAGAGTGAATAGTAACAGGGTGAATAGTAAACCGTGAATAGTAACTCGTAACAGAAAATACCAAATAAAATGATATTTCATGACGAGTACAAAAGAAATGATATCTCATATGAGTATAATAGAATATACGAAACTGCAAATGGATTTTCATCCGCCATGCGGTAATCCACGTAAACAGATCATTTCCACAATTTAATAAATAATGAATACGAAAGGTCATTCACCATGCATGTGGTAATCCACATAGACAGGTTATTCCAAGAGAATAATAAAGAATGGAATAATGTATGGATTCACCATACGCATGCGATAGATCGCATGCATGAAAGTTATTCCCAACGAATAATAAATAATGGAACCAGTCACGCGTAACGCATGAGATGGATATTCCGGCGAGAATAATAAATAATGGAACCAGGTCCGGCGTAAACGCACAGATAGGATATTCCGACAAAATAATAAATAATGGAACCAGGTCCGACGTAAATGCACAGACAGGATATTCTGACAGAATAATAAAGAACGAAATAATAAAAGAATTTCACCATGTATGTGGTACTTTGCATATACAGGTTATTTCAACATAATAATAAAGAATGGAATAACAGAAGAATTTCACCATGTATGCGGTATTCACATATACAGGTTATTCCAACAGAATAATAAGGAATGGAATAACAATATCTCTCTTCATGAATACGAAAGAAATAATACCCCTTACCTTAGAATAAAGCTGGATACTGGAATAGAAATGTAGCAGACTTCTCTTCTTCTTTCTCTCTATAATTTCTCTCTATAATAATTGCTCTATAGCTTTTGTTAATTGGTGAGAAATGAAGGAAGAATGAGCTTCTATTTATAGAAAATTATAGTTTTGATAATTATACGTTTTGGGGCTCGAAATATTATAGTCTAATACCTTCCTCTTTTTCTTCATTTTTAATTTAGTCCTGCAAGTATTATCAAACTTGCACCACCTCCCCTAATAGTAAATAATGTGATTCAATAGTTCAATCATGTGAACCAATAGTTAAAATCATGTGAAAATATGAATTACAGTATAGTACCTCCATCTATACCTCCATTTTTAACTTATTCATACAAGTATTATCAATCTTGTACCAACTCCCCTAATAGTAAGTGAATGTGACTCAATAGTACACACATGTAAATAAATAGTTATATAAGCATGTGAATTAGTAGCAATTAATTGCTCATTTATCCGATAAATTACCCGATTTATCAATATAACCCCCAGACATCAATTATTGTCGGAATAGATGTCGATTTCAACTAACACCAATAATCCCAACACAATGGAACTATCAAATTCATTTTTAATCAACACGAACTTATTCATCATTAATATTATAACTCACAATATTTAACAACCAGTCGTCGCTCGAGAAGAGGGGCTTTTCGATAAGATTTCTCCTTATTGGCGCAATAAGATGACCAAACCTCTCCTTGGCAGAACTTCTAGACAGTGTAAATATTGCAATTTAATAATATGAATAACTTTGTTGTCTCAATTATTGATTTAATAATATATCATATAATGCAGATGATACTATGACAATAATCAAATCAATAATATGAGAGATATGATGCAACAATTACTATAGCAATAATTGAGTATAACTGAGTGACTTCTTACGTAAGCATCAATAATCAATACCGTGTACTACTATGCAACCACACGTATTACTGTACTTTTACTACCGAGTGTTCAACAGTTTTAACGGTAACACTTTCGCCATTATTTTTATAAAATGATAATTTTGTCATTTTCTAACTACGACAATACTTCTGTTGTGGGGTCCACCAATGATTGTGTCGTCGTATGAATATTCCCCGACAAAAAGAATATTTTATAACAACTTGCATACTTTGCAAAATTTATAAATACTACCCACAACTATAACACTATCTCAAATCCACACCATAATATTCAAAAAAATATTTCGAGAAATTTAAATCTTTATTCATAAAATTTGGGGTCTCACACCCTTCCTTGAACCATCAACTTTGTTTTGTCCGTAGTCGCCTTTGGTGCCACCGTCCAAGCAGGACTTGATTTCACTACAGGACAAAATCGAGCTATATGACCATCTTTTCCACAACTAAAACATACATTGGAAGGCTGTGAACAGTTTAGACTTATGTGTCCCTCATCTCCGCATCTGCAGCATCTAACTGGCGGTTGTTCTCCTCCCCTAGAATTTTTTACTGAGGCTGGTGCTGCTACCGAGATCTTCCCATCATCGTTAAATATTCTCTTCTTGAAATTTCCACTTAAATCGTTTCTTCTATTATCTTGGCCATGATTACTACCGAAGTGGTTACCATTTCTGGCATGATAATTTTCTCCACGATGGTTATCATTGGTCCGATGACCGTTTCTACTGGTATGATTATTATCGTGTTGTTGGTCGTTATCTTTTGGTTGAGCTGACTTATAATCCCGCTGTGACGCCCCCAAAATAGGTATACATCACCCATCTTGAGTCGCCAAATACATGGTACAAAATTCAAATACAACTTAATTATACAGCAGTCGTGTAAAATACGACAAAACATATACTGTGAGTTTTAATACAAATATTGTCATCTAGACAATATCCACACTCAATTGAGTTCTCATTACATTTATTATCACACTATTTAACAGAATAGTGAGGACTACTAATGCTATTATCTGGACCGTCACTCCGTTCCCCGACTAGTCCCTACTACGTTCTCATTTCCTGAAGAGAACAATGAAAGTAAAAGGGTGAGCTCAACTAGCCCAGTAAGAAATATTGTGACTAAGATAATACAGAATAAATTATCGTTAGCCTTCAAAAGTGTTAAACTGATACAATATAACAAACATCAAGTTTAACTGCAGCGGAACAAGCAATCCATTAAAAGAGTCAAGTAGTGAATAAAATCTACTATCCTTTATGATTTAAAAGGTTTTTCATCACTTTTATCGCTGAGACTCAGCTTAATAAATAATCTACATCATCCCTGCACTACGGCCAAGGATATTCATTAGTATCACAACCACAAATTATCCATGCACTACGGCCAAGGATATTCGTGTATTCATCAATGGTCATGATCATGCCAACAACTGTCCATCAATGCACTATAGGCCAATGAAGACTTTTACCACATCATTTGTAATATTACGGTCATTATTATACCGAATAATCCCTGGTCATAATCATACCAAGTCCATCTATGCACTACAGGCCACAGATGACTTTCAACATAATATAAACATGAGAATGATGACAATGATATAAGAATTCAATAAAACAAGTTCAAGAATTAATTTATCCAGGAACCAATAACGTCCAAATTGTGAACATGATACTGCTTTGTGTAGTAAAATTCAAGAATGCTCAGAAGAATATTTCAATGAAAAGATACTGGATGAAGCGCAAATATCAAGGATATTCCACTAATTTCATGGAGTATAAAAGTCAAAACTTTAACCAACTGAGTATAATAAAGAATGGAATAACAAAAGAAATCACTAGGCATGCAATAGACAACAAAGACATGTTATACCAACAGAATAATAAATAATGGAACCAGGTCATGCGTAAATGCACAGACAGGATATTCTAACAGAATAATAAATAATGGAACCAGGTCATGGGTAAACGCACATACAGGATATTCCAACAGAATAATAAACAACGGAACCCGGTCATGCGTAAAACGCACGCAGACGTGATGTTCCAATGAATAATAATAAAAAAAAAACCGGTTCATGTGTAGCGCACGCAGCGAGATGATGTTCCAACGTAAATAATAAAGAATGGAATAACAAAAGAATTTCACTATGTATGCGGTACTTCGCATAGACAAGTTATTCCAACATAATAATAAAGAATGTAATAACAGAAGAATTTCACCAAGTATGCGGTACGTCACATAGACAGGTTATTCCAATATAATAACAAAGAATGGAATAACAGAAGTTCTCTTCATGAAGACGAAAGAAAGAAATAATACCCCTTACCTTAGAATAAACTGGATATAGGAGTAGTGAAGTAGCAGAGTACTTTTCTTCTTTCTCTCTATAGTTTCTCTCTTTAGAGTTTCAGTGAATTCGTAAAAAATAATGAAGGAATGAGCTTCTATTTATAGGAAAATGGACTGAATAGGAACTAATTCCTGAACGGTCCAGATTGATTTACTTTTAAATGGACGGTCCAGATTGGTTTACTATAAAATATTTTAATAAAATAAAATCTTTTAAATAAAATATAATATATTTTGTTTATAATCTAATAAAATGAATAACTTTATAAAAGTATTATGTTTTATATAAAAAGATTTTATTATGCAAAAACTATGCAGGCACTATGCAAACACTATGCATAATAAAATATAATATATTCAATTTATAGTCTAATAAAACGAATAACTTTATAAAAGTATTCTATTTTATATAAAAAGATTTTACTATGCAAAACACTATGTATAATAGAATATAATATATTCTATTTATAGTCTAATAAAATGAATAACTTTATAAAAGTATTCTGTTTAAAAAGCTTTTCTGTTTTATTACATTAATAATACTAATAAAACAAAACTTTATCATCATTATTATAATTCACACTATTAACCGACCAGGTCGTTCCCAGGAAAGAGGGGGCTTTCCAATAAGGATTTCTCCCTATTGGCGCGCAATTAGGTGACCAAACCTCTCCTTTGCAGAACTTCTAGATATCGTTAATATTGCAAATAATAATATTAATAACTTCGTCATCTCAATTATTGATTTAATAATATATAAAATCTCGACAATAATTGAATCAATTAACGTGAGATACCATGCAACAATTACTGAAGTAATAATTGAACAAAACTGAGCGACTTCTCACGTAAGCATCAGTAATCAATACCGTGTGCTACTATGCAACCATGCGTATTCATGTACTTCTAACATCGGGTGTTTCAACAGTTAACGATAAAACTTCCACCGTTATTTTCATAAAATATTTTTGTCATTTTCTCAATCCGACAATAATTCCATTGTGGGGTCCACCAATGATTGTGTCGTCGTACGAATATTCCATGTTAAAATGAATATTCCCCGACCAATCGAATATTATATAACAGCCTGCGTACTTTGCAAAATTTATAACTATTACCCACAACTATAACATTATATCAAATTCATTCCATAATATTCAAAAATGATAATTATAGAAAATTCATCTTTATTCATAAAAGTTGGGGTCTTACAATCTCCCCTTCTTATGAAATTTCTCCCTCGAAATTAGGGTACGTACCTGGTATGTCGAAGAGGTAAGGATATTCTAACTCCCAGGTCATTTCCTCAACATCGTGGTTCCTCCATAAAACTTTGACTTGAGGTATAATCTTGGAGCGTAGAAGATGTTCCTTCTTATCCAAGATTTGAACAGGAACCTCTTCATACGTTAAATCTTCCGCTATTTCGTTCGGTTCTAACTCAATAATGTGGTTCGGGTCTTTCACATATTTACGTAACATGGATATATGAAAAACGTTATGAACACGAGACATACTTGGCGGTAAAGCGAGTCTATACGCCACAGTTCCTACTCGATCGAGGATTAAAAATGGGCCAATGAATCGAGGATTGAGCTTTCCTCTCTTTCCAAATCTCGTAACTCCTTTCCATGGAGCAACACGTAACAACACATGATCTCCAATATCGAATTCTACGTCCTTTCGATGAAGATCAGCATAACTCTTTTGTTGATCTTGTGAGGTTTTTATACGTTATCGGATCGTTTGAATCTTTTTCGTATTTATACGTACCAACTCTGGTCCCAACAACGTTGCTTCACCCACCTCATCCCAGCATACTGGAGAATGACACTTTCTTCCATACAACGCTTCAAAGGAGCCATGCCAATACTTGCTTGATAATTTTTGTTGTATGAAAACTCCACCAATGGTAAGAACTTATCCCAACTTCCCTTGAAGTCAAGGACACAGAGTCTTAATAAATCTTCAAGAGTTTGAATAGTCCTCTCTGATTGTCCGTCCGTCTGAGGATGATATGCCGAACTAAATCGTAAGTCCGTGCCCATAGCTTTTTGCAAACTAACCCAAAATCGTGAAGTGAATCTTGGGTCTCGATTAGAAACTATGGATACTGGCATACCATGCAGTCTTACAATCTCGTTTATGTATATACGAGCAAGACGTTCAAGTGTATAAGTTTCTCGTATTGGTAAAAAATGAGCAGACTTAGTCAATCTATCAACAATGACCCAAATTTCATCTATGCCTTGAGAAACCTTGGGAAGACCAGTAACAAAATCCATGGTAATGTGTTCCCACTTCCATTCTAGAATTTTAAGTGGTTACAATGGACCTTTTGGTACTTGATGCTCCTCCTTGACTCGTTGACAAGTTAGACACCTTGAGATAAACAGCGCTATCTCTCTTCATATTGCTCCACAAAAATGTATGACGAAGATCACGATACATTTTGGTACTCCCATGATGGATTGCAAATGGTGTGTTGTGCACCTCCATCATGATTTTATACTTTAAATCAAGGTCGTTAGGAACATAAAGTCTAGAGTTGACCCAAAGTATTCCTTCTTCATCGATTCTTGCTTCTGGAATAGCACCTTCTTGCACTTTCTTCCTCATATGCATCAGCTCCAGGTCTGTAGCTTGAGCAACTTTAACTTTATCAATTAAAGTCAGTTCTACTCGTATATTCACCATCATCACATGGGTCCTTGGAGTCTTTAACTCTATCTCCATCCTTTGCAAGTCACACAAAATGGGCCTTTGCTTTGACAATATCGCACTCGTACTCGCATATGATCTTCTACTCAATACGTCAACTACCACGTTCGCTTTTCCAGGATGGTATTGGATGGTATGATCATAATCTTTCAACAGTTTAAGCCAACGTCGTTGTCACATGTTGATTTCCTTTTGAGTGAAGAAATATTTGAGGCTTTTATGATCCGTAAAGATCTCCACTTTCTCCCCATACAAGTAATGCCTCCAAATTTAAGTGCGAAAACAACAGCTGCCAACTCTAGATCATGAGTGGGATAATTCCTCTCATATTCTTTGAGTTGTCGAGAGGTATAGGCTATGACTTTCCCATATTGCATGAGAACACATCCTAACCCTTTGCCCGAAGCATCACTGTAGATGACAAATCCCGCCAAGCCAGATGGTATTGTCAGAACAGGTGCTGAAATGAGTCTCCTCTTGAGTTCTTCAAAACACTTCTCATAATTCTCGTTCCAACTGAATTTTGTATCTTTCTGAGTCAGCTGAGTTAATGGAGTAGAGATTCGAGAAAACCCTTCTACGAATCTCCGATAATAACCAGCTAAGCCGAGAAAGCTACGTACTTCGGTCACTGATTTAGGTTGCTCCCAGCTTTGAATAGCTTCAATCTTTGTTGGGTCAACAGATATTCCATGACTTGATACTACGTGCCCAAGGAATGCTACTTCCTCAAGCCAGAACTCGCATTTCTTCAACTTGGCATAAAGCTTATATTCACGAAGCTTTTGGAGTATCAACCTTAAGTGTTGCTCATGATCTTCACGGCTTTTGGAATAAATAAGAATGTCATCAATAAAGACGACCACAAAGTGATCCAAATATTCCTTGAATACTCGGTTCATCATATCCATGAAAGCAGAAGGAGCATTAGTCAATCCAAAAGACATGACAAGGAATTCATAATGCTCGTATCGAGTTCTGAAAGCCATCTTTGGAATGTCATCGGTTCTAATCTTCAATTGGTGATATCCGGAACAAAGATCAATCTTTGAAAAGAATTTGGCTCCTTGTAACTGGTTAAACAGGTCATCAATACGTGGCAATGAGTACCTATTTTTGATGGTGACATGATTCAACTCCCGATAATCAATACAAAGTCGCATACTCCCATCTTTCTTTTTCACGAATAGAACAGGAGAACCCCAAGGAGGCGTCTAGGGGCCAGAATGAAACCGATGTCTAACAATTCCTGCAGTTGGGTATTTAACTCCTGAAGTTCAATAGGAGCCATTCGATATGGGGCTTTGGAAATGAGTTTTGTACCGGGTTCAAGGTTGATACAAAATTCAATTTCACGCTATGGGGGTAGGACAGGAAGTTCTTCAGGGAATACGTCAGGAAATTCATTAACAATAGAAATATCATTCAAAACTGATGTATTTTTGTTTAGATTCGTGACATGAGCTAAGAAAGCTTAACATTCATTTTTCAATAAACGAATAGCTTTATGGCTTGAGATGACAGTGATTGATTTTAATGGTTTGGTTTTTTGAATTTGCATAATAGGTTGGTTAGGAATATGAAAGCTAACAACCTTACGAAAATAATTAATTTTTGTATGATGAGTAGTTAACAAATCAATCCCTAGAATTACATCAAATGCAAGTATTTTCAATGAAATAAGATCGACAGGTAATGTAAGGGTACCGATTTGAACCAAACAAGACTTAAAAACAGTGGATGTAATGAAGGTTTCTCCCAATGGAGTTTCAACAGATAAGTCAAAGTCTAATTTCTCCGAAGTCAAATTTAAACGTTGACCGCAAGTAGGAGAAATAAAAGAATGGGTAGAACCGGTATCAAATAAGGTATAAACTTCGCTAGAGTTTATGATAAGCTTACCCATGATGACCTCGTTCGGGTTTCTTGCTTTCTGGGAGGTCACGACAAAAGGTCTCACTTGCACTACTGGCTTTGACTTTTCTGGGATGTCCTTTGGTGCCTCCATCCTAGCTGAACTTGTCTTCGGTGAATGACAAAATCAGGCTAGGTGACCTTCTCTTCCACAATTATAACATGCTTTGTACGACATCGCGTAGTTTGTACTGATGTGTCCCTCCCCTCCGCATTTGAAGCATATGATAGGTGGTCGTTCTCCTTCCTTAACAACGGGTGCTGGTGCTGACGTCTTTCCATCATTGTTAAATCTCCTCTTCTTAAAATGTCCATTCTTATTGTTTTGGCCATGATTACCACCGAAGTGGTTGCCATTTCTGGCATGTTGATTTCCTCCACACTTATTGTCACCACTTCGATGATTGTTATCACTAGTATTATCATTTTGCCAGCTGCTCTCTTTTGGTTGGGTTAACTCATTATCGCGCTCCAATAACTGAGCCCTATTAACAACATCTAAATACAAACACAGTTTATGAGAGATAAGATATTAACATATCTCGGGTTTCAAATCTCTTAGAAACATTCGCGTCATTCTCTCCTCATTATCAACCAAATGGGACGCAAACCAGGACAACTCGGCAAATTTGGCTTCGTACTGCGACACAGTCATGTTGTTTTGCTCCAGCTTGATGAATTCTACCTCTTTCATGTGACGAATACTTTGGGGAAAGTACTTGTGGTTGAACAGTTCTTGGAACTTCTTCCAAGACATCTTCAAATGTTGAGCGAGTTGATGTCGCTTCTGATTCCCACCAATGTCTGCCTCACGCTCTTAACATGAAGGTGGCAAATGGAACTCCGTCTCGCTTAGCGGTGATCGTCAGGAGAGTTGCGGTGTGTTTCCTTGCATTTTGGAAAGGAGCTGCTCTTGCCTAATGTTGCATGAATTTCATAAAGCCTCTGAACATTCCATCGTTCATCATCTAGTCCGTGTTGTTGTTTGCCTGAGGATTGTCGCCTTCCTGATGCACATTATCCTGATTATTGATATGTGGAGACTCAACGGTCTCCTGTGCTTCATTGATGTTCTCAACATTCTCGGATGTCATTTTCAAATACTGCCACAAAACAAGGGTTAATTAACATATCACATATTATCCCTATACTCTAACCGATCAATTAAATACCAAATAAACTTAGGTAGGTCATACTAGCGAAGGAATTCCCCGTCTCTCGCCTCCTAGTTCTTGTCTCACATCTTAGCCAAAGATCATATCCCTAACATTTGATACCAACTGTGATGCCCCCAAAATAGGTATACATCACCCATCTTGAGTCGCCAAATACATGGTACAAAATTCAAATACAACTTAATTATACAGCAGTCGTGTAAAATACGACAAAACATATGTTGTGAGTTTTAATACAAATATTGTCATCTAGACAATATCCACACTCAATTGAGTCCTCATTACATTTATTATCACACTATTTAACAGAATAGTGAGGACTACTAATGCTATTATCTGGACCGTCACTCCATTCTCCGACTAGTCCCTGCTACGTTCTCATTTCCTAAAGAGAACAATGAAAGTAAAAGGATGAGCTCAACTAGCCAGTAAGAAATATTATGACTAAGATAATACAGAATAAATTATCGTTAGCCTTCAACAGTGTTAAACTGATACAATATAACAAACATCAAGTTTAATCATAATGAACAAGAAATCCATTAAAAGAGTCAAGTAGAGAATAAAATCTACTATCTTTTATGATTTAAAATGTTTTTCATCACTTTTATCGCTGGGACTCAGCTTAATAAATAATCCACATCATCCCTTCACTACAGCCAATGATATTCATTAGTATCACAACCACAAATTATCCATGAACTACGGCCAAGGATATTTGTGTATTCATCAATGGTCATGATCATGCCAACAACTGTCCATCAATGCACTACGGGCGAATGAGGACTTTTACCACATCATTTGTAACATTACGATCATGATTATACCGAATAATCCCTGGTCATAATCATACCAAGTCCATCTACGCACTACAGGCCACAAATGACTTTCAACATAATATAAACATGAGAATGATGACAATGATATAAGAATTCAATAAAACAAGTTCAAAAATTAATTTATCCAGGAACCAATAACGTCCAAATTGTCAACATGATACTGCTTCGTGGAGTAAAATTCAAGAATGCTCAGAAGAATATTTCCATGAAAAGATACTGGATGAAGCTCAAATATCAATGATATTCCACTAATTTCATGGAGTATAAAAGCCAAAACTTTAACCAACTAAGTATAATAAAGAATGGAATAAAAAAAGAAATCACCAGGCATGCGATAGACCGCATAGACAGGTTATTCCAACAGAATAATAAATAATGGAACCAGGTCATGCGTAAACGCACAGACAGGATATTACAACAGAATAATAAATAATGGAACCAGGTCATGCGTAAACGCACAGACAAGATATTCCAACAGAATAATAAACAATGGAACCAAGTCATGAGTAAACGCACAGACAGGATGTTCCAACAGAATAATAAATAACGGAACCGGTCAATGCGCATGCATGCGATGGGATGTTCCAATAGAATAATAAAGAATGGAATAATGAAGAATTTCACCATGTATGCGGTATTGCCATGATGAAAGTTATTCCAACATAATAATAAAGAATGGAATAACAGAAGAATTTCACTAAGTATACAGTACTTCGCATAAACAGGTTATTCCAACATAATAACAAAGAATGGAATAACAGAAGAATTTCACCAAGTATGTAGTACTTCGCATAGACAGGTTATTCCAACATAATAACAAAGAATGGAATAACAGAAGTTCTCTTCATGAAGACGAAAGAAAGAAATAATACCCCTTACCTTAGAACAAACTGGATATAGGAGTAGTGAAGTAGCAGAATACTTTTCTTCTTTCTCTCTATAGTTTCTCTCTTTAGAGTTTCAGTGAATTCGTAAGAAATAATGAAGGAATGAGCTTCTATTTATAGGAGAATGGACTGAATAGTAACTAATTCCTGAACGGTCCAGATTGATTTACTTTTAAACGGATGGTCCAGATTGGTTTACTATAAAATATTCTAATAAAATAAAATCTTTTAAATAAAATATAATATATTCTATTTATAATCTAATAAAACGAATAACTTTATAAAAGTATTATGTTTTATATAAAAAAAATTTTACTATGCAAAACACTATGCAAACACTATGCATAATAAAATATAATATATTCTATTTATAGTCTAATAAAATGAATAACTTTATAAAAGTATTTTGTTTTATATAAAAAAATTTTACTATGCAAAACACTATGCATAATAGAATATAATATATTCTATTTATAGTCTAATAAAACGAATAACTTTATAAAAGTATTCTGTTTAAAAAGCTTTTCTGTTTTATTACATTAATAATACTAATAAAACTAAACTTCATCATCATTATTATAATTCACACTATTAATCGACCAGGTCGTTCCCAGGAAAGAGGGGGCTTTTCAATAAGGATTTCTCCCTATTGGCGCGCAATTAGGTGACCAAACCTCTCATTGGCAGAACTTTTAGACATCGTTAATATTTCAAATAATAATATTAATAACTTCGTCGTCTCAATTATTGATTTAATAATATATAAAATCTCGACAATAATTGAATCAATTAACGTGAGATACTATGCAATAATTACTGAAGTAATAATTGAACAAAACTGAGTGACTTCTCACGCAAGCATCAGTAATCAATACCGTGTGCTACTATGCAACCACGTGTATTCCTATACTTTTAACACCGGGTGTTTCAACAGTTAACGATAAAACTTCCGCCGTTATTTTCATAAAATATTTTTGTCGTTTTCTGAATCAGATAATAATTCCATTGTGGGGTCCACCAATGATTGTGCTATCGTACGAATATTTCTTGTTTAAACGAATATTCCCCGAACAATCGAATATTATATAACAACTTGCGTACTTTGCAAAATTTATAACTATTACCCACAACTATAACATTATATCAAATTCATTCCATAATATTCAAAAATGATAATTATAGAAAATTCATCTTTATTCATAAAAGTTGGGGCTTACACCCGCTCCAATAACTGAGCCTTATTCACTACATCTGAATACAAACACAGTTTGTGAGAAATGAGGTATTGACGTATTTCATGTTTCAAACCTTGTAGAAACATTCACGTCATTCTCTCCTCATTATCAACCAAATGGGATGCAAACCTGACAACTCGGCAAACTTAGCTTCGTACTACGACACGGTCATAATGTTTTTCTCCAGATTGATGAACTCTACCTCCTTCATGTGACGAATACTTTTAAGAAAGTACTTTTCATTGAATAATTCTTGGAACTTCTCCCAAGACATCTTGAGTGTGACAAGCTGAGTACGCTTTACGGATTCTCATCAATAATCTGCCTTTTCCTAGCAACATGAAGGTGGCAAAGGGAACCTTTTTCTCCTTGGAGCATCCCAAGACATCAAATATCTTGGTGATCTTCTTTATCCACTTCTCTGTCTTAAGTGGTTCTGTCTTTCCCAAAAACTCCAGTGGTCCCAGCTCCTTAAACTACTTAGGGGTGACCATCCGTGAGTTGCCAGTGTTTCCACCTGCATTTTGCACAAGAGTCTCTCTAGCCTGATGTTGCATGAATTGCAGAAAGCCTTTGAACATCCCATCGTTCATCATTTTATCGGTGTTATTGTTTACCTGAGGATTATTGCCTTCCTAATGCACGTTATCCTGGGTATTGATCAATAGTGATTCAACGGTCTCATGTGCTCCATTGCTTAACTCACAAATTTCAAATGTCATTCTCAAATACTACTATAAAACAATGGTTAATTGACATGTCACATATTATCCATATATTCTGACCGACCAATTAAATAACAAATAAGCTTAGGAAGGACACACTAGTGAAGGATTTACTCGTCTCTCCCCTCCTAGTTTTATTCCACAATCTCCGCTAGAGACCATATCCCTAAGCTCTGATACCAACCATGACGCCCCCAAAATAGGTCCACACATTTGACGCCCCCAAAACAGGTATACATCACTCATCTTGAGTCGCCAGATACATGGTACAGAAATCAACTACAAACTTAATTATACAACTGTCGTGCCAAATACGACAAAACATAGCTGAGAGTTTACATGAATATTGCCTCATAGACAGTATACAAACTCAAATTTAGTCCTCATTACACTTATTATCACACTAAGTAGTGAGGACTGCTATAGCCACCATATCGGACCTTCACTCCATTCCTCGACTCGTCCCAGCTATATTCTCATTTCCTAAAGAGAACAGTGAAAGAAAGGGTGAGCTCAACTTACCCAGTAAGAAATATTATGACTAAGATAATGCAGAATAAATTATCTTTAGCCTTCAACGGTAGAACAACTGATAGAATACAATAGACAACAAATTTTAGATCAACAACTACAGCGGAATAAGCAATCCATTAGAAGAGTCAAGTAGAGCATAAAATCTACTATCTTCTATGATTTAAAAAGTTTTTCATCAACTTTATCGCTGAGACTCAGCTTAATAAATAAAATCGAATCATCCCTGCATCACGGCCAAGGATATTCATGTAATCATTAATGGTCATGATTATACCGAATAATCCCTGGTCATAATCATACCAACAACTGTCCATCAATGCACTACGGGCCAATGAGGACTTTTACCACATTATTTATAACATTACGGATCATGATTATACCGAATGATCCCTGGTCATAATCATACCAATCAACAGTTCATCTATGCACGTAAGCCAAAGATATACAACTGTAAAACCAATAATCAACAGTCTATCTTTGCACGTAAGCCAAAGATATACAACTGTAAAACCAATAATCAACAGACCATCTTTGCACGTAAGCCAAAGATATACAACTGTAAAACCAATAATTAACAGTCCATCTATGCACGTAAGCCAAAGATGACTTTCATCACAATATAAGCATGAGGATGATGACAATGATATAAGCATTAATCAAACGAAATCAAGGATAAATATTAAAGACTTTAAATTTATCCAGAGTTTAAAAATATCCAAATTGTCAACATGATCTTTGCTTTGTGAGTAAAATTCAAGAATAATATTCATGTACCAAAAATAATTTGGACGGAAAAGAAATATATTTTTCGTTAAATAGTACCCGTGAATAGTAATCGCTGTTGCCTAATTTTTAATAGCACTTTACCACGCATGAAGTATACGCGTTCAATTATAATATTCAAATGAGCAAGGATATCGTTCCCACGAGGAAATAGACTAATATTTATCAATTACTAATTCTAATGCAATTAATCCTATTTTAAACTACGAAATTTTGTTTTGATTTCAAATTTAAACTTAACAAAACTAATGATTAAAAATCAAAATTTCACAAGAATAACTATGATTTAATAGGTTAAGATTACAACTTCCCTTGGTATTTCATTTAAATCAATTCACTTCCCATTTAAAGCAATTAATTAATATGAATCATTATCCAAGAATGATTTATAAAATTCACACACTTTTTTCCAAAACACGTGAACAAATCCTCCTAACTCCGATCCTTAAGACACAAAATTACAAGGAACACCCTACTCAATTAATTCACTATATTCCTATGTGAATCAAGTTAATTAGGGTTTACGCATAAATTCTTTCAAAGGATACAAAAGACACATAGGTATATTTCTATCCTACATGCTAATCATATTAACCCTATTCAGATTATATGAACAGATGTTATCATATCCAGATCTTAATCTATACTCATCTTCCAATTTTATATAGATTATCACAATAATTGTTGGCCAAACAATTAATCAATAAGCAAAAGATATAATAAACAATTCAATAAAAACCAACTTTCATTCAATGGGAAGGTTCAATTTAAACTACATACCAAGTTCCGTTGCAATCTTAAAGAAAATTTAGTTCATGCTAATAATAAAGAAAAACATCATCCAAATTAATAATCCAAACATCCCAGATAATTACAAAAGATAAAACTAGAGAAAGAGAAGAAACTCTCAATTTTCTCCAATACTCTCTCTTTGATCTTGATTTTGCAATTTTTCCTTCGTGTTTTTCTTCGTTGTTCTCTCTCGCAAAATCCTTTGAAAAATTGAGTCCTCCGTCCTTTCTAAAGTCTCCTCCTCTTTGTATTAGTCTCCCCTCTCATTCAGATTCCTTTTTGGCTTTAACCACCCACTTAGAAGTAGAAAATCCTCTTTTTTGCCGCACACGAGCGCCTAGGCGCTCAACACAAGCCATTTCCAAGTGCCTAGGTGCTTGACCAGGACCACGTAATTACAAAAATGCCACTCAGCTCTAATTTTAATGATTTTTGACCTTTTCTTCTCCTAAAATGACCAATTTATCCCTCCGACTCCAACTACAAGAAATAAACACAAAACAGATAAAAAAATACTAAAAAACAATTAAAGATAACAATAATTAAGTTTAATAATATCGGATTCATAGGTATAAAATCTACTCATCAGTAACTCATGAATAGTAACTCATGAATAGTAACTCATAAATAGTAACTCATGAATAGTAACTCGTAAATAGAACTATGTATTCGCATACATAGTCTCAGTATACATAAATAATGTCATATACATAAATAATGTCATATATATGAATAGTCTTGATATCGTGAATAGTGTCGATCGTGAATAAGTAACTCAAACACAAAAAGATAAAGTTTCACAATAAAATCCATATCAATATTTATAACACCTTAATCCAAATGTTATAAATCACTTAATAATCTCATAATCTAATATTATTAATATTAACATAATATTTTAATCATTTTTAAACTTATAAATAATTTATTTTAATTGTTTACACTTTACTAATTAATGCATTTAATCATCCTAAAATGTCAAACTCATAAAATTTCATCACCAATAACCATAACTCTTATAAAAAATCTGCATATACCTTATATAGGATTCTTAAGCCATAAAATCCTATTTTCCAATTTTCTTACTTCACATAACATATTTAATTTATTTACTCATAACTAGTCCATTTTCATGAAAAATAACAAATCAGTACAAAAAACTTTTCTTTTCTGGGATTTAGCAGAATATAGTCCCATATTGACCATATATTTTTCTCAGAATTTTTAAAATTCATTTACTATTTTTCATATGGCTAAAACTGTTGAATATTTAGACATTTATCAAAAATTGTACTTTTGTCCAAAAATTCCGATATTTACAGGGTATACTGCTGTTATATAGATGTACTCCCAATAAAAAATTCACCAATTTTGGAGTTAACCACAAGTAGTTATAAGGGTTTACTTTTAAAATAGTCTTTTCCCATAAAATTCATAACTCCTAATCTATACATCCAAAAATCGCCATTTTTGGACACAATCTAGAAAACTCATCAAATTATCATTTCAAATTTTTTCAGAATTTTTGAGAGTCGGAAAAATTATGAAACTGCCCCTGGCAAAAACCCCTTACTTACAACGGTTGAACGAAAATAATATTCCTTACGAATATTAAACGACTATAATGAATATTGAACGATAATAATATTCATACGAATCCAAAAAATAATATCTCTTCAGAATATAAAAATAATAACCCTTATCTCAGAAGAAGACTGGATATTGGAGTAGTGAAGTAGCAGACTACTCTTCTTCTTTCTCTCTATAATAATTGCTCTATAGCTTTAGTGAATTGGTGAGAAATGAAAGAAGAATGAGCTTTTATTTATAGGAAAATATAGTTTCAATAATTGCACATTTTGGGGCTCGAAATATTACAGTATAATACATTCCTCATTTTCTTCATTTTTAATTTAGTCCTGCAAGTATTATCAAACTTGCACCACCTTCCCTAATAGTAAATCATGTGAATCAATAGTAAATCATGTGACTCAATAGTTCTAAACATGTGAAAAAAATTAATTACAGTATAGTACCTCCAACTGTACCTCTATTTTTAATTTAGTCATGCAAGTATTATCAATCTTGCACCAACTCCCCTAATAGTAAATCATGTGAATCAATAGTACAGACATGTGAATACATAGTTATAAACATGTGAATTAATAGCAATTAATTGCTCATTTATCCGATTAATTACCCGATTGGTTAATATAACTTCTAGACATTAATTATCATCGAAATAAATGTCGATTTTTCACTAACACCAATAATCCCAACACAATGGAACTATCAATTTCATCTTTAATCAACACGAACTTATTCATCATTAATATTATAACTCACAATATTTAACAACCAGGTTGTTCCCAGGAAAGAGGGGGCTTTCCGATAAGGATTTCTCCTTATTGGCGCGTAATTAAGTGACTAAACATCTCCTTGATAGAACTTCTAGACATTGTCAATATTGTAAATAATAATATAATAACTTTGTCATCTCAATTATTAATTTAATAATATAAAATATTATGCAGATGATACCGTGACAACAATTGAATCAATAATATGAGAGATATGATGCAGCAATTACTGTAGCAATAATTGAGTATAACTGAGTGACTTCTCATGTAAACATCAATAATCAAAGATACTGTATAATACCATGTGCTACTATGCAACCATGCATATTACTATACTTTTATCACCGATTATTTTATGAAAACTTGCTTACGTTGAAAAATTTTCACATATCACCCTTAACTTTAACCTTTTATCAATTTAACTGTGATGCCCCCAAAATAGGTATACAACACCCATTCCGAGTCGCCAAATACACGATACAGAAACAACTACAACTTTATTATTATAATTGTCGTGCAAAATACGACAACACATAAACTGCGAGTTTAAATACAAATATTGTCATCTAGACAATATTCACACTCAAATAAGTCCACATTACAATTATTAATACACTATTTTACAAAATAGTGAGGATTACTAAGACAACTTCTAGAACCATCATTCCATACCCCGACTAGTACTCGCTACATTCTCGCCTCCTGAGAAGAAAAATGGAACAAAAAGAAAAATGGTGAGCTCAACTAGCCCAGTAAAGAATATTATGACTAAGATAATATAGAACAAATTATCGTTAGTCTTCAACAGGGAAAAATCTGATAGAATACAATATACAACAAGTTTTAAATCAATATTTGCAGCGGAAATAATAATTCATAGAAGAGTTACGTAGAGAATGAAATCTACTATTATCTATGAATTAAAAAGTCCATCATCAATATTTTATCCTCAGAACATCAATCAATATACATCTTAAATCAAATATTCATCTTTTTCACTACACGGCCAAAGATATTCATCGATTAATCATGTTCATCTCAACACCTGTACATCTTTGCACTACGGGCCAAAGATATTCAAAAGAAAATCAACTATCTTTGCACTACAGGTCAAAGATATTCAATAATATCATTATTTAGGACTGAGGATGATGAAAAATATTTTAAAGAAAATGAATCCAGTGAAACAAAAAGCAAATATTAAGGATTCGTACTTTAAATAGTCCAAGTTCAAAAATACTTCATAAATAATCATAGTGAAGTAAAATTCAAGAATGAACACCAAAACATGGATACAATCAAATTTAGTATCCATAATAGATATCTTGGACAAAAATGAAAATTTAATTTTTCTGTGAATAGTGTCGTATTCATGAATAGTGCCGTATACGTGAATAGTAACCTCGACACTAAAAAATAAGAATTTCACAAGAAAAATCTTACCAATATTCCGGCATAATGATATTAGAAGAAATAATATAATTTTTGAAAAAAAAATAACATCCTTTGCCTCAAAAAGACTGCACTTCTGACTGGAATACTGGATATAGTGCTGAAGAGAACTTGCACCGTATAGCAACACTCAAAGTATCAAAATACTCACAAGAATACTCTCGATAATATAGAGAGAGAAAGAGAGAGAAAACTTCAGTTTCTGGTGTGATTTTCAATTCTAACCTAAGCACCCTATTTATAGGAAAATACTTAGAACACCAAGGCAAAAAATTTAATAAAATATTAATATATTTTTTATAAATTCCTACGCACACCAAAGACATCTAATTTCAGCCATTAACATGTGCAAGTGGGGCCCACCACAGTGTAAAAACGTTTTTTTTAAATAAAACAATTAAAACTTCCAAAAATCAATTATTCTGGAACTTCAGAACTTCAATAATTCATAATAAATAGCCATTTTATCAGAAAAATTCAAATCTTATGTCCATTCCATAGGAAATTTAATTCTCTAAAACTTTGCAGAAGAAAGTTTTTTCAAATTCCAAACAGAAATTGACCGAAATCCATATACGAATGATTTTACAGGCTATAATCAAATTTCAGTCAAGAAATGGGATCCACAAACATGAAAAACATGTTTTAAATATTTTTAGTAATAAAAATACTCTTCCTCCTCATATATTCATATATCCCACTTTCATTGTAAAAATATCACCATTATTATATTATTAAAATATACTAATATATTTAAATAAATTATTTTATCAGAAAAGATAAAATATCAATTTTTCAACAATTGTCACTTTAAAATTTTCTCCATCTATATCCACATAAAATGAATATTTTCCTTATCATATAAATTAATAATTAATTATTCACAAATAATATTATAGAATCACAATATTGACAATCAGGCCGTTTCTTGGAAAGAGGGGGCTTTCCAATAAGGATTCTCTCTTCGACATGATTAGGTGACCAAACCTCTCCTTAGACAGAACTTTCTAGACATTGCCAATAATGCTATCTAATAATATTACTCAAATAATATGAATTATTGATCTGTTAATAGAAAATATTGTGTAATGACAATTATTAAAATAACAATAATATAAAATATCAACGTAGCAATTATTGAATCAATAAAATAAAATATTGAACAGTACTTACTGTAATAATTATTGAGTAGTGCCTTCTTACGTAAGAATCAATAATTGGTGCATTACCGTGTGCTACTGTGTTTTAACCACCGAGTATTTCAATAGTATTAACGGTAAGAACTACGTCGTTATTTATAAACAACTTATACTTGTCGTTTTCTTCATTCAATCGCTTTCCGTTATGGGGCCCACACAAGGCTGCGCCGTCGTACGAATATTCCCCGATAGCAAGAATATTCCACGACCAAACGAATATTCCTCGACAACAAGAATATTTTATAACCACTTGCCTATTTAAAATATTTGCGCATTTTACCCATAACTAACCACATTAATCAAATCAACCCTTAATATTTCAAAATAATAAATAGAGAAAATTCAATTTCATTTATAATAAGTTGGGGTCTTACAACCTCCCCTCCTTATAAAATTTCGTCCTCGAAATTGACGTACGTACCTGATATTTCGAAAAGGTGAGGATACCTCGCTTTCATTTCCATTTCCAACTCCCAGGTCATTTCTTCAATAGCATGGTTTCTCTACAAAACTTTGACTTGGGGTATGACCTTTGTGCGTAGAACATGCTCCTTCCTATCCAAGATCTTGACAGGTACCTCCTCATACGTTAAGTCTTCGGCTATCTCGTCCGGTTCTAACTCAATAACGTGGTTTGGGTCTTTCACATATTTATGAAGCATAGATATATGAAAAACATTATGAACACGAGACATACTTGGAGGTAACGCGAGTCTATAGGCCACATTTCCTACTCGATCAAGAATCTAAAATGGACCAATAAATCATGGATTGAGCTTTCCTCTCTTCCCAAATCTTTTAACTCCCTTCCATGGGGCAACTTGCAAAAATACATGATCCCCAATAATAAATTTCACGTCCTTTCGATGAAGATCCACATAACTCTTTTGCCAATCTTGTGCCATTTGTATACGTTATCGAATCATTTGGATCTTTTCTGTAGTCATACGTACCAACTCTGGTCCCAATAATGTTGCTTCAGCCACCTCATCCCAACATACTGGAGAGCGACACTTTCGTCCATACAATGCTTCAAATGGGGCCACACCTATACTTGCCTAATAACTGTTGTGGTAGGAGAATTCTACCAATGGTAAATACTTATCCCAACTCCCTTTGAAGTCTAGGACACAGAGTCTTAATAGATCTTCAAGAGTTTGAATAGTCCTCTCTGATTGTCCGTCCATTTGAGGATGGTATGCCGAACTAAATCATAAATCCATGCCCATAGCTTTTTGCAAGCTAACCCAAAATCGTGAAGTGAATCTTGGGTCACGATCCAAAACTATGGATACTGGAATTCCATGCAATCTCATAATCTCATTTACATACATACGAGCAAGACGTTCAAGGGAATAAGTCTCCCGTATCAGCAAGAAATGAGCAAACTTGGTTAATCTATCAACAATAACCCAAATAGTATTTATGCCTTGAGAAACCGTGAGAAGACCCGTAACGAAATCCATGGTAATGTGTTCCCACTTCCATTTCAGAATCTCAAGTGGTTGCAATGAACCCTTAGGCACTTGATGCTTCGCCTTTACACGTTGACAAGTTAAACAGCTCAAGATAAATTTTGTAATTTCTCTCTTCATATTGTTCCACCAAAATGTATGTCGAAGATCACGATACATTTTGGTACTTCCAGGATGGATTGCAAGCAGTGTATTGTGTGCCTCCATCATGATCTTGTATTTCAAATCAGAGTCATTAGGAACACAAAGTCTGGAGTGGACTCAAAGTATTTCTTCTTCATCGATTCTTGCTTCTGAGATAGCACCTTCTTGTACTTTCTTCTTAATACGCATCAGCTTCGAGTCTGTGGCTTGAGCAACTTTAACCTTTTCGATTAAAGTCGGCTCTATGCGTATACTTGACATCATCGCACTCGTTCCCGCATATGATCTTCTACATAACGCGTTAGCTACTACGTTCACTTTTCTAGGATGGTATTGAATAGTGTGGTCGTAATCTTTCAACAGCTCGAGCCAACGCTGTTGTCGCATGTTGAGTTCCTTTTGGGTGAAGAAATATTTAAGGCTTTTATGGTCTGAATATATCTCCACTTTCTCTCCATATAGATAGTGCTTCCAGATCTTTAGCGCAAACACAACTGCTGCCAACTCTAGATCATGAGTGTAAGACCCCAACTTATTATAAATAAAATCAAATTTCCTATATTTATTATTTTGAAATAGTAAGGGTTCATTTGATTAATGTGGTTAGTTATGGGTAAAATGCGCAAATATTTTAAATATGCAAGTGGTTATAAAATATTCATTTTTATCGGAGAATATTCGTTTGGTCATGGAATATTCTTACTGTCGGGGAATATTCATACGACGGCGCAGCCTTGTGTGGGCCCCATAATGAAAAGCGATTGGATGAAGAAAACGACAAGTATAAGTTATTTATAAATAACGGCGTAGTTGTTACCATCAAGTATCTTCATTGGAATACCCGTGGTTAAAACACGAAGATAGCACGTATTGCACCAATTATTGATTCTTACGTGGGAAGGAATTACTCAATAATTGTTACAATGAGTTACTTATTCAATATTTTATTTTATTGATTCAATAATTGCTTGCATTGATATTTTATATTATTGTTGTTTTAATAATTGTCACTACCGGTATTTTCATTATCGGATCAATAATTCATATTATTTGAATAATATTATTAGATAACATTATTGGCAATGTCTAGAAAGTTCGCTCTAGGAGAGGTTTGGTCACCTAATCATTACACACCAAAGATGAGAGAAATCCTTATTGAAAGCCCCTCTTTCCTCGAACCGCACAGGTTGTCGATGTTGTGATTCGTAATATTATTTGTGAATAATTAATTATTGATTTATATGACAAGGAAAATATTCATTTTATGTGGATATAGATGGAGAAAATTTTAATGTGACAATTGTTGAAAAAAATTTATATTATCTTTTTGATAAATAATTCATTTAAATATATTATTATATTTTAATAATATAATAATGGTGATATTTTTACAATGAATGTGGGATATATGAGTATACGAGGAGGAAGAGTATTTTTGTTACAAAAATTGTTTAAAACATGTTTGTGGGCCCATTTCTTGACTGAAATTTGATTATAGCCTGTAAAATCGCCCGTTTGTGAATTTCGGTCAATTTCTGTTTGGAATTTGGAAAACTTAAACTTACAAAGTTGTAGAGAATAGAGTTTTCTCTCCCGTTCTCTCTCTATATTATCGAGCGTATTCTTGTGAGTATTTTGATACTTTGAGTGTTGCTTTATCTTGGCAAGTTTCCTTCAAAGACTATATCCTAGATTTAAATTTGTAAAGTACAGTCTTTTCAAGGTAAGGGATGTTATTTTCTTCTTAAATGATATTATTTTCTTCAATATCATTATGCCGAAATATTGGTTTGAACTTTTAATCAAATTTGGAACTTTTTGTGTCGGGGTTACTATTCACGTATACGGCACTATTCACGAATACGACACTATTCATCGAAAAATGAAAATTTTCCTTTTCATCCAAAATATCTATTATGGATACTAGCTTTGATTTTATCCATGTTTTGATCATTCTTGAATTTTACTCCACTATGATTATTTATGAGGTATTTTTGGACATAGATAAACCGAAATACGAATCCTTAATATTTATTCTTTTGTTTCAGTGGATTCATTTTCTTTAAAATATTTTTCATCATCCTCAGTCCTAAATGATGATATTATTGAATATCTTTGGCCTGTAGTGCAAAGATTAATGATTTTATGATGAATATCTTTGGCTGTAATGCAAAGATGTACATGTGTTGAGATGAACATGACCAACTGATGAATATCTTTGGCCTGTAGTGCAAAGATGAATATTTGATTCCAGTTGTATATTGATTGATGTTACAGGGATAAAATATTGATAATGGACTTTTAAATTCATAGATAATAGTAGATTTCATTCTCTACATAACTCATCAATGAATTGTTAATTCCGATGTGAATATTGATCTGAAACTTGTTGTCTATTGTATTTTATCAAATTTTTCCCTGTTGAAGACTAACGATAATTTGTTCTATATTATCTTAGTCATAATATTCTTTACTGGGCTAGTTGAGCTCACCCTTTTCCTTTTTGTTCCATTTTTCTTCTCAGGAGGCGAGAATGTAGCGAGTTCTAGTCGAGGTGTGGAATGATGATTCTAGAAAGTTATTTTAGTAGTCCTCACCATTTTTGTAAAATAATGTACCAATAATTGTAATGAGGACTTATTTGGGTGTGAATATTGTCTAGACGGCAATATTTGTATTTAAACTCACAGTTTTTATGTTGTATTAATAAAGTTGTAGTTGTTTCTGTACCATGTTATTGACGACTCAAAATGGGTGACGTATACCTACTTTGGGGGCGTCACAATGAGTAGGATAATTCCTCTCATATTCTTTAAGTTGTCGCGAGGCATAGACTATGACTTTCCCATGTTGTATGAGAACACATCCTAACCCTTTGCCTGAAGCATTGCTATAAATAACAAATCCATCCGAACCAGATGGTGTTGTCAGAACAGGTGCCGAAATGAGTCTCCTCTTGAGCTCTTGAAAACCCTTCTTGCATTCCTCGCTCCATATGAATTTTGTATCTTTCCGAGTCAGCTGAGTTAACAGAGTAGCAATTCGAGAAAATCCCTCCACGAATCTCTGATAATAACCAACCAAGCCCGTAAAGCTTCGTGCTTTTGGCCACCGAATTCGGTTGTTCTAACTTTGTATTGCTTCAATCTTCACCGTCAACAGATACTCCATATTTTGACACCACGTGCCCAAGGAATGCTACTTCCTCAAGCCAGAACTCGCATTTCTTCAACTTAGCATAAAGTTTGTTTTCACGAAGCCTTTGGAGTACCAGCTTCAAATCGTGCTCATGATCTTCACGACTTTTGGAATAAATGAGGATGTCATCAATAAAGACAACAATGAACTGATCCAAATATTCCTTGAATACTCGGTTCATTATATCCATGAATGCCGCAGGAGCATTAGTCAATCCGAAAGACGTGACTAAGAATTCATAATGTTCGTCTCTGAAGTTCAAGGCGCTTTGGAATATCCTCGCCTCTAATCTTCACCGATGATATCCGAACGAAGATCGATCTTTGAAAAGAATTGTGCTCCTTGCAATCGGTCAAACAGTCATCAATGCGAGGTAGTGGATACCTATTCTTGATGGTGACATGGTTCAATTCCTTAGTCAATACAAAAGTCGCATACTCCCGCTTCTTCTTCTTTACAAATAAAACAGAGCACCCCAAGGAGATGTACTAGACTCGAATAAATCGATGTCCAACAACTCCAGTAGTTGGACCTTTAACTCCTCGAAGTTCAATAGAGCCATTCGATATGGGATTTTAGAAATGGGCTTCGTACAGTGTTCAAGATCAATAAAGAATTCAACTTCACGTTTTGGGGGTAGACAGGGAAGTTCTTCAGGAAATACGTCAGGAAATTTACTAACAACAGAAATATTATTTAAATCTGACGTGTCTTTATTTAGATCCATAACATGGGCTAAGAAAGCTTGACATCAGTTTTTTAATAAACGAATAGCTTTATAACTTGATATGACAGTGATTGATTTTAGTGGTTTAGTTGCTTGAAAAACGTACAACAGGTTGGTTAGGAATATGAAAACTAACAACCTTATGAAAACAATCAATTTTGGTATGATGAGTAGTTAACCAATCAATACCTAAAATCACATCAAAAGCAAGAATCTTTAAAGAGATAAGGTCAACGGGTAATGTGATGGTGCCAACTTGGATCAAACAAGATTTATAAACAGTGGATGTAATAAAAGTGTCTCCTAACGGAGTCTCCACAGATAGGTCAAAGTCTAATTTCTCCGGAGTTAAGTTTAAACGTTGAGCACAAGTAGGAGAAATAAATGAATGGGTAGCACCGGTATCTAGTAAGGTATTAACTTCACAAGAATTTATGATTAGCTTACCCGTGATCACCTCATTTGGGTTTCTCGCATTTTGACCAGTCACGACAAACGCTCGTCCAGGAACCGTTGACTTTGACTTTTCTGGGACAGCCTTTTGAGTCACCATCCCCACTGGACTTGGTTTCGCTACCTTACAATCTCGAGTGATATGTCCTTCCTTTTCATAATTATAGCATACCTTGAACTGTTGTGGATAGTTTGGGCAGATATGTCCCTATTTTCCGCATTTATAGCATACGACCGGTGGTCGTTCTCCTCCCTTAGAACCAATTGCTGCTGGTGCTAACGTCTTCGCATTGTCATTGTTGTACCTTTTCTTTTTAAAATCTCCTCCCGACTCGCTTCTTCTATTATCATGGTCATGATTACCACTAGAGTGGTTACCGCTTTTGTCCATATTTTTCTTTCCCCGCTGGTTATCGTTGTTCCAATGACTGTTGTCACTGGTATGACCTTGGTTGTGGTCCCTCGGTTGAACGTACTCGTTATCTCGCTCTAATAATTGAGCCATGTTGACAACATCTGAATATAGAGAAAATTTATGAGAAATGAGATACTGACGTATGTCAGGTTTCAAACCTCTCAGAAACATCCGCGTCATACGTTCCTCATTCTCCGCTAAATAAGGTGCAAACCTGGATAACTCTGCGAACTTCGCCTCGTACTGGGACACCATCATGTTGTTCTTCTCCAGTCTAATAAACTCTACCTCCTTCATATGACAAATACTTTCAGGAAAGTACTTGTCATTGAATAGTTTCTGAAATGTTTCCCAAGACATGCTGAGTGCGGCTGGATGGGTACGCTTCACAGATTCCCACTAGTAATCTGCCTCATTACGGAACATAAAGCTGGCGAATGGAACTTTATGTTCTTCCTTGCATCCCAAGACGTCAAATATCTTGGTAATTTGTTTGACCCACATCTCCACCTTAATCAGATCTGGCTTTCCCCAGAATTCTGGTGGTCCCAACTCTTTGAACTGCTTGGCTATAACAAAACGTACGTTGCTATCATTTCCACCTATATTTTGAACACGAGTCTCCCTCGTCTGATTTTGCATGAACTGCAAAAAGCTTCTAAACATCCCATCGTTCATCATCTGATCAGTGGTGTTGTTTACAGGAGGAACATTGTCAACCTGTTGCACGTTCTCCTCATTGGTGAATAAAGGTGTCTCCACGGTCTCATTTGCTCCACTCTTAACATTCTCAGTTGTCATTCTCAAATACTACCATAAAACAAGGGTTAATTAAAGAAATTAACATATCACATAATATCCCTATATTCTGACCAACCAACAAATAAGCTTAGGTAAGACACACTAGCGAAGGATTTACTCGTCTCTCCCCTCCTAGTTCTATTCCCCGATCTCTGCCAGAGATCATATCCCTAAGCTTTGATACCAACTGTGACGCCCCCAAAATAGGTATACAACACCCATTCTGAGTCGCCAAATACACGGTACAGAAACAACTACAACTTTATTATTACAATTGTCGTGTAAAATACGACAACACATAAACTGTTAGTTTAAATACAAATATTGTCATCTAGACAATATCCACACTCAAATAAGTTCTCATTACAATTATTGATACACTATTTTACAAAATAGTGAGGACTACTAAGACAACTTCTAGAACCATCATTCCATACCCCAACTAGTACTCGTTACATTCTCGCCTCCTGAGAAGAAAAATGGAACAAAAAGGAAAAAGGTGAGCTCAACTAGCCTAGTAAAGAATATTATGACTAAGATAATATAGTACAAATTATCGTTAGTCTTCAACAGGGAAAAAACTGATTAAATACAATAGACAACAAGTTTTAAATCAATATTCGCAGCGGAAATAATAATTCATAGAAGAGTTACGTAGAGAATGAAATCTACTATTATCTATGAATTAAAAAGTCCATCATCAATATTTTATCCCTGTAATATCAATCAATATACATCTTAAATCAAATATTCATCTTTGCACTACAGGCCAAAGATATTCATCAGTTGGTCATGTTCATCTCAACACCTGTACATCTTTGCACTACGGGTCAAAGATATTCATAAGAAAATCAACTATCTTCGCACTACAGGCTAAAGATATTCAGTAATATCATTATTTAGGACTGAGGATGATGAAAAATATTTTAAAGAAAATGAATCCAGTGAAACAAAAGAACAAATATTAAGGATTCGTACTTTAAACAGTCCAAGTTTAAAAATACTTTATAAATAATCATAGTGAAGTAAAATTCAAGAATGAAGACCAAAACATGGATACAATCAAAGCTAGTATCCAAAATAGATATCTTGGAAAAAAAACAATTTAATTTTTCTATGAATAGTGCCATATTCGTGAATAGTGCTGTGAGACCCCAAATTTTATGAATAAAGATTTAAATTTCTCAAAATATTTTTTTGAATATTATGGTGTGGATTTGATATAATGTTATAGTTGTGGGTAATATTTATAAATTTTGAAAAGTATGCAAGTTTTCGTATAATATTTGATTGGTCGGGGAATATTCTTTTTGTCGGGGAATATCCGTACGACGGTACAATCATTGGTGGACCCCACAACAGAATTATTGTTGAATTGAGAAAACGACAAAAATATTTTTATGAAAATAACGGCGAAAGTTTTACCGTTAAAACTGTTGAACTACCTGATAGTAAAAGTATAGGAATATGCGTGGTTGCATAGTAGCACACGGTATTGATTATTGATACTTACGTGAGAAGTCACTCAGTTTTGTTCAATTATTTCTTCAGTAATTGCTGCATAGTATCTCACGTTAATTGATTCAATTATTGTCGATATTTTATATGTTATTAAATCAATAATTGAGCCAACGAAGTTATTAATATTATTATTTGCAATATTAACGATGTCTAGAAGTTCTGCCAATGAGAGGTTTGGTCACCAAATTAGCGGCGTCGATAGGAGAAATCCTTATTGAAAAGCCCCTCTTTCCCGCTGTGAACAACTTTGGTCAATTAATAGTGTGAATTATAATAATGATGATGAAGTTTTGTTTTATTAGTATTATTAATGTAATAAAATGTAAAAACTTTTTATTTATAAAGTTATTCGTTTTATTAGACTATAAATAGAATATATTATATTCTATTATGCATAGCGTTTTGCATAGTAAAATCTTTTATATAAAATGTAATACTTTTATAAAGTTATTCATTTTATTAGACTATAAATAGAATATATTATATTTTATTATGCATAGTGTTTGCATAAGGCCTCGCATAGTGTTTGCATAGTAAATTTTTTTTATATAAAACAGAATACTTTTATAAAGTTATTCGTTTTATTAGATTATAAATAGAATATATTATATTTTATTTAAAAAAATTTGTTTTATTAGAATATTTTATAGTAAACCAATCTGGACCGTCCGTTTAAAAGTAAATCAATTTGGACCATTCATGAATTAGTTACTATTCAGTCCATTCTCCTATAAATAGAAGCTCATTTCTTCATTATTTCTTACGAATTCACTGAAACTCTAGAGAGAGAAACTATAGAGAGAAAGAAGAAAAGTGTTCTGCTACTTCACTACTCCTATATCCAGTTTATTCTAAGGTAAGGGATATTATTTGTTGTACCCGTAAGGGGTATTATTTCTTTCATATTCATGAAGAGAACATCTGTTATTCCATTTTTTTTATTCTTTTGGAATAACCTGTATACGCGGGCTACCCTATACTTAGTGAAATTCTTCTTTATTCCATTCTTTATCATTATATTGGAATAACCTGTCTATGCGAAGTACCGCATACATGGTGAAATTCTTCATTATTCCATTCTTTATCATTATGTTGAATAACTCATACTATCACCAAGCACCGCATACATGGTAAAATTCTTCTCGTTATTCCATTCTTTATTATTCTGTTGAACATCTTGTGCTATGCGTATTTTACGACCGACCGGTTTTAGTTATTTATTATTCTGCAAACATCCTGTTGGTGCGAATTTCCCTTGACACGGTTCCGTTATTTATTATTACGTGGGAATATCATCTGTATGCGCTTACGTTCGCGTGACACAGTTCCGTTATTTATTTTTCTCATTGGAATAACTCATGCATGCGATTCTATCGTATGCCTGGTGATTTCTTTTTCCATTCTTTACTATACTGAGTTGGTTAAAGTTTTAATTTCTATACTTTGTGAAATTAGTGGAATATCCTTGATATTTGCGCTTCATCCAGTATCTTTTCATGGAAATATTCTTCTAAATATTCTTGAATTTTACTCTACAAAGAAATATCATGTTAACAATTTGGACATTATTAGTTCCTGGATAAATTATTTCTTGAACTTGTTTTATTGAATTCTTATATCATTGTCATCATCATCAAGTTTATATTATGTTGAAAGTCATATGTGGCCTGTAGTGCATAGATGGACTTGGTATGATTATGGCCAGGGATAATCGGTATAATCATGACTGTAATGTTACAAATGAAGTGGTAAAAGTCCTCATTGGCCCATAGTGCATTGATGGACAGTTGTTGGCATGATCATGACCATTGATGAATACACGAATATCCTTGGCCCGTAGTGCATGGATAATTTGTGGTTGTGATACTAATGAATATCCTTGGCCGTAGTGAGTGCGGGGATGATGTGGATTATTTATTAAGTCGAGTCCAGTGATAAAAGTAATGAAAACCTTTTAAATCATAAAAGATAGTAGATTTTATTCTCTACTTGACTCTTTTAATGGATTGTTTGTTCCACTGCAGTTAAACTTGATGTTTGTTATATTGTATCAGTTTAACATTGTTGAAGGCTAATGATAATTTATTCTGCATTATCTTAGTCATAATATTTCTTAGTGGGCTAGTTGAGCTCACCCTTTTACTTTCATTGTTCTCTTCAGGAAATGAGAACGTAGTAGGGACTAGTCGGGGAACGAAGTGACGGTCCAGTTAATAGCATTAGTAGTCCTCACTATTCTGTTAAATAGTGTGATAATAAATGTAATGAGGACTCAATTGAGTGTGGATATTGTCTAGATGATAATATTTGTATTAAAACTCACAAGATATGTTTTGTCGTTATTTTACGACATTGTTGTATAATTAAGTTGTATTTGAATTTTGTACCATGTATTTGGCGACTCAAGATGGGTGATGTATACCTATTTTGGGGGGCGTCACAGTTAATATCAAAGCTTAGGATATGATCCTGGTTTGAGATGTGAGACAAGAACTAGGAGGGAGAGACGGGAATTCCTTCGCTAGTATGACCTACCTAAGTTTATTTGGTATTTAATTGGTCGGTCAGAGTATAGGGATGATATGTGATATGTTAATTAACCCTTGTTTTGTGGCAGTATTTAAAAATGGCATCCGAGAATGTTGAGATTAGCAATGGAGCACAGGAGACCGTTGAGTCTCCACAGATCAATAATCAGGACAATGTTCATCAGGAAGGCGACAATCCTCATGCAAACAACAACACTGCTCAAATAATGAACGATGGAATGTTTAGAGGCTTTCTGCAATTCATGCAGCATCAGGCAAGAGAGACTCCTGTCCGAAATACAGGTGGAAACACTGGCAACTCTCGGACGATCACTGCTAAGCAGTTCAAGGAATTGGGACCACCGGAGTTTTTGGAGAGCCAAAACCACTTAAGGCGGAGACGTGGATAAAGAAGATCTGTAAAATATTTGATGTCTTGGGATGCTCCGAGAGCAAAAGGTTCCTTTGCCACCTTCATGTTGCGCGCAGAGGTAGATTCTTGGTGGGAATCAGTAAGCGTACTCAACTTCGCCGTGACCGAAGATGACTTGGGAGAAGTTCCAAGAACTGTTCAACGACAAGTACTTTCCCGAAAGTATTCGTCACATGAAAGAGGTAGAGTTAATTAAACTAGAACAAAACAACATGACCGTGTCGCAGTATGAAGCCAAGTTTGCCGAGCTATCCCGGTTTGCGTCCCATTTGGTTGATAATGAGGAGAGAATGACGCGAATGTTTCTAAGAGATTTGAAACCCAAGATACGTCAATATCTTATCTCTCATAAACTGTGTTTGTATTTAGATGTTGTTAATAGGGCTCAGTTATTGGAGCGCGATAATGAGTCAACCCAACTAAAAGAGAGCAGCCGGTAAAATGATAATACTAGTGATAGCAGTAATCGAAGTGGTGACAATAAGCGTGGAGGGAATCAACATGCCAAAAATGGTAACCACTTCGCTGGTAATCATGGCCAAAATAATAAGAATGGACATTTCAAGAAGAGGAGATTCAACAATGATGGAAAGACGTCAGCACCAGCACCCGTTGTTAAGGAAAGAAAACGACCACCTATCATATGCTTCAAATGCGGAGGGGAGGGACACATCAGTCCAAACTGCGGGATGCCGTCCAAAGCTTGTTATAATTCTGGAAGAGAAGGTCACCTAGCCTGATTTTATCGTTCACCAAAGACAAGTCCAGCTGGGACGGTGGCACCAAAGGCGGATACGGATAAAACAAAGTCGGTGGTATCAGGAAGAGCATTTTTCGTGACTTCTCAAAAAGCGAGTAACCCAAATGAAGTTAGCACGGGTTAGTTAATTATAAATTCTTGCGAAGTCTATACCTTATTAGATACCAGTTCTACCCATTCTTTTATCTATCTTGCTTGCGCTCAACGTTTAAATTTAACTCAGGAGAAGTTAGACTTTGACCTATTGGTTGAAACTTCGTTAGCAGAAACCTTTGTTACCTCCACTGTTTATAAATCTTGTTTGATTCAAATCGACACTTTCACGTTACCTGTCGATCTTATCTATTTGAAAATACTTGCCTTTGATGTGATTTTAGGAATCGATTGGTTAACTACTCATCATGCTTTTCGTAAGGTTATTAGCTTTCATATTCCTAACCAAACTGTTATGCAAATTCAAGCAACCAAACCACTAAAGTTAATCACTGTTATATCAAGCCATAAGTAAAGAGCCACGGTCCTTTCGTTGTTGACTTCCTTGTGTGTAATCCACCAAAGCCAGACTTTCTATAGGTGACATCGTGAATGACGATGGCAAGTTGATAGGTATCAATGTGACATACTATCCAAGTCATGCATGAGAGTCACAGTTTTGAATGATATTTCTATTGTTAATAAATTTCCTGACGTATTCTTGAAGACTTCTTAGCCTACCCTAGAGCGTGAAATCGAATTTTGTATTGACCCCAGTACAAAACCCATTTCTAAAACCTTTAAATATTTCTTCAACCAAAATGAGCGTATAATGCGCCAAAGAAGTTGACTCGAGCTGTTGAAGATTACGATCATACCATTCAATATCATTGTGGAATAGAGAACGTGGTAGCTGACGCGTTGAGTAGAAGATCGTATGCGTTTACGAGTGCGATGTTGTTAACATAAAAACCCATTTCATATAACTTACAAATGATGAAGATAGAGTTAAAGACTCTAGGGACCCACATGAAGATAACAAATATACGAGTAGAATCGACTTTAATCAATAAAGTTAAAGCCGCTCAAGCTACACACCCGAATCTGATGAATGTGAAGAAGAAGGTTCAAGAAGGCATTATCTCAACCCTCGATTTAATTGGCCCATTTGAAATCCTCGATCGAGTAGGAACTGTGGCCTATAAACTCTTTTTACGGCCAAGTATGTCGCGTGTTCATAACGTTTTTCACGTATCGTTGTTAGTAAAAACTTAGTCTTGGGGGAATTTGGAGCCAAATTTCGGAATAATTAATGAATCTAAAAAATTATGAAATCATGGGGATTTTATAGAGCATGTTACAAGCTTTCCATAGCCTTGAAAATGGACTAATTCCGATAACGGATGAAGAAGTTATGAAGATTTGAAGTATGTGTGTCAAAAGTTGCAAAATCTGGAAAATTGGAGTTAAGTGCCATGGGTCGAGCACCTAGGTGCTAGGCTCGGAGCTTAGATTCTGTTCTTGGGCTCCTAGGCGCTTGCCCAAGGCTAAATTTGGGTGCCTAGGCGCTGCTCAAGTGTTAAGCCAAAATCTGTCCGGATGTCCTTTAGTAAATTGAGCATAACTTTTTCATAAGAATTCCAATTAAGGTGATTCAGGATGATTCGAAAAGATAACGAGTAGACCTAAAACTTTCATTCTTTATGTTTTGAGATTTGAGGTCGATATCAAGGCCGAAAATGGCTATTTTAGGGACTGATGTGCATTCAGAGGCAATCGGAGGACATCGGTCATGCACGTATACAACGTGTAATGTTTTCGACGATAAAGGTATTCAAGGTATCCTCACCTCTTAGGCATACCAGGTACATACGTAAATTTTAAGGGCGAAATTTCATAAGGAGGGGAGATTGTGAGACCCCAGATTTTATGAATAAAGATTTAAATTTCTCAAAATATTTTTTTGAATATTATGGTGTGGATTTGATATAATGTTATAGTTGTGGGTAATATTTATTAATTTTGAAAAGTATGCAAGTTGTTCTATAATATTTGATTGGTCGGGGAATATTCTTTTTATCGGGGAATATCCGTACGACGGTACAATCATTGGTGGACCCCACAACGGAATTATTGTCGAATTGAGAAAACGACAAAAATATTTTTATGAAAATAACGGCGGAAGTTTTACCGTTAAAACTGTTGAACTACCCGGTAGTAAAAGTACATGAATACGTGTGGTTGCATAGTAGCACACGGTATTGATTATTGATGCTTACGTGAGAAGTCCCTCAGTTTTGTTCAATTATTGCTTCAGTAATTGTTGCATAGTATCTCACGTTAATTGATTCAATTATTGTCGTTATTTTATATGTTATTAAATCAATAATTGAGACGACGAAGTTATTAATATTATCATTTACAATATTAACGATGTCTAGAAGTTCTGCCAAGAAGATGTTTGGTCACCTAATTGCACGCCAATAGGGAGAAATCGTTATTGGAATGCCCCCTCTTTCCTGGGAATGACCTGGTCTACTAATAGTGTGAATTATAATAATGGTGATGAAGTTTTGTTTTATTAGTATTAATAATGTAATAAAACAGAAAAGCTTTTTATATAAAACAAAATACTTTTATAAAGTTATTCATTTTATTAGACTATAAATAGAATATATTATATTTTATTATGCATAGTATTTGCATAATGACTGCATAGTGTTTTTATAGTAAAATCTTTTTATATAAAACAGAATACTTTTATAAAGTTATTCGTTTTATTAGATTATAAATAGAATATATTATATTTTATTTAAAAGATTTTGTTTTATTAGAATATTTTATAGTAAACCAATCTGGACCATCCGCTTAAAAGTAAATCAATCTGACCGTTCAGAATTAGTTACTATTCACCATTCTCCTATAAATAAGCTCATTCCTTCATTATTTCTTACGAATTCACTTTGAAACTCTGTAGAGAGAAACTATAGAGAGAAAGAAGAAAAGTGTTCTCGCTACTTCACTACTCCTATATCCAGTTTGTTCTAAGGTAATGGATATTATTTGTTGTACTTCGTAGTGGAATTATTTTTTTCAGTATTCATGAAGAGAACTTCATTATTCCATTTTTTTATTCTGTTGGAATAACCAAAGATATCTGCTACCCCCCTATACTTGGTGAAATTCTTCCATTATTCCATTCTTTATCATTATGGTGGAATAACTTTGCCTATATCTGGGTAACTGCATACATGGTGAAATTCTTCTGTTATTCCATTCTTTATTATTCTGTTGGAACATCCTGTCTGTGCGTTTATGCATGACCTGGTTTCGTTATTTATTATTCTGTTGGAACATCTTGTCAGTGTGAATTTTGCCTGACCTGGTTCTGTTATTTATTATTCTGTGGGAATATCCTGTCTGTGCGTTTACGCATAACCTGGTTCCGTTATTTATTTTTCTGTTGGAATAACCTGTCTGTGCGGTCTATCGCATGCATGGTGATTTCTTTTTCCATTCTTTACTATACTGAGTTGGTTAAAGTTTTAATTTCTATACTTCATGAAATTAGTGGAATATCCTTGATATTTGTGCTTCATCCAGTATCTTTTCATGGAAATATTCTTCTAAACATTCTTGAATTTTACTCTACAAAGAAGTATCATGTTGACAATTTGGACGTTATTAGTTCCTGGATAAATTAATTCTTGAACTTATTTTATTGAATTCTTATATCATTGTCATCATCCTCATGTTTATATTATGTTGAAAGTCATCTGTGGCCTGTAGTGCATAGATAGACTTCGTATGATTATGACCAGGGATTAATCGGTATAATCATGACCGTAATGTTACAAATGATGTGGTAAAAGTTCTCATTGGCCGTAGTGCATTGATGGATGCTTGTTGGCATGATCATGACCATCGATGAATACACGAATATCCTCGCCCGTAGTGGTGCATGGATAATTTGTGGTTGTAATACTAATGAATATCATCGGTAGTAGTGCGGGGATGATGTGGATTATTTATTAAAATCGAGTCCCAAATATAAAAGTGATGAAAAACCTTTTAAATCATAAAAGATAGTAGATTTTAATCTCTACTTGACTCTTTTAATGGATTGCTTGTTCCGCCGAAGTTAAACTTGATGTTTGTTATATTGTATCAGTTTAACACTGTTGAAGACTAACGATAATTTATTCTGCATTATCTTAGTCATAAGATTTGTTATTGGGCTAGTTAAGCTCACCCTTTTACTTTCATTATTCTCTTCAGGAAATGAGAACGTAGCAGGGACTAGTCGAGGAACGGAGTGACGGTCCAGTTAATAGCATTAGTAGTCCTCACTATTCTGTTAAATAGTATGATAATAAATGTAATGAGGACTCAATTGAGTGTGGATATTGTCTAGATGACAATATTTGTATTAAAACTCACAGCTTATGTTTTATCGTATTTTACACGACTGTTGTATAATTAAGTTGTATTTGAATTTTGAACCATGTATTTGGCAACTCAAGATGGGTGATGTATACCTATTTTGGGGGCGTCACAAGTGCCGTATACGTGAATAGCGTCATATACGTGAATAGTAACCTCGACACTAAAAAACAAGAATTTCACAAGAAAAATCATACCAATATTCCGGCATAATGATATTAGAAGAAATAATATCATTCTTGAAAAAAAAAATAACATCCCTTGCCTCGAAAAGATCGCACTTACGATTTGAATATCGGATATAGTCTTTGAAGAGAACTTGCAATATATAAACACTCAAAGTATCAAAATACTCACGAGAATACTCTCGATAATATAGAGAGAGAAAGAGAGAGAAAACTTGTTTCTGGTGTGATTTTCAATTCTAACCTAAGCACCTTATTTATAGGAAAATGCTTAGAATACCAAAGCATAAAATTTAATAAAATATTAATATATTTTTTATAAATTCCTACGCACACCAAAGACGTCTGATTTCAGCCATTAACATGTGCAAGTGGGGCCCACCAAAGTGTAAAAAACGTTTTTCTTAAATAAAACAATTAAAACTTCCAAAAATCAATTATTCTGGAACTTCGGAACTTCAATAATTCATAATAAATAGCCCTTTTATCAGAAAAATTCAAATCTTATGTCCATTCTATAGGAAATTTAATTCTCTACAACTTTGCAGAAGAAATTTTTTTCCAAATTCCAAATAAAAAATGACCGAAATCCACATACGGACGATTTTACAGGCTATAATCAAATTTCAGTCAAGAAATGGGGTCCACAAACATGAAAAACATGTTTTAAATATTTTTAGTAACAAAAATACTCTTCCTCCTCATATATTCAGATATCCCACATTCATTGTAAAAATATCACCATTATTATATTATTAACAATAATAATATATTTAAATAAATTATTTTATCAGAAAAGATAAAATATCAATTTTTCAACAATTGTCACTTTAAAAATTTCTCCATCTATATCCACATAAAATGAATATTTTCCTTATCATACAAATTAATAATTAATTATTCACAAATAATATTACAGAATCACAATATCGACAACCAGGCCGTTCCCACGAAATTAGGTGATTAGACCTGCAACCAAGCATGGTAAGGCAATGAGCTGGTCGAGCTTATGACGGTCAGACCAAAAAAGACCCGGGTTTTGGTGGGTCAATGATTGTTAGGCTCTGTGTCTACCAAGGCCGAGCCCAATTTCGACCTTCCTCCATTAATTTTTTTTTTTTTTTACAAAATCTTGCTACACCAAAAATATTAATAATAATAAATATTATAAATAATTAATAATAATAAATATTATAAATATTATTAATAATAAATGTTCTAGTGGTTAACAATATTATAAATATAATTATGGTTTGAAATTAGTTAACTATTTGTTCATGTATTCATTTAAACCGTGGATTTTAAATTTAATCAATGAGGTGGAGTTGTTTATTTACTGTTATGGTTCCTTTGCTTGCACGAAACAATTGAGAATGCTTAACATGTCTTCTTTCTCTCACTTTCCCTTGCTTTTCCTGTTACAACGATGCATTATGTGTTGTACAAATATTACTCTATTATTATACAAAAAGAATCTTATTTTAATTTTTAAAGTTAAGTTTGAAAATAAAAAATTAATATTGATGTGACTAAATTAAGTATTAAGAAATTATTTTTTCTTAGAAGCACTTTCAAAAAATTTACATTAATAATTTCTATATTAATTAAAATGAAAAAAATTATTGATACTTTTATTACAAAATTTCAATTAATTGTTAATATTTATAAATAAGAATAGACATGCATGGACAAGTGCAGGGCAAATTTTCTTTTATAAAAGCAAAGAAAAAATATATTAATGATTGCATTAAAAATAAATAGTTGTAGCTCAGTTGGTTTGAACTCTTATTTATTTATTTATAAGTCTTGTGTTCAAGCCTCATAACCCACAAACAGCAATATTTTGTTTAAAAAAAAAAAAGTCGTGGGCATTAATGCCGGGCCAAAAAATTAACCTGCATTTTATGGGCTAAAATTGAAGCTCAAAGCCCAAATTTCATGTGGCATACCGTACCACTTGGCCCTGAAATATCTTTACCAGTCTATAGGTGACTCAAACCTCTCCTGGATGTAAGTTTACAGACATTACCAATAATGTTATCTAATAATATTATTCAAATAATATGAATTATTAATCATTAATGGAAAAATACCGTAGTAGTGATAATTATTAAAATAACAATAATATAAAATATCAACGTACCAATTATTGAATCAATAAAATAAAATATTAAATAAGAATAATTCGTAACAATTATTGAGTAGTGCTTTCTTACGTAAGAATCAATAATTGGTGCAATATCTCCAGTCTTCTTGTTTTTAACCAATTTAGTATTTCAACAAAGATTAATCTAGAATAACTACGCCATTATTTATAAACAACTTATACTGCGCCGTCGTACTAATATTCCCCCACAACAAGAATATTCCACGACCAAACGAATATTCCCCGACAACAATGAATATTTTATAACCACTTGCCTATTTAAAATATTTGCGTATTTTACCCATAACTAACCACATTAATCAAATCAACCCTTACTATTTTAAAATAATAAATAGAGGAAATTCAATTTCATTTATAATAAGTTGGGGTCTTACATTAACCATTTACTAAATAGAATAATTATAATAAAATTTAAATACTTTCATTTCGTAAAATTCGGGGTCTCACAACACAACTCATTCTGAGTCGCCACATATATGGTACAGAAACTAACTACAATTTTATTATTACAATTGTCGTGCAAAATACGACAACACATATACTGTGAGTTTTAATACAAATATTATCTTCTAGACAATATCCAAACTCAAATAAGTACTTATTATAATTATTGATATACTATTTTACAAAAAAGTGAGGACTGCTAAAATAACTATCTTGAACCATTACTTCACACCTCGACTAGTTTCCGTTATATTTTTCGTCTCCTGAAAAGAAAAATAGAACAAAAAGAAAAAAGGGTGAGCTCAACTATAAAGAATATTATGACTAAGATAATGTAGAAAAAATTATCTTTAGTCCTCAACAGGGAAAAATCTGATATAATATAATAGACAACAAGTTTTAGATCAACAACTACAGCGAAAACAACAATTCATTAGAAGAGTAAAGTAGAGAATGAAGTCTACTATCTTCTATGATTTAAAAGTCCATCATCAATATTTTATCCCTTTAACATCAATCAATATACATCTTGAATCAAATATTCATCTTTGCACTACGGGCCAAAGATATTCATTCGTATCACCAGTTGGTCATGTTCATCTCAACACATGTCCATCTTTGCACTACGGGCAAAAGATATTCATCAGGTAATCATTCATCTTTGCACTACAGGCAAAAGATATTCAATTATATCACCATTTAGGACTGAGGATGATAAAAATATTTTCAAGAAAATGAATCCAGAGAGATAGAAAGACAAAGATTAGAGATTCATACTTTAGTTTATCCAAGTTCAATAATACTCCATAATAATCAATTGTGGAGCAAAATTCAAGAAAAAAGTTCAAAACATAGATCCAATCAAAGATATAAACCATAACAAACAACTTGGACACAAAAAAGAAAATTTAATTTTTATGTAAATAGTGTCATATTCGTGAATAGTATTGTATACGTGAATAGTTTTGTATACGTGAATAGTAACCCCGGCACGAAAAGGTAAAAATTTCATAAGAAAAATCATATTTCATGGATAGTACTCGTGAATAGTACCGTATTTGTGAACAGTGCCGCATACGTGAATAGTAACCTCGATATAAAAAGGTAAAAATTTCATAATAAAATTCATACCAATATTTCGGTATAATGATATTGAAAAAAATAACATCATTTACGAAAAAAATAACATCCCTTACCTCAAAAGAACAATACTTCTGACTAGAATATCGGATATAATGCTAAAGAAAACTTGCACTGCTTATCAACTCTCAAAGTATCTAAATACTCATAAAAATATGCTCGATATTATAGAGAGAGAAAACTTCTGATTATGGTGTTATTTTTAATTCTAACCTAAGCACCCTATTTATAGGAAAATGCTTAGAACACTAAAGCAGAAAAATTAATAAAATATTAGTATTTATAAAAAAATTCCTACACCCACTTTGAAATCAGATCTCAGCATTTACAACATACAAAAGGACAAGTATAGGGCCCACCTTCTAGAAATCTCCACCAAAAATATTTTAAATCATTTATAAATTAAAAAACTTCAATAATTCATAATAAATAGCCCTTTTATCAGAAAAATACGAATCTTATGTCCATTCCATAGAAAATTTAATTCTCTATAACTTTGTAGAAGAAAGTTTTTCCAAATTCTAAATGGAAAATGACCAAAATTCACATACGGATGATCTTGCAGGCTATAATCAAATTTTAGTCAAAATGGGGTCCACCAACATATTTAACATGTTTTTTGTAAAAAAAAATACTCCGGACCCAAATTGCTCTCTTCCTCCTCATTTTATTCATATATCGTGCATTCATTGTAAAAATATCAATATTATTATATTATTATATTATCACATTATACATTTATAATGTAATATAATAATATATTTGAATGAATTATTTTATCAGAAAAGATAAAATATCAATTTTCAATAATTATCACTTTTCTAAAAATTCCTCCATTTATATCCCAATTGAATAAATATTTCCTTATCATTTTTATCAATAATTAATTATTCACAAATAATATTACAGAACCACAATATTGACAACCAGGTCGTTCCTAGGAAAGAGGGGGCTTTCCGATAAGGATTTTTCCTTACTGGCGTGCAATTAGGTGACCAAACCCTTTCCTAGACAGAACTTCCTTAGACATTGCCAATAATGCTATCGAATAATATTATTCAAATAATATAAATTATTGATCTGATAATTTAAAATATTGTCCAATGACAATTATTGAATCAACAATATAAAATATCAACGTATAGCAATTATTGAATCAATAAAATAAAATATTGAACAATAATTATTGTAACAATTATTGAGTAGTGACTTCTTACGTAAAAATCAATAATTAAAATTATTGTGCAATACCGTGTGCTACCGTGCAACACCGCGTAGTATTATATTTTAACCACCAGGTATTTCAACAGTGTTAACAGTAACAACTACGCCGTTATTTTTAGAAAACTCATTCTTGTCGTTTTCTTCATCCGATAATTTTTCGTTACGGGGCCCATAAATGGTTGTGCCATTGTACGAATATTCCCTGACAACAAGAATATTCCACGACCAAACGAATATTCCCTAAAAAAATAAATATTTTATAACCACTTGCTTATTTAAAATATTTGTGCATTTTACCCATACCTAACCACATTAATCAAAATAACCCCTTACTATTTCAAAATAATAAATAGAGAAAATTCAATTTTATAAAAAAAATTGGGGTCTTACACAAATGATCTACAATTTAAAGAATAAATCTATACAAATGAACTATAAACTAGTCAGAGGATCATTGGGCGAGGGTTGACGATGATGCTTCTTTGGTGTATCAAAATCGCCGTTGTCCCCCCCTCACCATCATCGCCATCGCCACCATGCTCTGCACCATCTCCCTATTGATAGGATTAAAAATATAAATTATTGGTCTGATCCATATATATGCGAGAATTAAATAGACTACTAAATGAAAATAAAATAATATGCAGAATAACTGAGTTGGCTACAAGGGCTGACCTAAAGCCTGCAATAGTTGGATAACAACCATCCAGAGCATCTCGCCGCTTATTGCGAAGACCTGCTCCAACGGTAATCCCGTACTCTCGACAATGACCCCAACAAAAATATTATGAGCTAGCTAGTGAAGGAAAACCTACCTAGGCAACTGTCGACGACGAAAAATCAGATCCGTCTAAAACCTATCTGACACCATCGCTATAACCCTCTATAATAGTGCATCGTCCAAGCTAGCGCTCGTTTGAGATGGTCCAACAGGTGCTCTCGGACGATGGCGTTGGCTAGAGCTTGTGAAACTAAATAGAACATTACGTAGTATATATTGATTTATATTATTGTTATAAATTAAGATATAATGAGAAATATATACTATTACCTCCAAGTAGGGTATACGTTGGTATCCTCGGCAGGCCCAACACGCGATACTTGTCGGGACTGCTCGTCATCCCGAGATAACTTAATCTCGGGTTTGGGGATGGTGGAATCTAACGGCTCAGAATACCCCCTAGCAGCCCACAACTAACCTATACAGTGGTCCCGAACCTTCTAAAATCATTCCTCTAATTAATTTTGTATACGTGAGTTAATTATATCATTTTATTAATGAGTGAATATTAATAATTACTTAAAACTAAGATTAGTTTTACCCGTATAACTACTTCTGCTTGAGACATAGTATTGTCCTTAGGCGTGTGGGCTCTATCCTAGAACTCTATCATGGTCAAAGCTCGGCCCAAGTTCCTCTTCATGGCCGAATAAATACATTTATAAAACAATTATTAAGTATTCATTTGATAATTTGGTAACAAAACAACTAAACACATGGCACTTACCGACTTCACCTCCTCGAAAGACTGTGAGCCAGTATTGTGTATGACTCAGAGCTGGCCACGGTTCTTCTTTACCTCACGTTTCTGACTACCTCCGTAAACTGTGGAAAATTTTCATCTCCATCGGTAGGGTGAGTCAGCTAACCAGACACGACATTACTTGCTTTATGTCGTGTCATATGTTAAGCCGTGTGAGATGACATGAATAGCCCTTGAAGCCTCGGCGCAAAAGGAAAGTACCTTAAGATCTTATTGGGCAAATGTTTCTCCCTCCCCCCATGTTTTATCACCTTGTACCAAGGAAAGCTGTATATATCACACTATTTTTTATCTTTGTCTGCCCCATATATATTACAACATACAATCCTTCTCACAAGCATCGATCTTCTGATTCCCCATATTTAAACCCTTCACCATCTTCTTCACTTGTGATCCTTTGGTAACAACTCCATGATAAGAGCAAGCAAATCATTGAAACCTCTCTGACTACAGTCATGCTCATTCTTGAAGTGTAAGAGCTTACTCACTGCAGATAGCCTGTTGTGCATATCATTTCCAAGATAAAATGGGACCCCCGATTTAGATAACATCTTGTAAAAGGTTGTCGCTATTTTATTTGGGTCTTGTTGAGCACTGCATGACGTATGCTCGTTGTCAGCCCAATTTATATTTTCAGGACCATACGCATCGACTAACATCTCTATAACATCATAGTTATCGAGTATGAATTCCCGTAAATAGGTTGTTGAGCACCCCTAGTTAGTTCCCTCAACTCAGCTGATTCCCCATGATGAATCCATGCAGAGTACCCATCCACAAACCCATGAAAAAATAAGTCTAATTTAATCTCGTCTTCTAGCTTTTACTTTAACTCAATCTTTATATGTCAACATGTATAATCACATTAACACATAATTAGTCACATAGCAATCTTTCTTCATTGTTTACCCTAACTTCTCCTTTCTTTATAACCTAACCGAATCATTAAACCAATAATGGTCATTAAATTATTTATTATTTATTACGGCTTCTTGATAATTACATATCATATATTGATATCATTCCTTAACGTCTATATTATACAACCAATGTATGTTTAGAAGGTTCATCCAACACGAATATCATTTACGTACTTTGCGTTTACATTTTATAAACTTTTAATCAATATTCGGTTATTAACTTAGGTTTTAATCACTTCTTAAAGTGTTACATTAATCAAACATTAAGTTCATTATCATTTCCCGAACTTCCCCCAAGAGTTGAGCAGTTAAAAACTCTTCTCGGGCTTTGCGCAACGCCAGAACCCTTTGTTAAATCGACGTTGTTGCACCATTTAACAGTATCCTCCCTCCGCTTAAGTGTTGTAGAACCCCATTTTAAGCCTTGGTCGGCGCTGCGGCGCTGGACCTTAATCTTTGAAAATATTTCTAAGTGTTCTTCTTAGTTCAAACCGCATATTAATTTGCGATCTCATAACTTCTTCGAGATAACTTGGAACGAATTTGTTCCAAAACCATTTTCTTTCTTTACGTACTACATTTCTCCATGGACATAATATTTTTCTGAATCCTTTAACTAGCCTTTTCATTAATTTAAAATTCCTTGTTCGTTCATCCTACGTCTTTTAACGTTTTTCGTTCGTTCGTTTGTACTTCGTTCATCCGATGTTCGAATGTGTTCATTTTTGAGCCTATGACTCATAAATTCCGTCCATATTCTTCAATACATTAATTAAAACCTAATTTTTTAGGTTCATTCTCATCATTCCATATCCGTTCAAAAATCATAATTAATTACGATTTCAACGGTTAACAATTTTTACTGAAATTTTCTTCATAACTTCGTTATAGTATAGTTTTACTCCGTTCCAAATGGAACAATTCCATGACTTGTTCATCTATCATTTCCTAACCAAACATATATCAACTAACTTATACGCGATGATTTTAAACTTGTCCATCAACGACAAGCTCTAAGCTTTTTCATATAGCTTCTTCATTTAATTTGTTATTAACGATTATGATTTCACTTGACATGCTTTCATTAGTGTTTTAAGTCCTTATTTCACCAAAACATACAATGATTCCAATGAAATCATATACAACCACCAATAACACTTCCTAACAATGTACAACTTCAAAAGAGATGAAGATTAAAGATTATAGCTATTACATCTTGTTGTTCTTGGTGATTAATCAACTTAACTTACTTCTTTTCCTTCTTTGATCCAAAAATCCTTCTTCTTTCTCAATGTTTTAGCCTTTGCTTTGTGTGTTGGTTGATTTTGTTAAAAAAGAAATGAAAACAAAGCTTGTTATTTCAAGAAAATGCAATACTTAGGGTATTAAGGTCTTTTAGACAAATTTGTGTTGGTTTTTAACTTGGTCACTTTACTTTGAGTCTCTTATATGGTCAATCCCCTTAAGTTTCAAATCTTACATAACACCCCCTCATCATCCACCACACATTTTCATCCAAACCATCGAATAAACTATTGAGTCACACCCTTTTTACTATTCACACCTTCTTAACCACCAAATATCCCACCAAGCTTCCCTTGGAAGCGCTATGGCCGGCTAACATCTCCTTTGGGGGACCCACATGAGTTGTTGTAATACCCGGAAAATAAATAAATAAATATTGAATGATAAAAATTTATTTTGTTTTAAATGATATTAATTTTACTTTGTCTTTTATTTGGGTCAACCTAGTCATTTCTTTTTGGGCTAATAAGTTTTAATAAATGATGAATAAATTAAGTTGATAAAATTGGGCCTTAAAAATTAATTTGATTTAATTTATATGTAGGTCAAATTAAAATTCTATTTAAATTAGGGGAGTTCATCAGTTACATAAATAAATATTTAAATCATAATCTATCTCACGTACTGATAACTGACTGTGAAAAAAGAAGAAGAAGAAGCGCAACCGTATTACGGAAGGGAGAAAAAGAAAGAAAGCGAACTGAAGGTATGTAAATTTATTTTCTATATATTAATGTAATCAGTTATTTTGGGCAAAGAAGATCATATATGTGGCGGAAGTCGGCTGAGACTTGACACAATATTATTGTATATATATGTCTTTTACTTTATTAAAGAAACTTGATGGTTCAGTTATGTAATTATGGTTGCTCCAAGAGATGATATAGTGTATAAGATGACTTCTTATATTTTAATAATTACTATATTTGATATTGCCATCTTAATTCAGATGCATGTTAAAAAAAATAGAATTCAAATCAAGGCTTCAGTTATCAAGCACTGACTTATGATATATATATATAAATATATATATATATATGGGAAATGATCCATAGCATGTATTTGCTATGGATGAAAAATGGGCAACTAGCATCATAACCATACATTACATAAATTAAGGGCTGGGATTAAAAAAGAAATTACGTCGTCCGCTAGTTCAACTAGCGGACACAAAAAAAAAATTTGAGACCAAATTGCCCACTCCATATCCGCTAGTTGAACTAGCGGAACTATAATGCAATCCCAAATATTACCAAATATAATACGTTCCCAATCATTTGGCCAAATATTACCAGCAAGGCAATCCTACCACAAATGTTACCAAAATATTAGATCCAAATAAATATTAGATCCAATTAAGATTGCCTTGATAATACGTTACCAAAAGGCAATCTTTTGAATTTTTCAAAGAAGATATATCTATCCGAAAACCATGAAAACCATGAATATATCTAGCGGAATAAGAGGCACCACCGCAAGTGTGACCACAACTAATTGCCAAACAATGAAACCCACCACAAATCCGAAGCAAATGTTGCCATATAATGTATGAAATTACCCACCTTTCAAGAAAGACACGAAGAAAATAGGGCTATTTAGAAAGCACAGAAAAGCAGGGCTATTAGAAAGCACAGCAAAATGCAGCATTAACATACATACAGAGACAAAAAATGAAGGCGATTTTTGGGTTATATTTCCTTCTTTACCCACCTTCTCACTAATGGCATCTTGGATCATGACGCATCGATTGTTAATTCCAAAACAACATCGATGTTCGAACCTCCATATCAAAGTATTGAATATCCCGATTCAAGGCTACTTCTAGGTACTCAATCCTCATTCTAGTCGTTTGTCTCTCTCTAGTCCACATCCAACATGATATCTCTGTAAAATCAAGTCTTTATTATATTAATAACAATTATATAGACGTCCATATTGCAGCTCCAACTTACAAGAAAGTAAAGAAAGTAAAACACGTAGGAGAGGATGGAGAAGTCGTACGCTAGTTCAACTAGCGGATGTGGAGTGGGCAATTTTCAAATTTTTTTTCCTGTGTCCGCTAGTTGAACTAGCGGACGGCGTAATTTCCTTTTTAATCCCAGCCCTTAATTTATGTAATGTATAGTTATGATAATATTTGCCCATTTTTCATCCATAGCAAATACATGCTATGGATCATTTCCTATATATATATATATATATATATATATATATATATATATACGTACTACAGTTTTGTTTTAGATATTATTATAATGGCCATGAGTTGTTAAAGTTCTGATTTGTTAAAATATAAAAAAAATGATTAGAAGATAAATTATAATTTAATTTGGGTTGTCTTGTAAAATTGATGTAACTAGAGAAATTACTTTCATATTAATATAAATTATAATGATTAAGTAACTTATAATTATATTATTATTATTTTATTAGATCGGACGGAGGGAATTTAAGAAGTATATTTAGAATATAAATTTGGGTATTGCATTATCGATTCCAGATACGAATTCCGTACTCCTTCAGCGATAATCCTTTACCTTTGATTTGTTGTTTCACTTTTCATTTAGAAATTAGTTATTATTTCACATGATTGTTCTTTCTCAAATTCGTGAAAATGTTTCGTTTTGGCATTGATACTTAGAACTAGTATTTGTACTCCTTGAACTTTTCTATCATGTTTAGTATTTATTTCAATCTTTGTAGAAAGTACATGTTAATATTTTTGGAGACTTTGTGTTGATGATTCATTTCAGTTTAACATTTACATGTTAGAACCCTTTGTGTTGATATTATGTTGCATGTGTTGTGACATTGTATCTTTGTTAGAATATACCGTAGGGTATACCTAAGCTATAACCACTTGTGGGGGTACCACATGCATGTCCTCTTGGCACTGAGGCATGACACCTTCCGTGACGGTGTGATCAGTCCATGACGTCTCCGTTTTGTGCTCCGGTGGAAGCTGGCCATTTGGTTTTTTGTTGTGGGAGGCGTATGGGTCGACCCTAGTTTCGCTACATTCGATTCTGCATGGATTGGTGATGTTTGTGCCAAACACGCCTTCCGATTTTACATGCATTAGATTCGCGGTCCAATGTGTGTGACTTGTCTGTGTGGCATTATTTAACTTGTATGTGTGGCAAGGTATATTTTTGTTTTGTTTTGAGCTCGGTATAAAATAACCCTAGCCATTTGCTTCAGCCTATTATTTTATTGTATTAGTTTTTTATCGTTATAATTCAGTTCATTAAATTGAGTTAGTTATCTCAGTTCTTTATTTTGTACTCTATATCCGTACTGGGCATTTGGCTCATGATGTGTTTACCTTCCGACAAGTAATCAGGGGGATCAAGGGCAAATGTGACGAGAGCACCCTTTTATCCAAATGATTTAAATATATTATGTTTAGGTTGTGATACATTAGTTTGTTCGAAATTGTAATAGTTATTTCAGATTGTGGTTTGAGCCAGTTTGGCATTTATTATGGTTGATTTGTGATATTTATCGGATATTAAGACTAATCTTTTGTGGCTTTGAGCCTTGCTATTAAATTCATCAGTTTTGCTGTGTTTTGAGTAACCTCTCTTTCTATTTCGGAAAGGGGGTGTTACAGTTGCCCCAACCCATTTTATCCACCCATGACCCATGGTTCGACCCATATTCGTTAGATCTTGGTTTGGGCTTGATTTGTTATTCAATTTGGGCCTAACTTTGGAATTGAGTTAACTTTCTTTTGGGACTTGAATTAATTAGTCATTGGGCCTCCTACACATTTCTATAGGGCTTAACAAAGTCCGAGCCCAATAGCTAAATAGTCGACCATGACTTTTGTTGACCAAGACTTTGACTTTTCGTATTCTTACCGTATAATTCTCATATTATTTACGTATTCACTTCGTATAATTTTTATATTACACGTCATATTATTCTTTGTATTATACTCGTATAATACTTTATATTATACTTGTATTCTTCCCGTATAATAAGAATTCTTATTATACGTAATCATTTCTTTTCTTTTAAATTCACTTTTCCTAACATCTTGGAATTGAGTACACATTTGAAAATTTGCATTTTCCATTTTTAAATTTTATTTGACATTTCGTCATTCTTTGTAATTCTAATATTTATGCATTCTTCAAAAAATAAAAAATACGAAAAACCATTTTTGAATGAATAGTATTTTAAAGTGTTTTTCTCGAAAAAAATATTATTTTCCTGAACTTCCTCGGATTCATAAACCCTAACATTGAAACACATTCTAGGTCTTAATTAGAATCGACCTTTAAACACATAACACAAAATAAATCCACATAATCTCATTTTATTCAGTATAATCAAATAAAACTTTATTTACATTCAAGTACGATTTTCTCGGTCATTACACATAAAGTACTTATTCAATTTATTTTAATTGTGGCAAACTAAGCAAATGCTACATAGTTTATTTTATCATTGAAAAACTAAACAAATACTACTTAGTTTAGTAAATGCTACTAAGTAAACTAAGTTTATTTTTAATTTATATTTACTTTATTTTGTGTAGTAGTGGAACTAAGTAAATGTTACTTAGTTTATTATATTATATTATTTTAAATTATTTGAATTAATTAAAATATAGTAATTTAATATAATTTCTTTTAATTTAATTTATCTAATTTATTTTATTTTATTTATAATATATTATATTATATTAGAATATTTAATTTAATTTTTTAATTAATTTATTTCATTTTATTTTATTTTTATTTTATTTTATTTTCTCTTATATTATATTATATTAATTACTTAAGTTTTTAAATAAATTTATTTTATTTATATGCTATTATATTTAATTTAATTTAATTTAATTTAATTTATTTAACTTTAATTTATTTTTTATTTTTATTTTTTCTTATTTCTTATTTTATTTTTTATTTAGTTAAATTTAATTATATTAAATTTCATCTATTTATTTATTTTCATTTATTTATTTTATTTTCCTTATATTATATTATAGTAATTAATTAATTTTTAAAATAAATTTATTTTATTTATATGCAATTATATTTAATTTAATTTTAATTTATTTTGTATTATATTATATTATACACTTTAATTTAATTTAATTTAATTTAATTTAATTATATGAAATTAAATTTATTTATTTATTTTAATTGATTTATTTTATTTTGTATTATATTATATTATTCAAATTTATTAAATTAAATTAAATTATAGCACTAACAAATTTATTTAATTTTATTAAATTAAAATAAATTTATTAAATTTAATTTATTATAATTTTATTTTATTTATTTATTAAATATTATTTACGTTATTTAATGTAGTTTTTTCATTATTTTATTTTATTTTGTATTAGATTATAATATATAATTTATTTTCATTAAATTATTTTATTTTATGTCAATTAATTTATTTTAATATTAAGAAACTAAGTAAATTGTAAGATCCCGACTTTTATGAAATAAACGTCTAATTTGTTTTATGAGTATTATTCTAAATTTTATTATCCTAGAATTTTCAATTAATGAAATGAGAATTATAAATAAGAAGTGAGTAACTAGAATTAAGGTTTTAATGTAAAAGATAATTTTTAAAAGTTGTATTGATCAAATGGGCAATTAAACAGATAAATGAGCAAATAGAAGAGGAGTGTGAATTAATGAAATGTTAATAATTGAGAAGGGAGAAATGATGGGGGAACATGTGGGGAATGGAAAGAAAAGAAAGGAAGAAAAGGAAGAAAAAGAAGGAGAAAAGAGGAAGAAAGAAAAGGGAAAAGAGAGGAGAAAAGATAGGATACTCCCATCCATTCCCACTCACGGGAGAAAATAAGAAAAATAGAGAGAGATACAGAGAAGAAGAAGAAGAAGAAATGAGAAAAAAGAAATCAAGAAAGGTATTTTCAAAACCTTGATTATTTTAGTTTTTATGGATAGTATGTAAAGAGTACATATTTATGTATGTATTGGATGATTTAAACTTGTATAAACATGAATAAAATGAGAGAAATCTAGAAATCAAAAGAAGAATGAAAAATCTAAATTTTCAGAAAAATTAGTTTACTACTTGATTTTGTAAAATCTACAACTCTTTGAGTATAATGAGTTAGGAGATGAGCTATATATCAAAAGAAAGCCCTAGATCTAAGATAAACACAAAAATTATAATTACACAAAAAATCATTGTGGATTTTTCGTGATGACTATTTGAATGAAACTAGTCTGAAGGACTCATAGTCCAAAAAATCAGTGTTCTTAAGCTCTATTGCGTGAGTTATAAATTTTAATCCGACCGTTGGTCCGTTATAATTTTTGGATATGTTATACATATATAAGTTGAGTATATGTCCATAAATTTTGAACCGTTAAAGATTAACGCATGATTTTTTATGAATTTTAAGAGATGACTGATTCAGAATTTTTGTAGTAGAAATTTTCAGTAAGCCCGTTTCTCTCTGTTAGATGCGGAATTTGGAAAAATTTTCTTCTACAAAGTTTTAGAGAATTAAATTTCACATGAAAAGGACAAAAGATTCGTAATTTTCTGAAAAAAGGGCTAATTATTATTAATTATTAAAGTTTCTGAATATTGGAATTTAAAATTAAATTATCAGAAAAATTATTTGGGCTGAAATATTTTTACTGAATTCTTATAATATCATCTTAGAAATCTGTAAATTTTTGATGAATTATTGAAAAACGGAAGTAATTATTGTATTTTTAAACTATTTATAGTTAGTTTGAAAATAAAAGAAATTCATAGAAAATTCTATGAATGATAAAAATTATGAAAGCTGGGTGAAAAATCTTATAATATTATTTTATAATTTACGGACAGTTTTGAAAAATTATTGAATAATATAAATATTTATTGTAATTTTAAACTATTTATAGTTAGTTTAAACATAGAGGAAATTCATAGAAAATTTTATGAATGGTGAAAAATTATGAAATTTATTTGAAAAATATTATAATAATATAAGATTAATATTGATGATGTTTTAAAGATACAAAAGTATGTGGAGTTATTATTTCTATTTTGAAGCTATTAAATGATAGTTTTTATAAATAGAAATAATTATAGAAATTTTTTGGATAATCCAAAAAATGTGAAAAATATATGAAGTGAATAGTTGTCAGGAAATATTCGTTTGGTCGGGGAATATTCTTTTTATCGGGAAATATTCGTATGACGACACAATCATTAGTGGACCACATAACGGAATAACTGTCGGATATAGAAAGCGACATAAATAATATTTTTATAAAAAATAACTGCAAAGCTTTTACCGTTAAACTGTTGAAATATCCGATGATAAAAATACATTAATATGCGTGATTCCACAATAATACACGGTATTGAACAGTAGCACACGGTATTGCACAGTAATTTATATTATTAATTCTTACGTAAAAGTCACTAAGTATTTCATTCAATGATTATCACAATAGTTTTATTGCATAGTAACTCATATTATAATTGATATGATATAATTAGACCAGTGGATAGTATTCACTACTACAAAACAGTAAATAGATAACGCGAAAAAAACGTTGTGGTTTCAGTTAAAAAAATGTCGTGGTTAAGAGCGTCATCTATTTGACACCCTTACACAACATTTTTAAAACGTTGTAGTTAAGCACAATACACAACGTTTTTTAGGAAAAAAACGTTGTAGATTTGTTTTTCAAAAATTAGCAGATGCTTAAAAACATTGTAGAATGTATGATTCCACAACGTTTTTTGGATAAAAATGTTATTGTTTAGTATATCAGACAACGTTTAGGCACATTTACACAACGTTTTTAAAATATTGTAGATTAAAAAAAATAAGAAAAAAAAAAACTTATGGTTCACCTACATTACCAATGCACCTGCAATATGCTAATGCCATGATATATAGCTAAAAGGTCTAAATTCTCATTTAAATTTAAAGCCAAAATGTATCAACTATTCAAAATACATCCCAACAATGTCATTCGTTTACAATTTCAAATTACTACATCCACAAAATATATACCAAACTATCCATATATACATCTCAAATTCACTTTTCAATATAACCAAATATATACCAATTTGATCCCGTGCTTACATAGCTCATAGTTGTAACTAACCAAATATGCTCAAGGGGCCTGTCTGGTTCGAAGAATCTAGACCATGATCAGCATTTCGCATACCTGTAATCCATTTCCTGACCAAGAGGAAATAAAGATACAAAGTTCAGAATTTTATTCACAGTAGCTTTGCTTGAACAGAAAACAGTCTTTAGGCATGCAGACAATTTTGCACCACCAAATTATAGCCTAATGGTCAAAACACCAAAGCCAGATTTCTAAATATGCTATTATTCGAAAAATCAAAAGTTGGGTCATAAGGTTCCAAATTATATCTTAATGTTTAATTATCAGTAAATAATGTTAAACAAAAGATTTAGTCTACCTTCCAATAATAGTGATGCTTGAATCCATTAGAATTGTCAGCCTTTTTGCAGTTTTCATGAACTCGCTGCAACACAAACAAGGGGAATATATAGATATATCAATGAAATGTAAAAATTCACTGCAGTAGTCTGAAGATAACATTAGAATCTGGCAGCAAGCTATTTCTGAAGTACAATTTAAGCCAAGACAGAAAAAAATTACTGAAAATGATCCTACAGTCACAAACAAGTACATTTTAGAATATGAATTCCTCATTGCAAAAGCAGGCTCTAACTTGGGTAAATTAAAAAATATCACTAGTTAGAAGTAAAGGAAACTGCTCCTGTCTTAACTGCAAATGACAGACTAGGCACATAGTTGCATCAACTCCCAAGGGTCATCACCATTTTGTTCAGCTACAATTGCACACAAGAGAAGCCCAGCTGCATCAACTCCCACACAACTGCATAGGCACATAGTTGCAGCCGAAGCACCAAACGAGCAATTGTATCAACAAAGCTTTTCAGCCACAATAAGAAAACTAGGAGCAACAGCAGCATCAGCAGGCCAACATACAACAGCAGCAGGCTAACCACGTGCAGCAGACTTCAGAGCATACCACATGCAGCAGAGGCAGACAAATCAGCCAAAGCCAGCAGCAAACCAGGCCCTGCCCAAACACCCAAAGAAACCTGCTCTGCTGCAGTACAATCACAACTGACCCTACAATGCATGACAAACATCCCAGAACACTCATCCGCTGCAGTTGTTCCTTCAACATAAAATGTGCCAAAACAGAAGTATTTAGATAATCACAAAGGTTAGCTTACAAGTTTATTCAAATCCTTTCTTCAGAATTCATAACATTAAACTATTCTGAATTATTACCTGACAATTATACTCAATGCACCAAGAGGGGTCACTAGAACTGCTGGAGCATAAACAGAATCAGAAGAAACTCACCACAAAGCATCTTATCAAGAAACAAGTGCAGCAAATTCCTGTTACAAAGCCAACCTGCAATTTATTAGACATGGAGAATAATTTAGGCCACGCCACAAATGACTACATGATTCACATATCACTCGTGTTTTAATGAAGGCAACGTTTACAGAGAAGAACATAGATTTGCAAAAATATATATGGCACCAAAACTAGATTGAATTTTCTATAAACAGCGGAGAACCTTTTGGAATATAACTTGAAATTGACATAGAAATAATTTTAATCAAGAAATTGACAGGAAATGATGCGATAGGTCTGTAGGTAAGTGCACTTAGACTAGACAACTGACTTCTTCTTAGAAAATAAGAAGAAACATATGCTATTGAATACGAATATGCACTTGTGACTTGTACAACTTTTTTTTTATAAATAGTGTAAACACAAAGCTGATGGCTACTAGATAATCCCTCCAGCACCCACCAAAATATCTAGTTAATAGTATAATTCTTCAGTCACATTTGTATGCAGCATTGGAGCAGATATTAGTATACTACAGTAAAAGCATAAATTTAGTTCTTATGACGTTACACAAGTGTCACCCACTGCAAACAAAGATGATAATAAAGCCCACAATTAGCAAAACTAAGGAACATTCTAATTTCTAAAGCACTATTGGTTTACAGAAATTGATAATGGAATTCACAAATTTTACAAACCTCATGGTCCAAGTCAATTACAACCCCCAATTCCTCCAATACATCTGCACTTCCACAAGCAGAAGAACATATTGGAAGCTAATTTTTAGTTACTCATTGATTGGGTCATGTTTGTGTTGAGGTATTCCACACCTACTATAAACAGATCGACTCAGGTTCTGTACCGGTTTAAACAACATAATGAAGCACAAAATATAAATAGAAGGGACGAAACAGATGGACTGATTAGTACCTTAGTAGAAAATTATTATTCAGTTAACTATTAGAAAGAATAACAGACCTTTCCGGTGTGTTCAGTATGTTCATATGCTGCCATTTACCAGTACAAGTTTGTACATCTATAGAAATCCTTCAAGGATTCTCCAGGCTTAATTGAAATATATAGGAGCAAACAATTAGTTAAAGTAATGAGAAAAAAACGACTCAAACTGAACTTAGTGCTACAAGTATTTAAATGCAAATATACTAATAATCAGCATATGCAAGCAAGATTTGTTCATTTATATAGTGCACAAATGATGTAACATCACTTATAACTGATTAAATAATCAAAAATCCAGAAGCGTATATAGGAAGATTAGGAGTACCATCGGTGTCCTCTGTGCATCAGAAAGGCCAAGACTGACTCTGATTTGCTCAATTCTAGTTCGCTTTTCCTTCCTTCGAAGGTTCTTAGCACTGAGACTGCTGGAGTTAGGGAACCTGAACTCCTAAGCAAGATTACAAAATTTCAGAGAGCACAAGTTCCAATTTTTCGTCAATAACAAATGCAAGACTTAATGAAGACAAATTATGGAACTATAAAAACCTACAGTTATCGTATTACAGAGGAAAACTCATACAACCCATAGAAAACAAATACTTTTTCTAACCGTTTAATTATAAGCTTTTAATTGCTATGTAGTTCTTAGTTAGCAAAGTTTAAGTTGTACATCTGGGCGATCCTTTTAGAAAACACTCTACTGGGCTATCTAAGCTGCAAGAAAAAGGAAAACATTATACTGTTTTTTTATTCTCCTACTCAAATTTTCTCATTTTACTATAAGGATATATGTTGCCCCCTTAAACATGCTCATTGTTTGAACAAACAGTTGCATATACACAACGTGCACGCCAATACTGACATATTGGCAGAGATGCAATAGAAAAAAAAAATTGATTAGTTCAACAGAAGTATATATAGAGTGAAGCAAGATTAGCTGCTTTAAACTAGAGAGAAGTGAGTAATTATAATACATAACCAGTTGTAAGAATTGTTTTTAACATCATACATGGTAATATAAGCAAAAAAGAGGAGTATCAGTAGCGAGAAAACATACAATGGTATGAGAATTCTGTGAATCTTTATGTAAAAAGGGAGTGAACCTCCCATGACACATGTTAATGCAACATTTTTTCAAGTACCTGAAAATAAGAAAAAACAACTTTACCACTGCTGTTAATTGACTGACCATACGAATGTCAAAATTTTATTGATATTAATACCAGTGCTAAAATGAAGTTTGAATTTGGCAATAGAAAAACACAAAAACAAGTGATAATAATCGGCAAAAGACACATAATTATAAAAGTTTGGAAGCTGAAATTTGAGTTATAGGTACCTGGAGGAGATGAGATTATGTTTTGGAGAAGAAATTGATGATGCCAAATTCAAATTGAGGCCCAAAATCCTCCTCCTTAAAAACACGTCCTCGTAAGAGAGGGACATGGTTATTTTAATTATTCCTCAGATTGTTTCAGGATTCCTCAGATTGGAATGGGAGTAACATCAAGGGTTGTACCTGCTTGAATCTGGCCCCAACCAATAAGACGCCAATGTTTTTCAACCCGCCGGCTCAGTGCAATTTTCTCCCCTTTGCTGGTGCATACCGGAGATGTAAGTTATAATTTTGCTAAATCGTTCCTTACAGCAAGAACTCGACAAAGAGAGAGAAGAGGCTGCCTTGTAAATTAGGGCTTGAGCGAAAATTAGGGCTTGAGCGATGTTACGGCAGATCGGCCAGTGCAGACGTCGCTCAGAATCTTCTCCACCTTTTCCAAGTTCAGTAATCAGAACACAACCAAAACTACATAACGATAGAAGAAAACTGAAAGAGAAGGAAACTGAAGAGAGAAGGAACGAAAGAGAGGAAATTGAAGAGCAAACGAACGAAACTCCGTGTTTTTTAATTTTAAGGGTTCAATTAGAGTTCCGTGTTTTTTTAGATAGACAACGATTTAAAAAAAATGTTATCTAGTTAAAATCAAAAAAATACTCTTTTAAATAAATAACGTTTTTGAATATATATTTATAACGTTTTTTTTTTAAAAACGTTGTGAAAAAAAATAGCACAACATTTTTATAAAAAACGTTGTGATTTAAGTGTTGTCTATTTAGTATTTTGTAATAGTGATTGTGAGTCTATGTTAATAATTATGAATAATGGTTCAAATATTAAAAAGGGTGTTGGTTACAGATAAGTATGATATACAGATGTTTGTTCAATTATTATTTTTTTACGAAAGTAAGTTTGGCAGGACTTGCCGACACTCTACTTTTCCTAAAGTAATATGGACCAAAACTCTATTATTGAACAAATTTTGTTAAAACGTGTGCAAGTTGGTTTAATTTTCTCTATGAGACCATAAATTCCACTACCATTATTCTATGCAGCTCATTTGGTTATTTTGTCAAAACATGTGTACTAGTTGTCTCCTCAATTTTCAGCAAAAATAGATTGCTTAGATGAGAAACAAAATTCACCATCACTACACTAAAAATATAAAATTCTTTTACTACAATATTGTGAGTATTTTTGTTGAGTGTAAGGCTACTCCAAGTGTAGATAAGGAATGCAAGCATTGTTTAAGTTGATAAATTTCACAGAAAGCAGAATCAAGTCACATGATAAGGTAAGGGGTATCATTTTTATGGTAAAGGGATATCATTTTCTTTGATATTCCATATTATGGTAAGATATTATTATTTTACTACAAGAAAAAGGCCTATCAGCGAATAATAATATCAGCGACCGCATATGCGGTCGCTGATATTAGTAATAGAGACCGACTTCTGCGACCGTACTTTTGTCCAGTCGCTATTCAATATCAGCGACCACATGCGGTCGCTGATAAGTCCATGTCATTAAAACTTAAGCGATCAAGTCACTTACATTTAGAAGACCTCCAAATTTTTTTTTTTAATAAAATAGAATTTCCTCTATTTATTATTTTGAAATAGTAAGGGTGGATTTGATTAATGTGGTTAGTTATGGGTAAAATGCGCAAATATTTGAATAAGCAAAAATGGTTATAAAATATTCATTATCGTTGGGGAATATTAAATGCAGACCACAGCGATCTTTATGGGCCCCATAACGGAAAGCGATTGGATGAAGAAAAACGACAAATATAAGTTGTTTATAAATAACGGCGTAGTTATTCACAGATTATCTTGTTGGAATACCCAAAAGTTAAAACACACTAATCTGCGTTGTTGAACAAGAATACACGGTATTGCACCAATTATTGATTCTTACGTACGTGAAGGCACTACTTTCAATAATTGTTACGGTGAATTACTATTCAATATTTTATTTTATTGATTCAATAATTGTATTGCATTGATATTTTATATTACTGTTGTTTCAATAAATTGTCATTACACAGTATTTTCCATTATCGGAGCAATAATTCATATTATCTGAATAATATTATTGGATAACATTATTGACAATGTCTAGAAAATTCTGTCTAAGGAGAGGTTTGGTCACCTAATTGCGTCGCCAGTAAGGAGAGATCCTTATTGAAAGCCCTCTTTCTGAGGAGCTACACAGTTGCAAGATCTTGTGATTTTGTAATATTATTTGTGAATAATTAATTATTAATTTATATGATGAGGAAAATATTGATTTTATGTGGATATAGATGGAGAAAATTTTAAAATGACAATTGTTGAAAATTAATATTTTATCTTTTTACGATAAAATAATTCATTTAAATATATTATTTTAATAATATATTAACTATGATATTTTTATAATGAATGTGGGATGTATGAGTATATGAGGAGGAAGAGTATTTTTTGTGGCATTAAATGATTAACACATGTTTTGTGTGTCGGTGGACCCCATTTCTTGATCAAATTTGATTATAAATTTTAAAATCGCTTCGCTTTGTGGATTTCGGTCAATTTATGTTTGGAATTTGGAAACACTTTCTTCAGTAAAGTTGTAGAGAATTGAATTTCCTATAAAAACTCATGAGATTCGAATTTTCTCGATAAAAGGCTATTTATTGTGAATTATTGAAGTTTTGGTATATCGGGTGTGAATTGATTTTTGGAGTTTAAATTATTTTGTTAGAAAAACGTTTTTTGTATTTTTTGACATCATTAACATGTGTGGCTGGTGTTTTTGACCAAAAGGTGGGCTAAGGAAAATTTGTATAATTATATTAATATTATATTCAATTTTCTGCTTTTGGTGTTCTAGCAATTTCTATAAATAGGGTGCTTAGGTTAAATTGAAAATCACACCGTAAACTCAAGTTTTCTCTCTCTATATTATCGAGCGTATTCTTGTGAGTATTTTGAGTATACTTTGAGTATTGCTATACTGGTGCAAGTTCAAGTCATAGCTTATATCCCAGGTGTTTCAACTAAAAACTTGTCTTTTCGAGGTAAGGGATGTTATTTTCTTCTCAAATGATATTATTTCTTCAATATCATTATGCTGAAATATTGGTTGGAACTTTTTATCAAATTTAGAACTTTTTCATGTCGGGGTTACTATTCATGAATTACTATTCACGAGTTACTTATTCATGAGTTACTATTCACGAGTTCTTATTCACGAGTACTATTCATGCATGAGCGTGAAGATGTTTTTTTTTGTGAATTTCTATATTTTGGTGTCGGAGTTACTATTCACGTGTACGACACTATTCACGATACGACACTATTCACGAATACTAAGACTATTCAATAGAAAAATGAAATTTCTTCTTTTTGTCCAAAATATCTATTCCGGATACTAGTTTTGATTGTATCCATGTTTTGATCATTCTTGAATTTTACACCACTATGATTATTTACGAGGTATTTTTGGACATGAAATAGTCGAAATACTGAATCCTTAATACTTGTTCTTTTGTTTCAATTGGATTCGCTTTTCTTTAAAATATTTTACATCATCCTCGATCTAAATGATGATATTCTTGAATATCTTTGGCACAGTAGTGCAAAGATGAATGATTTCTTGATGAATATCTTTGGCACTCAGTAGTGCAAAGATGAAAAGTGTGTTGAGATGAACATGATCGATGATTAATATCTTTGGCGCGTAGTGCAAAGATGAACAGTGTTTAGATGAAACATGACTAATGATGAATATCTTTGGCTCAGTAGTGCAAAGATGAATATTTGATTCGAGATATATATTGATTGATGTTACGAGGATAAAATATCGACGATGAACTTTTAAATTCATATATAGAAGATAGTAGTTTGCATTCTCTACTTAACTCTTCTAATGAATTGTTGTTTCGTTTGCATTGTTGATTTAAAACCGTTTGTCTATTGTATTCTATTAGATTTTTCCCCTGTTGGAGACTAACGATAATTTGTTGTATATTATCTTAGTCATAATATTCTTCTTGGGCTAGTTGAGCTCACCCTTTCCTTTTTTGTTCCATTTTTCTTCTCGGGAGGCGAGAATGTAGCGAATACTAGTCGGGTATGGAATGAAGGTTACAGAGAGAGTTGTTTAGTAGTCCTCACCATTTTGTAAAATAATGTATCAATAATTGTGATGGGGATTTATTTGCATGTGGATATTGTCTAGATGGCAATATCTCGTATTTAAACTCACAGCTTTATATGTTGTAATAATAAAGTTGTAGTTATTTACGCACCATGTATTTGGCGACTCGAAATGGGTTGGATGGAATTGACCTATTTTGGGGGCGTCCACATTAATATCGAGCTATAAGTAAAGAGCCCCGAGCCTCTCATTTGGTGACTTCTGTTGATGGGGATGCAAGCGGACTCTCCGTGGGGACGCCGATTCTGCAAGTGGCAAACCGATAGGTATCAATGTGAGGTCTTGACACAGTTGGTGTCGAGAGTTCTGATTGGTATCGAGCTTAGGATATGATCTCTGGCGGAGATCGGGGAATAGAACTAGGAGGGAGAGCGAGTAATTCCTTCGCTAGTGTGTCCTACCTAAGCTTATTTGTTAGTTTGTTAGTATATAGGGATGTTATGTGATATATTGATTTCCTTAATTAACCCTTGTTTTATGACAAAGAATTGAGAATGTCGACCGAGAATATTAATGATGGAGTAAATGAGACCGTGGAGATGCTGTAGACTTACCAATGAGGAGAACGTATGACAGTGGAAATGTACCTCCTGTGAACAACACCAATTGAAAGCGATGATGAGCGAGGGGATGTTTAGAAGCTTTTTGCGCTTCATACAAAATCGCATTTAGAGGAGACTTCGTGTTCAAAATACGAGGAGGAAATGATAGCAATTCACGGGTGGTCACAATGCCGCAGTTCAAAAGTTGGGACCACGAGTGCGAGGTAAGCCGGATCCGATTAAAGCGGAGCGTGGGTCAAATAAATTACCAAGATATTCGATGTCTTGGGATGCACGGAGAAACGAAAAGTTCCATTCGCTACTTTTATGTTCCGTGGCGAAGCGATTCTTGGTGGGAATCGTGAAGCGTACCCATCCAAATACACTTTCGATGTCATGGGAGACATTTTAGAAAGCTGTTCAATGACAAGTACTTCCTTCGAAAGTATTCGTCGTATGAAGGAAGTGGAGTTTATTAGGATCGGAGCGAATAATAACGTACGGTGTCCCAAAGACGAGGCGAAGTTCATGAGTTATCGTGTTTGCACACCTCATTTGGTGGAGAATGAGGAACGTTATGACGCGGATGTTTCTGAGAGGTTTGAAACCCGACATACGTGTTAGGTTTGTAATATTCATGGGCACAATCAAATTGCATAAATTAAGCGGAAGCGTGTAAAAATCAGAGTTTAAAATTTACAAACCATATACGGATCACCCTTTATACACAATTATTAATTAAACGAAAAGATAAAGAATAAATCATAACCTTGAAGATCGAGCTTCCTCGGTACAAGTTCACCTCCAAATCCTTTTCGCGTTCAATCTTGAATCCACCGGTTTGGTTCCTTCCTTTGATCAACGTTAGCCACCCAAATGTTTGGTCTCTGAGGTGATCCACCAGGAAGAAGAAAATTCAAGAAGATGGGTCTTTGGCTCAAACCCTAGTTTTCTATCTCTATAGAAAAGGTGTACTCTCCCAACAATTGGAATTATGTCAGTATGTTGAAAAAAGTCAACAACCCACACCACCCATAATAAGACTCCTCTTATTTATCAATGTGGGCAACCCTCCTTAACAATTAAGAAATTGGGTTTTATTTAATTAATTAAATTCTTTTAATTAATTAGGCTCCCTAATCTTATTAGGGATAATTAATTAAACTCCTTTAACTAATTTTTCCTCCTAATCCTATTAGGAATAAATGAGAGTACTTATATTAAATTAATTCCTAAACTCTTTTAGAAATTAAAATAATAATAATTGTAATAATATTAATAAGACTCCTCTTATTAATTTATATTTAATATTTCTAAAATATTAAATAATAAATATTAAGCTATTTAATTTATTCTATCACCATAGATTAAATTAATATACTTAACATATTATTACGATTATGCCATTAACTTCTTAAATAATTATTCTTCCTTTTATGGTGTGACCTTTAGGTTCTCCATATTAAACCTTGTGAATAAATCAATTAGAATAATTCTAATCTTATTTAAATAAATAAATTAAACAATTAATTTATTTAAATAAATAATATTTATTCTACAATAGGGATAAGCCTCCTAGCGATCAACGACTTTCCGGATAATATAGATTTCAACATTAATCATTAAAGAACCTTTGAGTAAATAGTTACTGAGACAATTCAATCCTTCCACCTGATGTCCCAATTAAATATAAGGCATGGAATTCTTCACAAGTCTTATTTTATTTAATTATATGTATTTCTACTCTTAAATGCACAACACTAAATAATGCAAATTAGAAACTCCTTTCTAATTTCATTCTCGCCTTAACCAAGGACTCTTTGGGTTGTCATTTATCGAATCACATAGACATTTCTCTTCTTTTTATTAGAAGTGGTAGATTCTTTATTGATCATACATTTTCTCCATGTACAACTTATTATACCCAAGCATACCCTTTGATATACCCTAAGGGTCTTAAGGAATAAGTCAAAGTATAACTCATCATACACAAGATACTATGATGATCTCAAGTCCAAGGATTACTTGTCTACTATCACTACAGAATTCCTATTGACAGCAAATAAAACTCCATTAGGTATTCCTTAGCGAGCCACGTTCAAAGTGTACTTATTCTCTAATAAGCACCTACATACTTGCTTTAGTGTCTCCACAAAATGATCATGAGATCAATCATCCTCATCCAATGAGCAAGCAGCGTATGTACCAATCTATCCCCTTCACTAATCCCCAATTTAGTAATCCAATGATTGGGAACTATTTTAGTTTTAAGCTTTCTAAGAATTTAGATCTCATCGAATGATCATCATCATTATTCTAAAAGCATTGCTTAAAACTATGGGTTTATCACATATTATAAAACAAAGATCATGTAGATAATTAAAAGCCTTTAATAAATTAATACTTTTTATTAATAAATGAATAAGATTGTTACAAAGTATATGCTTTATCATCAAACATGATTGGCTTGTGTGCATATTACTTTCAATCTCCCACTTGCACTAAAGCCAATCGTCATGGTATCTCATACTCTTCTTCTCTAAGTGACGATTATCCTGCTGTTGGATAAGCTTTAGTTAATGGATATGTAATGTTGTTCATGAGAGTCCACTATCTATATAGTGATTTCCCATCTTTCAATGATTCTAATAATCAAATGAAAGTGCCACAACACATGTTTAGATCCAAGATGAGACTTGGGAACTATTCCTAGTTACGTAATGAACTTTTAATCCAAACAATCAACTTGCGACTTCATTTATAGCTATATACTTTGTCTTTATCACTAAACCAAAGAACTCTTTCTTTGTTTGGAACCTTTCCATTCCATTGCACCACCGCTCAAGGTAACCCTTTACCTTAAAGTGGATTTTTCCGTCGTCTTGATGCATACGAAAAACTTGAGTCCATTTAAGCCCTCTAGTTTTAATTAAGACCCACCATGAATATGATCACATCCTTAGTGCCTAAGTTAAGCACTTTAAGATGTTTTTCAACGACTTCATAGTGAACTTCTCCGTGATATGACCGATCAACATCGGTCTCGTACATTTCATTGCATACATGATAGTTACTCATGTGATCTCTCTTTTCAGGAGTCTGTGGGGACTATTAAGAGAGATACACTCCATAGCTCATCGACATGAGACATCTCTTGGAGTTTGCCATGCTAAACGACTTTAGCATCAAATGAATATACGTTCCTTGGGTTAAGTTGAGCATCCTTTTAAATCTATCTATATAGATTTGCATCCCCAATAATGATACTCTTCCAAATCATTCGTGGAAGAATGTTTAGACAACTTTATCTTTACTGATTGTAGCACTGGTATGTCATTCCTTATCCGTAGTATATCAACATATAATATTAGGAATGTCACGACGCTCCCACTGACCCTTTTGTACACACTAGAACTCTTACCTCATCGTATGTAACTCTGGATCATCATCTTCTATGATGCGTACCTCATCATCATCATCCATGATGAATCCATACCTCCTAGGTATCTTGATGCACTATTCCGTTCTTACGATCTGGTTGTGGTACAATAGGTATATCTACAGGTTCATCTTATTTGACTTATAGTGTTTTGTGGTTCTTGAACTTTTCAAGATCTATTATCCTCCCACTAGCCCTTTCAATGATAAACACCTTTATCTTAGAAGGCAGCGTGTTTCGTAACAAACACCTTTTGCTAAGAAGAATTATAGAACATATATCCTAAACTTACTTTAGGATGTCCCACAAATCTGTACTTGTCAAATCTTGTCCCAAGCTTATCTTTGGAAACCTTTTCACATAAGTTGGACAACCCCTTATCTTAACATACTTAAGATTAGGAATCCTCCCTATCCATAACTTTTATGGAGTCTTGGGGCCGGATTTTGAGGTTACCATTTTCGTAGATATGCAGCCATTTCTAGGACATGATCCTAGAAGGATACTGGAATGTCGGTAAAATCATTATGGAGTGCACCATGTCCAACAAGGTACGATTTTTCATTTAGATACATCAATCAATTATTGCGTATCAGGATGTGTCCATTATGAGAAAACCATTTGAGATGATCTAGAAACTTATTGCACAAGTATTTATTCCTTGATCTAATCAAAGAATCTTAAAACTTTGTCAATTTGTTTCACTTCTGAATTCTTTGAACCTTTCAAATAATTCACACTTGTATTTCAGCAAATACACACATTCAACTCTTTGAATGATCATCTCCTTTTCTTATACTAATTTGTTCAATATGCAAAATTATTTTCATGTAAGTCAAGTATACAAAATTTATTAAGTAATATTCCAGATTCTATACAAAACATTATTATTATAAATAGAACAACAATTGTTCTTAATTATAATATCAAATTTCATTGTCAACAAAAAAATGAAAATAATGTTTCCAACGAGAACTGGAATACAATAACAACTTATTGACTTAATAGATTTGCTCAGAGGCATTAACTAAACTATAAGTTTCTATGGCTAATATGGCAACCTTTGCTACATTTCCTACATAGGATTACTTATATTTGTTTAGCTTTCCACTTCTGCTTGGTCCTTCATAAATCTATATTTATGATAACCAAAGTCAGATCCAATACCCAAGTAGAACCTTGACTTAAAGAAAAATTTATTTTAAATCATGAACAAATTTGTATTTATAACCGAAACTTCACTAAGCTTCTTTGGTTAGCCTCTGCAAGACGCTTCTCGCAGTTTCTTTCCAGTGTCCAGGCTTATTGTAGTGGAAGCAAACTCCTTTGCTATCCAAATCAGTTTTGTTCTTATTATCCTTTATTTTGCCTTTCTATTTACCTTCTTTGAATCTTTCTTCTTTTTAGAAGATCATTTGGCCCCTACCAGTAAGACTTGGTCTTTCTTGGTTGGAAAGTGACTCTCAACATTTTTAATATGTTAAGCAAATTAGCGAGGCTGATATCTAGCTTGTTCATATGAAAAATTCACAACAATTGTGAAAGGAGTCCGTGAGTGAGTGCAAGATCAAATCTTGGCTCAACTCTCCATCCATGACAAAACTCGTTGTCCTAATTGATCAATCAAATTGATAATGTTAAGGACTTGTATCTATACTGTAGTGTCATCGGTCATTCTAGATCGGAAGAGCTCCTTAGATATCTGATATCTATCAGTCCTACTTTCCTCATCATCAACTACTTGATGTGCAGGAATATAGTAGGAGCATCCATAGTTTCATGCTGACGCTGAAGCTCGTTACTCATAGATGCGAGCATGATGCATTGAGCCAATTGTGCATCATCTTGCCACTTTCTAAAAGTAGCAATGTCTTCCTCAGAGGCATTGTCTGCAATCATTGCAGGGATATGCGTCTTAAGGACATAAGATAGCTTTTCAGCTATGAGAACTATTCTCAAATTACTTAACCAATCTGCTTAATTGATTCTGGTTAATTTAGCATCTAATATGCTTGCAGATGATAGTAATTTTAGACATTGTAAAATTACATAAATGAATTTGTAATTAACAACATTTTAACATACATTCTTTTATTAATTACCAAAATAATTTAGGTCTTGTTTTAAATTGGTATCTCCCACTATTTTCTTCAAACTATATTACCCTCACTTATATAGTTCGGCAAAAAATCTAATTAAAGATTTGCTAGTGAGAATAAGGATCCCATTTCAAATGTATATAGCCTTGTGGTGACACAACAAACTATATATAAATAAATAGGTAGACAACTTTTGTCAATTACATCAACTATGCAACTCCTTTTCTTTTGCCTCTTAGATTATTTTGATCAAGTGGTGGCACATCCTAATCAAAATTATCTAAGTTAAGTCCGACCTAGCACTCCATATATTCAAAAAAGAAAAATATCATCCTTGTGGTGACACAACAAAACAATATTGTTCAATTTTCTTTATAAGCATCAAATGTGATAAATTAACATCTTAAATACTTAATACTTGCCTTGTGGTGACACAACAAACTCATATTAAATATTTAATACTCTATTAATTTTATCATGCTAGAAAGGCTGACGTTCGATATTCCAAATATCTTTAACGCTTAGGACTTAATATAAAATTATGAGGGGTTTGTTATTAATTTGTCTCATCTTGTTTAGCGCACATGCACATATATATATAAAATACGCGTCATATTAATGAACATGCGAAGCATGTTTGCATAATATATAATATATATAGTATACGCATGCACATATAGAATACTATATTCTACCCGGATTGATTATGGACTTTTATTCTAGTTTGGTTCACTAGAGCCACCAAGTGAACCAAAAGGTCAAACCCTAGGGGTGCAAGAAACAATATTTAAATATAACTATTACATTTAAACTCGGGCTCCATTACAAACGGGTCTTCAAGCGCTCCTTGCTCCTTGATCTCTAATTCTTCAAAATTAATTCTAACTATTCCTATTACAAAACTATTTAAAATAAATAGAAACCTTGATCGTCATCGAGGGAAGTACATAGGAGAGAGATAGAATTTACATTAAGAAAAATTAGAGAAGACGAGGTACGCAGACCCCATTTAATAAAACCCATACATTCATGCATCCAACTAAAATAAAATCCAATCATATTGGTCAATAGTCCATAATCAATCCCATTTATTATCATACACATCACCATATGCATCAATAAATAACATTCATCTCATGAATAATAAACATTTAATATATATATTGATATCATTTAATGGGCAAATTTAGTTAGTATAAAATCTAATTTTTGAATCAAAATAAACTCCTTTATTTTAATCCAAATTTAAATCAAAATAAAACTATTTTATTTTAATTTATCCTATTTTGAATAAAATAAACTATTTAATTTTAATCAAAATCTTTAATCAAAATAAACTCTTTTATTTTAATTAATTATGGAATCCAATTCCATGTAAAAAAAAAAAAAATCTTTTATTAAAGGAAACACGGATATTCTTTTCCTATTCACAAATAAACTCCTTTATTTTGAATAATATGAAATCTTATTCCATATTTAAATAAACTCTTTTATTTAAGAAATACGGATTTTCTTTCCTATTCACAAATAAACTCTTTTTATTTTGAATAATATGAAATCTTATTTCATATCTAAATAAACTCCTTTATTTAAGGAAAGATGGATTTACTTCCTATTCACAAATAAACTCCTTTATTTTAGGAAAAATAAAATCCAATTTCAACTCCAATTAGTTTTTATGGAATCCAATTCCAACTCTAATTAGTTAGCATGAAATTTAATTTTAAAATTAAAATAAATCTTTTTATTTTAAGATTAAAATAAACCTTTTATTTTAAAATTAAAATAAACTTTTATTTTAAGATTAAAATAATTATATATATATATATATATTCAATTTTAAAATTAAAATAAACTCCTTTTATTTTAATATTAAAATAAACTTTTATTTTAAAATTAAAATAAACATTTTATTTTAATTATAAAATAATTAAGAATAATATATATATATAGTATATATATATATATATATATATATAACTATTATATATATATAATATAATAACCGTATAGCACATTTTAAAAAAAAATGTGAACTCCTGTAATGTTTAAACCATTACAAGAATTCTTTGAAAAACCGAAAGTTCCTTTTTTTTTCTTTTTTTTTTTTGAAAACCGTGCCTTGCTTTGAAAAAAAAATCAGATTCCTTCCTAGATTTCAAATGTTACGGTATATATATATAGCACGTGACTCCTGAATTATGTAAAGAAATCAAGGCTGCATCAATTTCCGTGCAGACGTTGCAATCCGTAGTTTTTTTTTTCTTTGATTTCCGTAGCTTTTTGCGAAATATGTTTTCGATTTTTTTTTATTTTTTTTTATTTAAATTTTATATAATAAAATTATGCCCAAATAAATTGTTCTAAACACATATCAATATACATATTAAATTAAAATAATTAATAATTCGCATAAAGGTTTGGCTCTGATGCCACTGTTAGGTTTGTAATATTCATGGGTACAATCAAATTGCATAAATTAAGCGGAAGCGTGTAAAAATCAGAGTTTAAAATTTACAAACCATATACCCGGATCACCCTTTATGCACAATTATTAATTAAACGAAAAGATAAAGAATAAATCATACCCTTGAAGATCGAGCTTCCTCAGGCACAAGTTCACCTCCAAATCCTTTCGCTTCAATCTTGAATCCACCGGGTTTGGTTCCTTCCTTTGATCAACGTTAGCCACCCAAATGTTTGGCCTCTAGAGGTGATCCACCAAGGAAGAAGAAAATTCAAGAAGATGGGTCTTTGGCTCAAACCCTAGTTTTCTATCTCTATAGAAAAAGGTGTACTCTCCCAACAATTGGAATTATGTCGTATGTTGAAAAAAGTCAACAACCCACACCACCCATAATAAGACTCCTCTTATTTATTGATGTGGGCAACCCTCCTAACAATTAAGAAATTAGGTTTTATTTAATTAATTAAATTCTTTTAATTAATTAGGCTCCTAATCTTATTAGAGATAATTAATTAAACTCCTTTAACTAATTTTCCTCCTAATCCTATTAGGAATAAATGAGAGTACTTATATTAAATTAATTCCTAAACTCTTTTAGAAATTAAAATAATAATAATTGTAATAATATTAATAAGACTCCTCTTATTAATTTATATTTAATATTTCTAAAATATTAAATAATAAATATTAAGTTATTTAATTTATTCTATCACCATAGATTAAATTAAATATACTTAACATATTATTACGATTATGCCATTAACTTCTTAAATAATTATTCTTCCTTTTATGGTGTGACCCTTTTGGTTCTCCATATTAAACCCAGGTTGTGAATAAATCAATTAGAACAATTCTAATCTTATTTAAATAAATAAATTAAACAATTAATTTATTTAAATAAATAATATTTATTCTACATAGGATAAGCCTCCCACAGCGATCAACGACTTTCCGGATAATATAGATTTCAACATTAATCATTAAAGAACCTTTGAGTAAATAGTTACCGCAAATAATTCAATCCTTCCACCATACAATGTCCCAATTAAATATAAGACATGGAATTCTTGTCAAGTCTTATTTTATTTAATTATATGTATTTCGACTCTTAAATGCATGACACCAAATAATGCAAATTAGAAACTCCTTTCTAATTTCATTCGCCTTAACCAAGGACTCTTGGGTTGTCATTTATCGAATCACATAGGACATTTCTCTTCTTTTATTAGAAGTGGTAGATTCTTTATTGATCATACATTATCTCCATGTATAACTTATTATACCCAAGCATACCCTTTGATATACCCTAAGGGTCTTAAGGAATAAGTCAAAGTATAACTCATCATACACAAGATACTATATGATGATCTCAAGTCCAAGGATTACTTGTACTACTATCACTACAGAATTCCTATTGACAGCAAATAAAACTCTATTAGGTATTCCTTAGCGAGCCACGTTCAAAGTGTACTTATTCTCTAATAAGCACCTACATACTTGCTTTAGTGTCTCCACACAAATGATCATGAGATCAATCATCCTCATCCAATGAAAGCAAGCAAACGTATGTACCAATCTATCCGGATTCACTAATCCCCAATTTAGTAATCCAATGATTGGGAACTATTTTAGTTTTAAGCTTTCTAAGAATTTAGATCTCATTAGAATGATCATCATCATTATTCTAAAAGCATTGCTTAAAACTATGGGTTTATCACATATTATAAAAACAAAGATCATGTAGATAATTAAAAGCCTTTAATAAATTAATACTTTTATTAATAAATGAATAAGATTGTTACAAAGTATATGCTTTATCATCAAACATGATTGGCTTGTGTGCATATTACTTTCAATACGTCAGTATCTCATTTCTCATAAATTTTCTCTCTATTCAGATGTTGTCAACAGGGCTCAGTTGTTAGAGCGAGATAACGAGTACGTTCAACCGAGGGACCATAACCGAGATTATATCAAGATAGCGATCATCGTAATAACGATAACCACGGAGAAAGAAGAATACGGACAAAGGCGGTAACCACTCTGGTGGTATTCGTGGCCATGAAAATAGAAGAAGCGAGTCGGGAGGAGATTTTAAAAAGAGGAGATTCAACAACGACCATGTGAAGACGTCAGCGCCAGTAGCAACGGGTTCCAAGGGAGGAGAAAGACCATCGGTCAGATGTTACAAATGCGGAAAGAGGGACATATCATTGGCAAACCGCCCACAACAGTTTAAGGTATGCTATAATTGTGGAAAAGAAGGACATATCGCTCGAGATTATGCGATATCGAAACCCAGATCCAATGAATGGTGACTCAAAAGGATGTCCTAGAAAAGTCAAAGTCAATCGGTTCTGGAAGAGCGTTTGTCGTGACCCAGAATAAAATGCGAGGAACCCGAACGAAGTTAGCACAGGTTAGTTAATTATAAATTCTTGCGAAGTTTATACCTTACTAGATACCGGTTCTACCCATTCTTTTATCTCTCTTGCTTGCGCTCAACGTTTGAACTTGACTACGGAGAAATTAGACTTTGACCTATTTATGGAGACTCCGTTAGGAGAAACTTTTATTACATCCGTTGTTTAGAAATCTTGCTTGATTCAGGTTGGCACTATCACATTACCTGTTAACCTTATTTCTATAGAGATATTTGCTTTTGATGTGATTTTAAGGTTAACTACTCATCATGCCAAATTTATTGCTTTTGTAAGGTTGTTAGTTTTCATATTACTAAGCTACCTGTTATTCGAATTCAAGCAATCAAACCATTGTAGTCAAACATTTTCATATCAAGCTATGAAGTCATTCGTTTATTACGGATGTCAAGTTTTCTTAGTCCATGTTATGGATTTGAATAAAGACACGATTTGAATAATATTCTGTTGTTATTAATTTTTCCCGACGTATTTCTGAAGAATTTCTTGGTTTACTCCCAAAACTTGATATTAAATATTGTATCGACTTTGAACCCTGCACAAAACTCATTTCTAAAATCTCATATCGAATGGCTCTATTGAACTTGTGGAGTTAAAAATCAACTATAAATTTGGTACACGAGCCTTTATCTGGTGACTTCCTTTGTGGAATGCACCAAAGCGGACTCTCCGTGGGGACACCATATTCGTGCGATAGTAAACCGATAGGTGTCATTGTAACGTCTATCCATGGTTGGGATATGAGTCACGCTTGAGAACAACCTAAGTCGGTGATCGAAATACGTAGCTTTCTAGGCTTAGTTGGTTATTATCGGAGATTCGTTGAAGGATATTCTCGAATCGCTATTCCATTAACGCAAATTGACTCGTAGAGATACAAAATTCGAATGGAGCAAGGAATGTGGGAAGAGCTTGAAGAACTCAAGAGGAGACTCGTTTCAAAGACATGTTCGACCATGCCATCTTGGAAAAGCGAACGTGGTAGGCGGCGTGTTGAGTAGAAGATCGTATACAAGTACGAGTACGATATTGTCAAAGACTCATTTCGTATAATTTACAAATAATAGAGATGGAGATGAAAACTCTAGGTACCCACGTGATGATATACGAGTATAATCGACTTTAATCGATAAAGTTAAAGTCGCTTCAAGCTACACACCGTCGATGAATTTGAAGAAGGAGGTGCAAGAAGTTGTTATTTCAAAAGCAAGAATCGGTGAGGTGAGGAAAGCTCAAACCTTCGATTTATTAATCCATTTGAAATTCTCGATCGAATAGGAACTGTGGCCTATAGACTCGTTTTACCGCCAAGTATGACGTGTGTTCATAACGTTTTTCACGTATCGATGTTACGTAAATATGTGGACGACTTCGAACTACGCTCATTGAGTTAGAACCCATTTAGATAGCCAAGACCTAACGTACGAGGAGGTACCTGCCAAGATCTTGGATAGGAAAGAACATGTCCAATGTACCGAGGTTATACCACAAGTTAAAGTTTTGTGGAGAAGCATATTGAGGAAATGACCTGGGAGTTGGAAACGGAAATTAAAGCGAGGTATTCTCATCTTTTCGAAATACCAGGTACGTACATCAATTTCGAGGACGAAATTTCATAAGGAGGGGAGGTTGTAAGACCCCGAATTTTTTTTTTAATAAAATGGAATTTCCTCTATTTATTATTTTGAAATAGTAAGGGTGGATTTGATTAATGTGGTTAGTTATGGGTAAAATGCGCAAATATTTCGAATAAGCAAGTGGTTATAAAATATTCATTATCGTCGAGGAATATTCGTATTTACGGCGCATTAAATGCGCTTTTTTATGGGCCCCATAACTGAAAAAGCGATTGGATGAAGAAAACGACAAATATAAGTTGTTTATAAATAACGTGGCGTAGTTATTACAATTATCTTTGTTGGAATACCCAAAGGTTAAAACACACTAATACGCGTTGTTGAACAAGAATAACACCGGTATTGCACCAATTATTGATTCTTACGTGAAGAAGGCACTACTCAATAATTGTTACAATAAATTACTATTCAAGATTTTATTTTATTGATTCAATAATTCTTTGCATTGATATTTTATATTATTGTTGTTTCAATAAATTGTCATTACACAAGATTTTCCATTATCGAAGCAATAATTCATATTATCCTAATAATATTATTGGATAACATTATTGACAATGTCTAGAAAGCTCGTCTAAGGAGAGGTTTGGTCACCTAATCATGCTACCAAGAAGAGAGATCCTTATTGAAAGCCCCTCTTTCCTGAACTACTGGTCACAAGATCTTGTGATTTTGTAATATTATTTGTGAATAATTAATTATGAATTTATATGACGAGGAAACTATTGATTTTATGTGGATATAGATGGAGAAAAATTTTAAAATGACAATTGTTGAAAATTAATATTTTATCTTTTTCTGATAAAATAATTCATTTAAATATATTATTTTAATAATATATTAATTCAGTGATATTTTTATAATGAATGTGGGATGTATGAGTATATGAGGAGGAAGAGTATTTTTGTGGCATTAAATGATTAACACATGTTTTGTGTGTCGGTGGACCCCATTTCTTGACTGAAATTTGATTATAAACAGAAAATCGCTTGGCTTGTGGATTTCGGTCAATTTATGTTTGGAATTTGGAAACACTTTCTTCTGTAAAGTTGTAGAGAATTGAATTTCCTATAAAAACTCGCGAGATTCGAATTTTCTGATAAAAGGGCTATTTATTGTGAATTATTGAAGTTTCTAGATATCTAAAATGTGAATTGATTTTGGAGTTTAAATTATTTTTGTTAGAAAAACGTTTATTGTATTTTTTTGACATCATTAACATGTGTGGCTGGTGTTTTTGACCAAAAGGTGGGCTAAGGAAAATTTGTATAATTATATTAATATTATATTCAATTTTCTGCTTTGGTGTTCTAAGCAATTTCCTATAAATAGGTGCTTAGGTTAGAATTGAAAATCACACCGTTAAACCCAAGTTTTCTCTCTATATTATCGAGCGTATTCTTGTGAGTATTTTGAGTATACTTTGAGTATTGCTATACTGATGTGCAAGTTCAAGTCATAGCCTATATCCTGTTTCAACTAGAAACTCTCTCTTTTCGAGGTAAGGGATGTTATTTTCTTCTCAAATGATATTATTTCTTCAATATCATTATGTTTGAAATATTGGTTGGAACTTTTATCAAATTTAGAACTTTTTCATGTCGGGGTTACTATTCATGAATTACTATTCACGAGTTACTATTCATGAGTTACTATTCACGATTACTATTCACGAGAGTACTATTTATGAAGCGTGAAGATGTTTTTTTTTTTTTGTGGAATTTCTATATTTTGGTGTTTGAGTTACTATTCACGATATCGACACTATTCACGATATCTGACACTATTCACGAAATACTAAGACTATTCAATAAAAAATAAAATTTCTTCTTTTTGTCCAAAATATCTATTCGGATACTAGTTTTGATTGTATCCATGTTTTGATCATTCTTGAATTTTACACCACTATGATTATTTACGAGGTATTTTTGGACATGAAATAGTAAATACTGAATCCTTAATACTTGTTCTTTTGTTTCACCGGATTCGCTTTTCTTTAAAATATTTTACATCATCCTCAAATCTAAATGATGATATTATTGAATATCTTTGGCTTTTAGTGTCAAAGATGAATGATTTCTTGATGAATATCTTTGGCCCAGTAGTGCAAAAGATGAGCAGTGTTGAGATGAACATGATCGATCGATTAATATCTTTGGCCCGTAGTGCAAAGATGAATGTGTTTAGATGAACATGACCAATCGATGAATATCTTTGCACTCAGAGTGCAAAGATGAATATTTGATTCGGATATATATTGATTGATGTTACAGGATAAAATATCGACGATGAACTTTTAAATTCATATATAGAAGATAGTAGTTTGCATTCTCTACTTAACTCTTCTAATGAATTGTTGTTTCCGCTGCAGTTGTTGATTTAAAACTGGTTGTCTATTGTATTCTATTAGATTTTTCCCTGTTGGAGACTAACGATAATTTGTTGTATATTATCTTAGTCATAATATTCTTTACTGGGCTAGTTGAGCTCACCCTTTTCCTTTTTGTTCCATTTTTCTTCTCAGGAGGCGAGAATGTAGTGAATACTAGTCGGGGTATGGAATGAAGGTTCTAGAGAGAGTTGTTTAGTAGTCCTCACCATTTTTGTAAAATAATGTATCAATAATTGTGATGGGGATTTATTTGCATGTGGATATTGTCTAGATGGCAATATCTGTATTTAAACTCACAGTTTATATGTTGTAATAATAAAGTTGTAGTTATTTCTGTACCATGTATTTGGCGACTCAGAATGGGTTGGATGGAATTGACTTATTTTGGGGGCGTCACAGCCGCTATTGGCGGTCGCTGATCAAACTTAATCTAACCAATATCAGTCATTCGCTCGACACAGACGACAAAAAAAAAAGAGGGAGCAGATAGAGAGAAGAGGGAGAAAGGGAGAAGAGAAGAAGGAGAATAATTAGGCACCCACCGTCAGCCTGCCGCCACCACTGCCATTGCCATCGCCGCCCACAGGTAACCCTAACTGCAATAATTTTTATAATTTTCTAAATTTGAAGATTAATGTTGAATGTGGTATGTAGATTTCTGAATTGGGTGCTATGTAGATATCTGAATTGGGTATTATATAGTTTTCAGCATAATAACCCAAACATTGCAATAATTTTTATAGTTTTCTAGTTTTGATGTCTCTGTGTAATTTTTAGTTGGTCAAGCCTTTGTGTTGTGGAAAAGAAACTGGAGATGGTTTTTGGTTTTATTTGCACTCTGTGTGTAAGTTTTATGTATTGAAATAAAACTGGAGATGGTTTTTGGTTTCATTGCACCCTAACATTGCAATAATTTTTATACTCTCTGTGTAAGTTTTATGTATTGAAGATATAGGGCATGCAATTATTGTGGGTAGTTGTTATGTTCATTTGGTACTGTTAGCCATTGACAACATGAGCAAAACAACATGTTCTTTACTATGAAAAATTGTCTGTCATTCATAGAAACCAAATGATATCAGGAAAATCATCTAATAGAGAATTCACATGTGTAATTCAAAGTTGAGGAAAGTGACTCTTATGTTTGGGACTGTTGTGCAAGATCGTCTATGGGTAATAGTTAGGCTTTTCTTCACATTACTTATGCATAGCGAAAAAAAGTCTCTTATTGTAATGCATTCCATATATAGCAGAAAATAGAGTAAATATGAAATAACAAAACCCGTATATACTCCTTGTAGAGTTTATCTATCACAAAACCCTTATATACTCCTTATAGAGTTTATCCATTTTGGTCTCCTAAAACAAAGGATTATTCTACTAAAATAAATGATATAATAAATAAACTAAGCAGCATTTAGGAAGTTTTCCATTGCTAAAATAAACTAACTTCAATTTCGTTAGATATTCACTGCTAAAATAAACTAAGTAACACATGCTTAGTTTCTCACCGAACCCATAAAGATATTAATGAACAAAAGTAATATCATACTTTGAAGTTAAAGAACTAAGAGATAAGTGCCCTAATCAGAAGTAAGTTAATTATTTAGCTCATGTGTAAAGTAAAGATAGAAGCTTGCAAAAATGAAAGCGCGAGTTTTTGGAACTTTGAATTTGTAGTATACTCCTGAACTTTTTACTACTTTAATTTGCATTCAATCATTATTGTTTTGGTCTTATTGTTGCCTCTTTTTCAGTTCTAACAAAAGAGCTGTAACTCATGCAAGCATACATGTGTCAACAAGTAATACAGAGTAAGTAGAGTATCGATCCCACAGAGAAAGTTGTCAAATTTAAACTACTATGCATCAATTAAATCACTATACTTATATGCTTAAACTAATGACTATATTTGTGAATTACTCTAATTGCAAATATCAACTAAAACACGAATAAAAATATAATAAATCAAGTCTAGAAATAATGGGATCCTAACTTTATTTAATACTTCATCTAATTACCACTATCATGCAAGAATTGTTCACATATCAAAGAAAAGTAGTCAAGAGCACTAATAGAGTCATAGCCATTTTTCAATGTACTATGACCTACTTACACAGCATCCACAAGCGATATACTCCATGTAATCATCAATATAACCAAAATCACTATATGTTTATGTGAAATTGCAATCATACTGAATTTAAGCACAAGCCCTTATTTTAACTCATACGGTGAAACATTATATGTCTATCTGGTTCACGAAATACACAAGCCATACAAAATAGCCCCATATACGTATGCTATCATGATTACAATCCATACTCGCATGTTCATTGTCAATTCCATACAAGTACTGAAAATGAATGGTGATCAAACATTCATACATGCAAAACAATCATAATAGAAATCCCACATGATATGTAAAACAACCCCAGCAATCAAGCATACAACCAAACTACATATTAAAATCTGTTAGAATCCCATAATGGAGTTTAGTTCATAACTGAACCAAAAACCATTATGGGATCAAAGCTAAACATGGCTAATAAACAACAATTGAAAGAGAAGGGATAGAAACAATCAAACCCAATTGCTGATTATGAACCAATATTAACGTTCAAATCCTCATATAATTCCAGCAAAATAACAATAGTAATCCACAATGATAGAAAATCCCACGAAGAATTAGAAAAGATGGTGTTTAGGCTTCGTTCTACGTTGGAATCTCTCTCAAAGTGTAAACCCTAGTTACGATATGAAAAATACGTGAAAAGTAATGAATGATACGTCGGACACCAGTCAGAATAGTTTTTAATTGGTTACAACTCTTCAAAATTAAAAATTAAAATAAATAATTTCGAGAATCGGAATATCGTCATCGCTGCATGCTGACCTTCCTTCATAATTCTCGCACCGGCGCGCGTTTTCAGAATCTGGAAAATCTGGGGCATCGCGCGGGCGTGAGTGTGTAGGCCTGTGTAGCCACGCAGCCGCGCGGCTTCTGCAGTCTGCATTCTGGTATTGATTCTGGTTCTGGTTCTGTAGTGTTGCTGCTGCTACTGTTCATTCTTCTCCTTCATCCCTTCATTCTCAGTCCCTTTACTCCACTAGCTCCTCACGCCATGCATCCATTAGCCTCATGCCATCGAACACCACTAATCATGCCATATCCTGCAATTGTTCCACCAAAAGAGTTTTAAGTAAATGCAATGCGAAATAACATGGAATGCAGCTAAAAACATACTAAAATGTACTCGAGATGAGCATAATTCACGTAAATTAGTATCCAATAAGTAGGTGTAAAACCCACTTATCACTTATTATATTGGGAATTTGTATATTTCTCTTGGTTTGTGTCTTAGGTGCCTAGAAATGACCTTATATACATGTCGTCGTGCATATGGCTAGTCCATATTATAGGGGAGACTCTGGCGAAATTTTTTTATTGGTCAGGTAGTTGCGAACATTTATATTATTAACGAGCCTATTGGTGATCCACTAGAGCCTATTAAGGGGCTGTTGGAGCTGATGGGCTAGGCTTGGGGCCGCGAGGCCACACGAGGCCACGCCAAGCTTAACCAAGCCTCACGGGGCCAAGCCAAGCTTGGTTGTTAGCATGGTAAGCTATTAGGGGGTTTTTAAGCCAAAATAGGCAGTGCTAGGGAACTGTTAGTGCAACAGAGAAGGTAACTAGACACACTTGGTCAATAAAGAGACTGTTTTGGCTATAACAGAAAAATAAGGGTATTTAACACTTATGTATACAAGAATAAAGCTATAAAATGTTATAGAAGCTATAAATTGCTCAACCAAGTTGTGACTATCCCAAAACATAAAAGATTATAGAAAGTTAGGCGCCTTAGCATACTAGTTGATATGAATGAATCTCCAAGATACTCAAAAGTTGTATAAATGAGTTAGCAAACTCTGATATAAAGCTAGCATGAATGAAATACCTTACGTATTCACTTACGATAAACAATAAAAACAAATTTAAAACAAATTAAAATAAAATAACATGATATAATATAACTATTAAACTAAGTAGAATTTACTTAGTTTCTCATACTAAATTTAATAACATTTAAAGTTTCTCATACTGCTTTAATTTGCATTCATTCGTTAACATCAAGTATGCTTAAATATTAATCATATGCTTACAAGTATACTCAAGTCATATGATTACAAGTATGCTCTCAATGTCATATGCTTACAAGTATGCTTAAATGTTAATCATATGCATGCTACAAGTATATGCTTCAAGTCATATATGTTACAAGTATGCTCAAGTTATATGTTAACATTTATAATGTTGTCTGTAGTAGGTACCGTGGAATCATAGACCTCTATTCAGACTGTAGTTGGATGGCACGACGAAAGTCAAGTGCCCAGATAGGTGCTACAGCTGAATTTAGAGCTAGTTGCCAAGTGTTTTTGGAGTATGCATATAGTCACCCGGAATGTATGAATGGTAAGTCACATATACGATGTCCATGTTTGAAGTGTAAAAATGTAAATTATATGGACAGAGATGTGGTAAACTATCATTTACTTGTTTCTGGGTTTATGAAAAATTACGAAGAATGCTGGTGGGCACATGGGCAGAGAAGAGATGGTGGCATCACAGAAGTACACAATTCGGGCAGTAGTACTCATCGAATGAATGGAATGGTTCATGATATTGCAGGGCCAGATTTTGATTGGGAACAAGGTAAAGAGAAACCTATGAATTCTGATGCCAAAGACTTCTTTAAGTTGTTAGACGAGGGTAGCGAGCCATTGTGGCATGGTTGCACCAAACACAGTACATTTTTTGCAGTGGCGACATTACTTAACATCAAGGTTGATCACAACATGAGCCATGAGTGTTTTGAGTCACTCTTGAAGGCCATTAAGAGTATGTTGTCTGACGGTGAGAAATTACCTGGTAACTATTACTTTTATAAGAAAATGGTGAAGAAGTTCGGTCTTGGATACCAAAAGATCGATGCATGTCCCAACGATTGCATGTTATTTTATAAGGAAAATGAACAGATGACAAGGTACACGTTTTGTAGTCATGATCGGTTTAGGCCTAATAAAGAGGGTGTGACTATAAAAAAAATCAAGTATACCGTTTAAGATTCTAAGTTATTTTCCAATAACACATCGGCTAAAAAGATTGTACATGTCTTCAAGAACAGCTAAACATATGAGTTGGCATGCGAAATCTCTAGCTAAAGATGGAGAACTAAATCATCCCGCAGATGGGCAGGCTTGGAAAGATTTCAACTTAGCACATCCTGGGTTTGCATGGGAACCTAGAAATGTGAGGCTTGGATTGTCCACCGATGGTTTCAAACCGCTGGCCACTCAAATTGCTCCAGCACTCATGTTGGCTCGTGATTGTTACTCCGCATAACTTGCCTCCTCGATGTGTATGAAACAACCATACTTGTTTCTTTCACTCATCGGTTCCCCGGTCCTAAGAGTCCCGGAAAGAACTTAGATGTTTACTTGAGACCTCTTATAGATGAGTTGAAGGTATTGTGGGAGGATGGATTACGACTTGGGATGTAGCAACAAAAATAAATTTCAACCTTAGGGCGCCATTATGTGGACTATAAGTGACTTCCTAGCTTATGGTATGTTAATGGATGGAGTACACATGGAAGTTGGCTTGTCCGTATTGTATGGAGCATACAAAGTCGCTTAATCTATCAAAAGGTCGAAAGCCTTCATTGGGTTTGACTGTCATCGCTTGGCTCTTGCTTAGAGATCACCCGCTTCAAGAAATAGAGAACACTTCAGAAAGGGAAAGTAGACAATGATATGCCTCGCACCGCGATTGCTCGGAACGGAGATGCGAGATCGTGTGATGAGATTGCTTGTTATCCCATTTGGTAAGATTGATGCCACAAACATAATCAATGGGTTTGGCAAATCTCATAACCGGGTTCGGAGAAGCATCTTTTGGGAACCGCTTTATCGGGTCTACAAATTTGATTCATCATAATCTAGATGTGATGCATATTGAGAAGAATGTGTTTGACAATGTGTTTAACATCGTGATGAATGTTACGGGAAGACAAAAGATAACGATAAGGCATGTTTGGACATGAAAGATATTTATAAAGCGTCCCGGATTAGAACTTTATGAATCTCCTAATGGTAAGATTGTCAAACCGCATGCAAGGTACACATTGTCCAAAAAGAAAGTTGAATGATGTGCACATGGGTTAAGTCTCTAAAACTACCAGATGGATATGCGCCAAACATTGCAAGGTGTGTATTCTACGGTGGAAATTGCAAGGAATGAAGAGTCATGACTATCATGTGTTCATGGAGAGACTCATGCCTATAAAGATTTCGGATCTGCTTGATAAACCAATATGGGATGCTTTGACGGATCTTAGTCGCTTCTTCAAAGACTTATGTTCAAAATCATTAAATGAAAAGGACATGTCTATACTTGAGAAGAACATCATAGAGATCACGTAAACCGGAAAAATATTCCCACCGGGTTTTTTCGACTCCACGGAGCATTTGCAAATCCATCTTCCCTATGAAGCTCGTGTTGGGGGTTCAGTTCAATATAGATGGATGTACCCTTTCGAGAGGGTGATGGAAAACCTTAAGAGGAAGGTGAAGAATAGAGCTTATGTCGAGCGGTCGATATGTGAGGCATACAGTTTCGTTGAGATATCTACGTTTGTCTCAGATTATTTTCCGGACGAAGTCTTGATAAAGGCCAATCGAGTATCGAGACATGATGATGGGGGAAATGTTGAACTAAATGGTCGGCCTCTCAGATTTGGTCTATCGGACGCGCTTATGGAAAAGGGGAAACACATATTCTCTCAGGAGCAAGAATTACATGTCGCATATACTTACATTCTTCTCAATTATGGAGGAGATCGACGAATTTATGAGGTACACATGTAAACTTGATAATTTATCTTTTAAGTTGAAAATTAATTATTCTAATATGTTAATGTTTATAACATGGTATAGATTGTATGATGACGAGTTAAAAGTGAAGCATCCCGGCATAATTGATAAAGATATTCAAATTAATCGTGATAAAAAATTTGCACTTTGGCTAAAGGACAAAGTAAGTTCAATTTCTTAAGCACGACATATATATATATATATATATATATATATATATATATATATATATATATCCATGTTAACTATGACTTCATTTAATAAGATGGAGTTTTTGTAGGCTTTGATCGAGGGATCAATGATTCTCGCTAATGTACAAGTCCTAGCTATAGGACCGCATAGGACCAAGTCACCGCAAATGGTTACAAAATAAATGGTTGTGAATTTTATACAAAGGCATATGGCGCCAGTAAAAGAACAACGAACTCTGGAGTGTGTGTCCAAGGAGATTGTTACAATGAGCTTGGTCGTGCCTTTTATGGGGAGTTGGAGGAAATCGTAGAGTTATCGTACAAGGGCACGTGCGGGGGTCATATTCACTTGTTCAAGTGTCGTTGGTTTGATTCAGAAAAAGGGATACGTGTTGAGAGACATGGAATCGTCGATATTGACCTCCATAGGTCTGCGTACTCCAACGAACCATTTATTTTACCAACTCAAACAGTACAAGTATACTACACTCCTAGTCCTGTTAAGAAAAGGGATAGACCGCCTACAATTTGACAGGTTGTAATTCATACTCTCGCGTGTAGTCGTGTAGAAGTAGTTGATGGGGAGATTTATCAAGAGCAGATGCTTCATAGTTAAACTATAATAAATGTGGAGGACGACAATGAAGTAATCCAGTTAGATGGTGGAGATGAACCACATGAATTAGCTCCTGAGTCAATACTTATGTTAGATGACATTGATACTGAGGAAGAAGAGTTATTGACTGAATCTGACACTGAATCTGAAGTAGATGATGGTTATGAATCTGCAACACGTATACAAGATGATTCTGAATTAGACATTGACATTTGAACAAATGAAATGTATGTTTAGCATTACATGTTTTTTATATCATTGTCATGTTTATGTACTTAACTATTTAAATGCAATTTTTGTTTATTGTCATTTTATATTCATATATATACATGTTTATATATCATTATATTTTATTGTCATTTTATATATTCATATACATGTTTATATATCATCATCATGTTTATTGTCACTTTATATATTCATATATACATGTAATCAAATATAACTAATATATACATCTTGAAATTTGTAATATACAGATGGCGTCTGAAGCAGCGCAGAAAAAGAGTGGCTTGGGTAGGGGACCTAATCATGTGCCCAAGGCCCCTACTAATCCGGATGATCGGATTCTTATTTAGATTCGCCCTCCTAATAAAGACGTACGTCTCGCATCATTTATATATATATTAGATTTTTTAGATTTCATTTTAGATGTAAATTGCTTTAATATATCTACTTATCGTTGATGTAAATTGTTGTATACTATAGTGATTTTTCGATAATAAGATCGCCAAGTGCATATCACAAATTGTGTTTACGTAATCGCCTACACCTGTGATTACGTATGAAGACACCTATCGCCCACAAGGATGCTGTTTGGGCTGAATTCTAGGTATATTTTTTTTAATTATGATAGATAATATAATATTCTAATTAAGGATAATTGTTTAGTAATGTTATTATTGTTGTTTTATTTGCAGAAAAGGTATAGATGGGAGGACGCGCAGTTTCAAAGTGATTCGTATTATTATTCTCGCGTAGTGCGCCGTCCGCACTCAAGGATAATTTGAACAAAGAAAGACAAAAAGCCCTTCACAATGCCGAGATCGACCATCCAGGCCAGGGAGAGGATTACATGCACGAGCATAGCCCCTGATGGTGCACCCAGTCCATATGAGCTGAGATGTGTGCCCAATGGAGAGCTGAGAGCTGGGTAAAAAGACGAAAGACTTCGCCACCACCAATGATCCTCAAAAACCCGATGGCGAAAAAGGCTAAAGTGACATATATAAAGGGTGACAAGATTTCACAGCTTGCAAAAGATATCAACGCTGTGGTAATGATTTACAAGTTTTAATATGTTTACAATCATGAATTATAGAAAATATATCACATTTTTACTTAGTAATATTGTGCTATTTTTTGTATAGGAGTCTCAGTCTCAAGGTCAGCCTATCCATTGGCTGGATGTGTACGTGGCCACCCGTGATGGTCTGCCTGATGCTATCCAGATAGCGGTAATAAGTTTTAACAACTTGATCTTGTTTATCAATGCTTACATAATTTATTTTTAACTATTTAATTGTTAACATGATGATAGGATACTTATAAGCGTTTATTGAATGAGCGCTATCCTGAAGGCACTCCACGTCCGCCTATTGATCAAGAGTTGTGGGAGAGGGTGTCTGTTGTGAAGAAGAACTACATTAAAGGTCAAAGACAACGACGACGCCCATCCTTCAGTGGCTCAGGTTGCTCTTCTACCCAGTTTTCATAGTCATCGAGCCATCCAGTTGTTCAAACTCCGGCTGACTGTGTGAGAGCTATGTGTCGAGATCGAGATCTTCTAAAGATACTGGGCGGGCATCTAGGGGCTCTAAGTCCTGAGGAGTTAGTTGAACCAATAGCGGCAGCAGCAGCAGGACATCATGGGGATGGCGACGAGGTATAAAATGAATTTGTTGTATGTATTGTCGTAATATATACCAGTATCAACATAGTTACTATATTTGTAACTTGTTTTATTATTTTGTTAATTACAGGGTGATCAAGGAGGCAATGATTCTTGACATACCTGCTTTAGATCAGTTTTGTAGTTATAGTATAAGCTTGTACTTGTATATTCATTCTTTGGATGTTTGTATGTTACTTAAACAAGTTTTGAAATGTTATTATATTTATTCAAATCATATTGGTTTTTAAAGGTTTATATACTAGTTTGATGTATGTGTTGATGGACGATGGATGTTTATATTGTTGTGTATGCTGTTTATCTTGTTGTGTATGTGTGTTGGGATAAAGCAGGTACAAAACAGGTATAGGTTTTTGGGAATTCTGCAAAATAGCAAAAATCTGGTTTTCATTTTTTTCATATCATATCGGTGATCGCGTCTCAGGTCATTTGCTTCATGGATCATTGCCATGTGGACCACGTCAGCTTTGGCCCTAGACCATGCTGACTCAGCTTAGCGACCGAATCTCTCATTTCGGTTGCTCTTATCGGTCACTAATAGTGGTCACTGATGTGCATCTCAGCGACCAGATTTATCTGACGACTATCGTGACCGCATATCGGTCATTGATACTATCTCATGACCATGTGCGGTCGCTGATAAACCTTTTTCTTGTAGTGTTTGTTTCTTCAGCTTATCATTAAATGGTGAAAAGTTTTGAAATGATTAGAATATCCTTAACAGTTTGTGTTTCATCTAATATCTTGACTTGAATCTTTCTATTCAGTTTTAAGTTATTATATTTAAGCCAGGAACTTCACATTTACTTGAAATTTATATTCTATCAGGAATTATAATCGATTTTCTGGATATCATGTTGGCAATTTGGACTATGGATAATTAATTTGAAAATCACTAAGATTTATTTTATCTTATTATTTTGATTATTTATTTCCATTCATTATATATATCATTGTCATCATCCTCATGCTTATATTGTGGTGAAAGTCATCTTTGGCCCGTAGTGTATAGATGGACTGTTGATTGATATGATTATGACCAGGAATTGTATATTGGTATAATCATGACTTGTAATATTACAGAAAAATAATGTTGTGAAAGTCCTCTTTGGTCCGTATTGCAAAGATGGACTATTGATTATTGGTTTTATAGTTGTATATCTTTGGCCCGTAGTGCAAAGATGATTGTGGTTTTTTAGTTGTATATCTTTGGCCCGTAGTGCAAAGATGGACTGTTGATTATTGGTTTTACAGTTGTATATCTTTGGCCTGTAGTACAATGATGGACTGTTGATTATTGGTTTTACAGTTGTATATCTTTTGCTCTTTGGCCTGTAGTACAAAGATGGACTGTTGATTATTGATTTTATAGCTGTATGTCTTTGCCCGTAGTGTAAAGATAAATTTAATGGCATAATTATAAACATGAACTGTGAATTGGTAAAACCATGAGCTTTGTGTTTCAGGTAAAAATAGGTGGTGAAAGTTCTCTTTGTCTTGGGTACAACGAAGAACTATTGATTAGTGTTACATGAAAAAAAAAATATTGATGATGGACTTTTAATTTGGAGAAGATAGTAGACATTATGTTTTACTTGACTCTTCTAATGGATTGTTGATTCCGCTACAATTATGGTTGAAAACATTTATCATCTACCATATGTTCTAAATACTTGATTTATTACTGATGAAGGTTTGATAATTTAATTAATTATCTTAAGTTATGATATTTTTTACTGGGCTATTTGTGCTCACCCTTTTGCTTCACAACTCCTTTCAGATAATAAAAGTGTAACTGGGACTAGCAGAAAGAACATGAGTGTAAAAGTGGTGTTTCAAATTAGTCGCAATCCTAATCAAGTTATAAAACGGTGTGGCATAATAATTGTACTAAGAACTTAAAATGTGTGTGTCGTATTTTATACGTCATTTAATATTTAATTTTGGTGAACAACAATAGGGTGAGGTGAACTCGAATTTGGAAGCGTAAAAAATGCACTCCATTAGAATGAGGAGAACAGAAATCTTCTCGTGTTCCTTGGGGACTTGAAATATTTGCTGTTGTATTTTATATAGTATTGTAATAATTTGAGTATGAATATTGTCGTATTATATACGTTACAATATTTGTATTGAAACTCACAAAGATATATGTGTAAATCAGATTTTTGCATGACGAGCTTCAATAATTGTAATAAAAAAGTTCGCGTCAGTAGGGTTGTATTTCTGGCGACCCAAGATGGGTTGTGTGGACCTATTTTGGGGGCGTCACATAAATGATACTTGGTTTATTTTAATATTTGGAAACATAAGAAATATATTAACATGTGTAGGGCCTCCAAATTTTGGAATTGAATAATTTTGACAGAAATTCTGTTGAAAATTCCTTCAAAAATAGCAAATATACCTACATCAAACATCATCATCAAAACTGAACATGTTGAGCTATACCTAAACATAATCCAAATTTTATCAAACCCAAATTGAAGTAAATATCAAACCCAAATTGTAGTATAAATAAAACACAAATTGCAGCAAATCAAACCCCAATTGCAGTAAATATTATGTCCAAATTGCAACATATCAAACACAATATTGCAGTATAAATATCAAACCCAAATTGCAACATTTCAAACCCAAATTGTAGTAAATATCAAACCCAAATTACAACTTATCAAAGCCAAATTGTAGCATATCAAACCCAATTTGAACAATAGTAATCAGCCTCAACATCTCAACAATTAATAACAAATTAAACCATAAATTATATATCAAACCCAAATTGAACTACAATTCAGCCAAGTTCATCAGTTTTATATATAACAAAATAAATTAAACATTAAATTAAGCCCAAAATCAGTTGCTTAATATACTGCCATATAAATCTTAACCCTAACACTACTTTGTTTAAGTTAGAAATTTACCTCACTTGATCGAAATGCTAGATAGAGAAGATAGGAGATACCCACGACGTTGCCGTCGATTCCAACCATCGCCAGAAATCCAAAGTCCACCAAGTTTCACTTAGGATCCGTTCGACTATGAGAGAGAGAGAGAGAGAGAGAGAGGGGGGGACGTATTATGGAGGGGCGAATGAGGGAAGGAGGGAGGAGGGAGGAGCTGCCATGCCGAAGGGAGGAGAGATGAGAAAGGAGTTGACGCCGTAGAGAGAGAGAGAGAAAATTGAGAGTAATGAAAGAAATGATCGAGAGATCATGTCTAATCCTTAATTAAAATAGATTATTTTCGACGGAATGTTTATTGATAATAGTTCCATCAATATTACGCTGTTTTTGATGGATTATCCGTCGAGCATAAGTGATATTCCATTGAAAATATAATTTTCGGTGGCGCAAAATGTTGGGCGCCCTTGGGCTTGCCTTATCCCGACTGAATTTTGTCAAACTTACAATACCTCTGACTGAATTTTTGACCGAATATTTCGTCGACGGTACATTAATCTCGACAAAATATCATCCGCCAAAAATAATTTCGTCGATCTTAAGTGTTTTTCTTGTAGTGAGGATTGTATAGAATCTCATAAGATCCCGTAAAATTGTACAATTAATGTGAGACCGTACAATCATATCAAAAGTGAACTAAAAGTGTGTATTTTTGCTTTTTTGACTTGTACATATGGTTTAACTAAATTTAAACTCCTAATTTTTAAAGCTCTAGAGCTCAAATAAAATACATTTGATCTTTGAATATTGCTACTAGATACTCTTTTCATTAGTTTAATTAGTTTATAGTACATAATTAGTGTTCAAGTTGATTAGTTAACACTTGCCATTTATTATATGTAAAATTAGTTGTCAGCATGAGCTGTATTTTCTATTTTAGAATAGCAGTTAGTTAGGCTAAATATTAGGATAATTGATTGTAATCCCATAGTTTAGGGTAATTTCATATTTAAGGTAATGTATTTCTTGCTCTCCAATCTTGTATTCATCTATATATTCTTCTTGTAGAAAAGAATAAAAATATAACGAATATAGAATTCTTATTATATTGTTGACATGGTATCAGAGCAGTTCTAAGAATTTTTCCTGTATTTCGAACTTTATTCCTGTTGTTAGTCTAAATGGAAATTACTTCGGACATAACCATCATACCAATCTCAACTCCGGCACCGCAGATCATAGTCCATCAAGACAATTCTGCACTTCTAATCGAAATTATACTAGATGAGACTAATTACTCGCTATGGTCTTAACTCATGGAGATACGAATTGGTGCTCGTAACAAGGCTGGGTATCTCACCGGAGAAGCGAAAAAACCTACACCTGGAGATTCAAAATTGGAAGCATGGATAACAGAGAACCATCGAGTCCAGAGTTGGCTCATTGACTCGATGAGCCCATCATTTATGCAACGATTTATTTGTCTTCCCACGGCTAAAGAGATATGGGTGGCAGTGTCTAGAACCTTCTATGACGGATCGGATGAAACATGCATTTTTGAATTGAATCAGAAGTCTTTTTCTACCAAGCAGAATGGCCGCCCTCTGCAAACGTACTATAATGAACTTGTTGCTATTTTTCAGGAGATTGATCACAGGACTATATTACAGGCAGGAACAGTTGAAGGAGTGGTTCAATTGCACTCGGGCATGACAAGGCTTCGAGTTCATATTTTTCTGTTTTTGAACAGGTTCGTGGAGAAATCTTGTGAAAGGATCCAAAACTTGACCTCGAGAGTGCGTATGCATATATTGAAGAAGAGAGTATCGTGAGGCGGCACGATGGGAGGATCTCATCAAATTTCGAGAGCTCTTCGATGATAGCCAATCGAACTCGTCAAAGAACCACCATCGTGTCCTTCAAAAATAGGAGTAGTCTAGCTCTTTGGAAAATCTAGAGGGCTAGTATGTACTCATTGTGGTGAATCGGGCCATTCAAACAACGATGCTATATGAGATTATCACATATCCGACCGGTGGGATTTTACAAAGAAGCCTCGAAAGAATATTGGAGGAAAAGTCATGGTGACTTCTACGAAAGAGGAACAAGTGCAACCTACAACAAATGTTGTTCACCCAGGTATACTTGGTAAAGCTTATGTACTATCTGCGACTTCTACGAATAGTACTTGGATTATTGATACAGGTGCAACCGATCATATGACTAGGGACTCTGGTCAGTTAAAATCTCTTAAACCTCTCTCTCAGTCAGTTATTTCCACAGCTAATGGTAGTACCTCTCTTATTACTGGGGAGGGATCCATCACTTTGTCTGACTCTCTCACCTTAGATACCGTTCTTGTTGTTCCATCCCTTGAACATAATCTTCTTTCTGTTAGCCAAATTACCTCTACCCTTGCATGCACTGTAATTTTTTGGCCTTCCTTTTGTGTTTTTTAGGACATTCTAACCCGGAAGATTCTTGGTTATGGTGTTAGACGAGACAAACTTTACTATTTAGAGTTGACAGAAAAAGGGGGGTCAAAGTTCAGTCAGGCGAATCAAACAAGCATTGAAGATAAAGCTCGAGCAACCGTATGGTTATGGCACCGGAGGCTAGGGCATCTCTCATTTGGTTATCTTTAGAAGTTACAACCGCATTTGTTTTTGGGTTTTAGTAATGTAGACTTTCATTGTGAAAATTGTGAATTGGCTAAGAGCCATCGTATTTCTTATTTACCAAGTTTGAATAAAAGTTCAGAACCTTTTGCGGTTATTCACTCAGATGTTTGGGGCCCTGAAAAAATTCCTTCACTTTTTAATGCTCATTATTTTGTTACGTTTATTGATGAATGTACTCGAATGACCTGGATATCTCTTCTTCGAAATAAGAGTGATGTAGGTATAGCTTTTCAGGAATTTCATAAAATGGTAACTACTCAATACCAAAGGCAGATTCGTACACTTCAATCTGACAATGGTAAAGAGTTTATGGATAAGTTTGTAGGCAATTTTCTGGGCCACCATGGAATTCGACATCAAACCTCATGCACCTATACTCCACAACAAAATGGGCTGGCAGAGCGAAAGAATAGATAGATTATGGGAATAGTTCGAGCCTCTCTTTTTGGCATGAATATGCCAAAGTTCTATTGGGGTGAGGCAGTGAAATCAGCTGCCTATTTAATCAACCGAACACCATCTAATGTGATAAAGTTCCAAACTCCCCAACAAAAGATGCAATCTTTGATTTCCGTTCCTCATTTCCCGAATCTTGAACCACGAGTGTTTGGATGTACGGTATATGTTCACGTGCCTAAAGTTCTATGGAGTAAACTTGATCTATGCGCAAAACGGTGTGTCTTTGTGAGGGCTACCTTGAGTTTTAGAAGGGATATCGATTACGACGATCTTCACACCCTTGTTACATGTGACATTGGATGCTTCATTTCGTGAATTAGAACCATACTATTCAGGGGGAGTTTGTGGGTCTTCTCTTCAGGACAGTGAAGAGAATAAAGATGGTGAAAAGGAATTATTCGAATTGGAGGAAAATGGAAAATTATTTGAATTGGAGGAAAATGGAGGATGTGTTGAAGGTTCCAACTCCAATTCACCCAATATCCCAGGCTGTGGTGCTGACCAGAAATTGTTCACAGAACAGAGAAGTTCTAGTAATGACTCCTCTAGCAATGACCCCTCTTCGCTTCTAGATTTTCCCACGTCTACACCATTAACCGAAGAATCAACTCAAAGTGTTCTTCCTCAAGTAAATTTGAATCCTAGTCTTGATGAACCTAATGAATTTCCTGTCCTTGTAGAAGACGTAACCAATAAATATCCACAGAGGTCAAATAGGGGAGTCCCGAAGAAACAATATGAACCTGATCCCAAAGCCAAGATTAAGTACCCAATTATTAATTACGTTTCCCCCCATAGGTTGTCAAAATCGTATGCATTTTCTGTTAATCAATTATCCACTGTGTCTATTCCTAGTAATGTACAGGATGCATTGGCGGATTCAAAGTGGACTAGGGCAATGAATGAAGAAATGGAGGCTCTTCAGAGGAATAACACTTGGGAACTTTGTCCATTACCAAAAGGGAAGAAGACGGTTGGGTGTAGATGGGTGTTCACAGTGAAACTCAAAGCTGATGGCAGTATCGATAGGTACAAAGCGAGGTTAGTTGCGAAGGGGTATACACAGAAGTATGGAGTGGATTACCAAGAGACTTTTGCTCCGGTTGCAAAAATTAATACCATCCGCATTCTTATATCTATAGCGGCAAATCGAGATTGGCCTTTGCAACAATTCGACGTCAAGAATGCTTTCCTCAATGGAGATTTAGAGGAAGAAGTCTACATGGAGTTACCACCTGGAGCTAAACACAAATCTTTGTGTAGAACTGAAGTATGTAAATTGAAGAAGGCGCCAGATGGTCAAGGCAGCAAATCCCCCAAGCGTGGTTAGGAAGGTTCTCCTCCACAATGAAAGAATTTGGCTATAAGCAAAGTAATTCGGATCACACTTTGTTTATAAAACACAAAGAGGGGAAGGTAACTGTATTGATTGTATATGTGGATGATATGGTCTTGATAGGAGATGATCCGGGTGAGAGAAAAGCATTACAAGAGTATTTGACATCAAAATTTGAAATGAAGGATCTTGGTCAACTTAAGTACTTCTTAGGAATCGAGGTCTCAAGGTCGAAGGCTGGAATATCCCTATCACAACGAAAATATGTGCTAGATATTTTAACTGAGACTGGAATGTTAGCTTGTAAACCTGCAAAGACACCTATTGAGATGAACCACAAGCTTGGAGAATATGTGGATCAGGTCCCAACTGACAAGGGACGTTATCAACGGTTAGTTGGGAAACTAATCTATCTGTCACATACAAGGCCAGACATAGGCTATGCAGTAAGTGTGGTCAGCCAGTTCATGCATGCGTCGAGTGAAGAACATATGAATGCAGTGTATCGAATCTTGAAGTATTTGAAGAGTGCACCAGGAAGAGGATTGTTATTCTTTAAGAATGGGGTCCATGAAATTAAGGGTTATACAGATTCTGACTGGGCTGGGAATCAAACTAATAGGAGATCCACATCGGGTTACTTTACTTTTGTAAAAGGTAATCTTGTCACCTGGAGAAGCAAGAAACAGAAGGTGGTTGCTAGATCAAGTGTGGAAGCTGAATATCGGGGTATGGCTCATGGGGTATGTGAATTACTATGGGTTAAAAATGTTTTACATGATTTGGGGATTGATTATAAGAAACCTATGAGTTTACATTGTGATAATAAGGCCGCCATTGAAATTGCACATAATCCGGTTCAACATGATCGTACAAAACATGTTGAACTTGACCGTCATTTTATTAAGGAGAATCTTGATCAAAAAGTTATACAATTTCTGTTTGTTCGGTCCGAAGACCAGTTGGCTGACGTACTCACGAAGGCAATTTCGGGAAGGATGTTCCATGATGCAATTAGCAAGTTGGGCATGATAGATATCTATGCTCCAACTTGAGAGGGAGTGTCAACATGAGCTGTATTTTCTATTTTAGAATAGCAGTTAGTTAGGCTAAATATTAGGATAATTGATTGTAATCCCATAGTTTAGGGTAATTTCATATTTAAGGTAATGTATTTCTTGCTCTCCAATCTTGTATTCATCTATATATTCTTCTTGTAGAAAAGAATAAAAATATAACGAATATAGAATTCTTATTGTATTGTTGACAGTAATTGATTTTTATAAGTATTAATTAATTTATTGACTATATATGTTTGTAAATGTAATAAAAAATCTATTTTATGTGAAGGTTATGATCGAATTCTCCCAAAAATACATTAATCAATGCGAGAATTTATACTTAGATATTTTTTCTGATAATTTAAATATGAGAGAACAAATATATAAAACATCATTATAGTTAATGTTATATATTTGAACTACATTCTCACATTAAAATAATTTATATGACATTTTATATAATCATACAATTTACAATCTAATAATCCTGTTAACTCCAAACAATCCTACACTATTCGCAAATGGTGAGAAAAGGAGGGGGAGAAGGTACATATATGATAACTTATGTGTAGGAGGGCGTTAATGGAGTACTAATTTGTAATTAAGTGACTGACAATATGTCACTCACCTTTTTCTCTGCCAAATTTTGTTGTACGTAAATTGTGTACGTGTTTGTTAATGAAGGGTGGTGTGGCTTATCAGGTGGAACCTTTTATCAAAACTTTCTTGCTATTAGGGAAACTGTCCATTCATAGGGTGTGGTGCCCTAGAAATGTGCAAATATTTCTTCATAGGGTTTCAAAAACTGAGACAAAGCCCACAGCTTTCTCTCCAACTCCTGACCCCAAGCTAAACCCCCCACCTCCCATCAAATAATTATAAAACTCAAAAGATACTATGTCATCCTAGCATTGAATACTTTTTTTATTATTAAAAAAAAGAAGAAAAATAGTAAAATAATGTAAAATGTAGATTAAGATTTTATTCGTTATACTTATTCTTTCAATTTTTTGTAATACAGATTCAGTGATAAAAATATTATTTTTAACGATGCTTTAGCGATATAATTATTTATTACGATTTTTAGTTTATTGCTATGAGCAATTCATGAGCATTAGCAACTTGAAAAGGTTGTTAAAAATAATATTTATATAGTTGAATATGTATTGAAAAAAATTGAAAAATAGATGTAATATCCTAATTCGTAAACTGAGCTTTGTTTATCACTTAAGTAAATAATTTTTTTAGCCTTTTGAAACTTTCAAAATGCAGGGAAAAGAAAAAGAAAAAATAAATCTACAAAAGGAATTTTTTATAATTAATGAAGATCAAATAAACAGTCTATACTTTAAAAAAAATAATCTAAATTTAGGATTAATATTAAAATAAAGTGTAAAAATGAATAAAAATAGTAAATAAAATTTTAAACTTTGTTAGTACATGTTGTATTTATGATTTAATAACGCATTGTACTCTAATTGTTCTGCTTTTCATCATTTGGCTTACGTATTTTTTTAAAGGACATTTTATTTTTTGAGTTGTAAATTTTTCATTGAAAATGAATCATAGAAATGATGATTGCATGTATAGGATACTTGTCAATCAACGAGGAAAATAAAGGATACTGGCGGACAAAATGGTATGATGATTAGCTTGTAAATATCCTCAAGCTCTCAAGTCATTAGAGAAGTAGTTAAAAAGCTCATTCTAAAAGCTTATTGATCACGTAATATTCAGCAAAATTTAGATTTTTGGATAATTAAATTATTGATAACAGAAATTGATCATATTTTATCATTTTGTTTGATAAAAATTATTTGATTATTAATAATAGTTATTATGAATGTTTGGTATATGTGGGCCCAAATGTAAAATTAGGGTTCACATGACCTAATTGAATGAAGACGAAAAAATCAGAAATAAATGTGCTAGACCCGAGAAAAGCCTCCACGTGTCCCGAGGCAGAAGACTCGTGGAGGCGGCTCGTTTTGGGAATTGATTGAGGGATTGGATTGGTGGCTAGAAGGACATGACAATATGGGCATTATTCTAATGACTAAAGGGTATTTCTGGAATTTTTCTGAAAACATGTGCCTAACATGTGACTATTTAATTCCAGAAAACTCTATAAATATCCCTTCCATTCTAGGAAGGAGGGAGACTCTTTTGGTGACTTAAGGCTTGAATTTTTCACCTAAAAGCATTAAAGGGTTTGGACTTCTCTTCAAACTCAAGACTCGGACTCTTGGAAGATCAAAGGGACCCTTTTGGTGACTTAAAGGATTGGAGATTCCACCTAAAAGCACTAAAGGGGTTTGGGCATTCTCTCAACTCGAAGGACTCAAGAAGGCTCTTGGAATCCCTGCTACCCGAATACGGTTCCCAGATTCTAGGAGTTCTGCCACGCTTCGTTGGAGTAATCGCCCACTTGTCGTTTTCCCCTCTTCAATCAACCAATCAATTCCGTGCTCTTTATGGATTTCTCTCCTCCTCAGCCAACATGAAACCCTAACTGTAAGGTACGATTTCCTTGCCCACATTTCTTTGGCGACTCTGCTGGGGAGGTGTAGAATTCGTGAAGGGTATGCCCACAACTCGAAGTGGGAGAACTATAGGAAGAGCTGCTTCACCAACAAATAACATTACCTCAATGGATCCAGTTTCAAGGCGAGCACCTCAAGCTTTCCAAGGCGCAAACCTGGATCTTAACCAACCACTTATTGAAAATGCTTCAGAAGGGAGTTCAACATCACCATATATGGCCAATTAACAACAAACAAATGTAGGAAGGCAAAGCGAGGATGCAAGTGGAGAGCAAGCAAATGCTGTGCAACTGGAGATGCTCAAGGCGTTGAAGGAAGCACGGGAAGGACAAGGGATGATGATGGCTATGATGCTGGAGATGCAGAGGAAGCAAGAGGAAATGGGCCAGTAGTTGATGCAGATCCACGCTTTCAAGGCCATGTTCCCAGACAATTCACAGGGAGAACAAGCAAGAGTGGAGGACAACAACAACGATAACAACAATAAGGAGAATCAGACTGCACCCCCATTGACGGAGAATCAGTCAGTTCCAATCAACCACTTGGAACCTCAGATCAATGGTGACGTGCCACAACCCAGACTGGAAGTCAGAAAGCCTAAGACAAACATCATTTTGACCACTATCCCCGCATTTTCACAAGTGCAGATACCAACCATCCCAAGCCTCGTTCAATGAACCTGCAGCCCATAAGCACAATCGATATAGAATTTACATGATGTCAGTGTACATCAGCCAATTTTTGTACCACAGAGAGTCCATACCACGAGCCAATATGTGACAAAGGATGATATGATCCATGTTGTAAGACCCCAACTTTTATGAATAAAGATGAATTTTTTATAATTATCATTTTTGAATGAATTTGATATAATGTTATAGTTGTGGGTAATATTTAGAAATTTTGAAAAATACGCAAGTTGTTTATAATATTCGATTGGTCGGGGAATATTCGTACGACGGCACAATCATTGGTGGACCCCACAACAGAATTATTGTCGGATTGAGAAAACGACAAAAATATTTTATTAAAAATAACGGCGGAAGTTTTATCGTTAATACTGTTGAACTACTCGGTAGTAAAAGTACGATGTCTGGCGTGGTTGCATAATAGCACACAAAGATTGATTATCGATGCTTACGTGAGAAGTCATTCAGTTTTATTCAATTATTGTCAATATTTTATATATTATTAAATCAATAATTGAGATGACAGAGTTATTAATATTATTATTTGCAATATTAACGATGTTTAGAAGTTCTGCTAAGGAGAGGTTTGGTCACCTAATTGCGCGCCAATAGGGAAAAATCCTTATTGGAAAGCCCCCTCTTTCCTGGGAATGACCTGGTCGATTAATAGTGTGAATAATAATAATGATGATGAATTTTTGTTTTATTAGTATTATTAATGTAATAAAACAGAATACTTTTATAAAGTTATTCGTTTTATTAGGCTAATAGTATAATCTTTTTATATAAAAATGTAATACTTTTATAAAGTTATCTGTTTTATTAGACAATAATTAGATTATATTATATTTTATTATGTATAGTGTTTGCATATTGCTTGCATAGTAAAATCTTTTTAAAAGTTATTCATTTTATTAGATTATAAATAGAATATATTATATTTTATTATAAACCAATCTGGACCGTCCGTTTAAAGTAAATCGATCTGGACCGTTCATGGATTGGTTACTATTAAGTCCATTCTTCTATAAATAGAAGCTCATTCCTTCATTATTTCTTACGAATTCACTGAAACTCTAGAGAGAATTCTTCTTCTATAATCTTGAGCGTCTTTCTTTAGCTTTTAAGAAAGCTTTGAGCGTAGTACAAGTTTTCTTCGAGTATATCCTCGCCCTACCAGTCGGAGTACTCTTCTTTCAAAGGTAAGGGATATTATTTGTTGTACCGTAAGAGGTATTTTTTTTATAATCATGAAGAGAACTTCTGTTATTCCATTCTTTATTATTCTGTTGGAATAACCTATATACGCGGTCTACCCTATACTTGGTGATTTCTGTTGTTATTGCATTCTTTATTATTCTGTTGGAATATAATGTTTGTGCGTTTTACGCCGGACCTGGTTCCGTCTTTATTATTTTGTTAGAATATCCTGTCTGTACATTTTACGCCGGACCTGATTCCGTTATTTATTATTCTGTTGGAATAACCTATCTATGCGAAGTACCGCATGCATGGTGATTTATGTTATTATTCCATTCTTTATTATTCTGTTGGAATATCCCGCTTGTCGCGTAATATTACGCTGACCGGTTCCGTTATTTATTATTCTGTTAGAATAACCTGTCCATGCGAAGTACCGCATGCATGGTGATTTCTTTTGTTATTCCATTCTTTATTATACTCAGTTGGTTAAAGTTTTGACTTTTATACTCCATTAAATTAGTGGAATATCCTTGATATTTGCGCTTCATCCAGTATCTTTTCATGGAAATATTCTTCTGAGCATTCTTGAATTTTACTCTACAAAGAAGTATCATGTTGACAATTTGGACATTATTAGTTCCTGAATAAATTAATTCTTGAACTTGTTTTATTGAATTCTTATATCATTGTCAGCATCCTCATGTTTATATTTTGTTGAAAGTCATCTGTGGCCTATAGTGCATAGATGGACTTGGTATGATTATGACCAGGGATTATTCGGTATAATCATGACCATAATTTTACAAATGATGTGGAAAAAGTCTTCATTGGCCCGTAATGCATTGATGGACAGTTTTTGGTATGATTATGGCTATGGATTCTCTTCGGCCAAGGGAGCAAAGATGAATTGTTTTATAGCATGATCAGGACCGTTGATGAAAACACGATTATCTTTGGCCAATAGTGCATGGATAATTCGTGGTCGTGATACTAAATAATATCCTCGGCCTCAGAAAAGTGGGATGATTTGATGATGTGGATTATTTATTAAGTCGAGTCTCGTGATATAAAAGTGATGAAAACTTTTAAATCATAAAAGATAGTAGATTTTATTCTCTACTTGACTCTTTTTATGGATCAGCATGTTTATTGCTGCAGCTTAAACTTGATGTCTATTGTATTTTATCGCTTTAACATCATTGAAGACTAATGATAATTTATTCTGCATTATCTTAGTCATAATATTTCTTACTAGGCTAGTTGAGCTCACCTTTCTTTCACTTTTCTCTTGTGAAATGAGAACGTGGCGGGGACTAGTCGGGGAACACGAGTGACGGTCCAGATGATAGTATTAGTAGTCCTCACTATTCTGTTAAATAGTGTGGCAATAAATGTAATGAGGACTTATTCTGAGAGTGGATATTGTCTAGATGACAATATTTGTATTAAAACTCACAGCTTTCTTGTTGTATATTAAAGATTGTATTTGTATTCTGTACCATGTATTTGGCGACTCAGAATAGGTGATGTATACCTATTTTGGGGGCATCACAGATGTGATCAAACAACTTCATAGGCAGACATCCCGACCTTCGGAGTTAGATTTTGCTCCACCTTACCTAGCACATATTCGGAAATAACCTTACCCGGCAGGGTATATCGAGCATCCCCCTTAATTTCCAAAGTACAACGGGGAGAAAGGAAATGTCAGAGAACACATTGCCAGGTTTGTGGAGTCGATGTCCCCATGGTTAGGATATGATGAAATGAACAATCATAATTTGTTGATGAGGGAATTCAACAAGACTTTGACAGATAATGCCTTCAGTTGGTACTACAACTTGGAGAAGGGATCAGTCCATGATTGGGATGATTTAAAATTGCAATTTTTTAAGAAATTTTTCTATGTGCAGAAATAGGTAACCATCGTAGAGCTCATGCGATTCAAGCAGAAGCTAAACGAGGAGCTGTCAGATTACGTGGATAGGTTCAGAGCCCAAGCACAGAAGTGTGCAGAGCCAATTGAAGAAAAGAACTTGGTTATCATATGCAACAATGGTGCTTTAGACGCCTTCAAGCCCCACCTCATTACCAAGACTTGTGATTTATTTGCGACCCTCTCATCTTTTGCACAAGACTTGGGAGGAATCATGACATTTCCCACCAGCCATGCGATGGTTACATGGAAGAGCAAGAGGACAGTAACCCTGGCTTTGGCGGATTCTCAGTCAAAACCATAAGGGGACAAGAGGGAGAAGAATGAGAAATTTGAGCGAAGCAGAGAAAAGCATGGTGACAAGTATACCAGAATGCCAGTTCCAGAGGCTATCACATGCAGCGAGAAGGCATTCAGGGGCCTGTATGAACAATGGGTTGAGCACGGAGTGTTGAAGCCTCCAAGGCCCCGGTTGGTTGTAACGAAAGAAATGAAAAGAAGGTCGGACTTCTTTGTATACCATCAATAGGCAGGACATTCCACTATGGGCTGTTATAGTCTATGGAGGATATACCATAAGAAGCTGGCGACCGGGGAGATTCAACTAGGAGAAGAAACGTGCAACGCTATCACCCATGGTGCAGTCCCGGAAGTCAAGAACCCAAATACTGGTTCTACCATCGAAAAAACTATGAACTACAAATGAATAAAAAATCCACCCAAGATGGTGGTCCACCAAAAATGGTGGTTTAAGTCCTCAGAAATATCCCTTGCCAAGTAATTGGATGACCAAGGGAGGAGGCACAAGAATTGACGAATTAAAAAAAATAAAAAAAATCCACCCAAGATGGTGGTCCACTCTAAATGGTGGTCAAGTCCTCGTAGACTGCACTTGCCAAGAAATTGGATGACCCATGTGACGAGGCACCCGATTTCAAGTCCTCGTAGACTGCACTTGCTAAGAAATTGGACGACCCAAGTGACGAGGCACCCCAGTGTTACACTTTATCATCAAAAGTGAACGAGGCACCTGACTATAAGTCCTCCTAAGTTATGCTTTCAACTTCAAAAGTAAGTGAGGCACCTGAGTATAAGCCCTCAACCCCGAAAGTTACGCTTTATCTTTAAAAGTGATGAACGTTATACTTTCTTCGACAAAAGCAAGAAAAATACACTTTATCTCTAAAAGTGGCGAACGTTATGCTTTCTTCGACAAAAGCAAGATTTATCATATGAAACGTTATGCTTTTCGTTAAAAGCAATATGATTATCAATGAATTGACAAACTTTCACTTATACTTGAATGTTTTCTGGATTTCTTAAAAAAAAGTATAAATTCAAGTGTTGATTTGTGGAAAATATATATACATGTTTTTGATAAAATTCATGCTTACTTTTTTATAATACCTATTGTTGTATTAATTTGAATAACCTGAGATTCAATGATAAATATTGAGTTTTAAGGAATCGTTCAAATTAAAGGCAATCAATAAGGATAAAAGAAACTACAATTTGATGAATGAAATATATGTACATGAATTTTCTGATACAGGAAATGGAAAAAACAACGAAAGTTTATGATCTAAAGGCCATGACTTGTCGAATTGAAGTGAGGGGAATAGCTAAAGTTTGGCCTTTAATGCTATCAGGCCTTCAACGTTATCAGACCTTCAACGTTATCAGGCCTTCGAGGATATCATATATTTAAGGCTATCAAGCCTCCATTGACATCAAGCCTTCGAGGCTATCAGGCCTTCAAGGCCGTCAGGCCTTCAAGGTCTTGGGCAGCTGACTCAATTTCCCAAAAGATTGGTCTTCAATTTGTCCATAGTATTTTGAAGCTCCTAAAGTTTTACATGATGAAGTAAGTCATTCCCATGGTGATGAGAAGTGACTTCCGAACGAAGTGCAACAACATGATGATGGGAGAGATCCAACCTAACATGGAAGGAAGACATATCCAAAGAGGGTTAGGAGATGCCACGGGAGGCGGAAGGTCATTCAACCCACCCAAAGTGCTATCTACAATACTTTCCCAAGCAATCACCAACTCGACTGGATTCTCCTTAGGAGGATGAACATTAGCAATAGTCTCAGAAGGATTCCACCTCAAAGAAGCAGGAGTCTCATCGGCACCCTCAAAACTGTCATGTGGAGAAGTTGTAGAAAGGCGTCATGTGGCAAAGAAGACTCGATACCCGCTGCCTCATTTGTGATACTCACAAAGAGCCCAATGGGAACATCATCAGCCTCTTCATCAGCATTGGTCTTCGACTTCTTGATTCTAAAGAAAAGAGAAATTTCAAGAGAGGTTAAGAAGGATTACATCGAAGATTTTTCACAATATCCCAGGAGAGCTCCTCTAAGGCTCGCCCTTCTAGGGTTTGCTCCCTTAGAGGTTCCCTCTCCTAGGACTTTTGTTTTCGAGGCTTGCAAAAAATATCAAGCCCCGCGAAGTGTTTAGAAACTGGAATCAAGACTTCAACACTTCAAAATATTTTGCGTGATCATCTCATCAAAGGCGTGACTCACGTACAGGGGGCAAATGCTTACTGATAGATGACATAGGCATCCTCCAGAGTAGAGGTGCATTCCCCCCAAGAAGTGATGAATATGCATGTAGAGGAGTACCATGGTCTTGTTGGATATGAATGTCCCTTCATAGCTGGATGCAACGAAGAATGTTAGCCTTCTCTTTAGTTTATCCACATAATCAACATTCTCAAGTAACTCGCCGGTCCAATGTTGTCATTCCTGAAGGTGGTTAGATGAATAAGACAATAAGTGAAGGAGAATGCGATTAAAATGGGGAAAGTCATCCCAACTTCCACAAGCCGCTGGATATAGAAACAAGCCTTCCTTCTCTGATGGAGGAAAAGTTGTATGGTCATAAGTTTGGACTTGCTTCCAAAAGATGGCAAAAAGACTAAAGGAGGGGAGCCCTTCCCCAATCATTGAGAAACGGGGCCTCCCTGGTTGTTCCTTTCATCCTTAAAAAAAATAGCCTATAGGGTTCGGCCATGTAGGCTTTGGCCACCTAGGGGTTGTTCTTTTCATCCCTTAAATCTATAGGGTTCAGCCATGTAGGCTTCGGTCACCTAGGGGTTGTTCTCTTCATCCTTAAATCTATAGGCTTTGGTCATGTAGGCTTCGGCCACTTAGGGGGTGTTCCCTTCATCCTTAAATCTATAGGGTTCAGCCATGTAGGCTTCGGTCACCTAGGGGTTGTTCTCTTCATCCTTAAATTCATAGGCTTCAGCCAGCTAGGGGTTGTTCTTTTTACCCCTTAAAAAAAAACTCTATAGGCTTCGGCCACCTAGTGGTTGTTCCTTTCACCCCTTAAAAAAAAATCCTCTATAGGCTTCAGCCATGTAGGCCTCGGCCATGTAGGCTTCGGCCACCTAGGGGTTGTTCCTTTCACCCCTTAAAAAAAAATCCTCTATAGGCTTCGGCCACCTAGGGGTTGTTCCTTTCACCCCTTAAAAAAAAAATCCTCTATAGGCTTCGGCCATGTAGGCCTCGGCCATGTAGGCCTCGGCCACCTAGGGGTTGTTCCTTTCACTCCTTAAAAAAAATCCTCTATAGGGTTCGTCCCCCTAGGGTGCGACCATGTTGGCTTCGACCCCCTATGGTTCGGCCATGTTGGCTTCGACTACCTAGGGGTTGTTCCCCTTCATGCCTCTTAGGTCCTGTTGCTCCACGAATCAACTACTTGGAACGAATCCTCTTTCGCCGCGAAAATTATAACCTTGCTCTGATGAATTTCGAGGGAAAAAACCAAGATATGATCAAGGTAATGGGGCTCGGAAAACAGAAGAAAAGCTACAATTACCTGAATATATATATATATAGATGAAATAATTATGAGGAGTTCAGAAAATCGAAGGTCTTCCAATCCAAGGAGCAGTATAATTTTTGTAACCTCACTCAAATATTCTTGATCCTTGATCCAAGGCGTGCGCAAGAAAGGTTCGGGAGCGGAGGCTTATAATGTGGCAATTTATATAAGCTGCATATATATCACAAGAAGTTTACAAGCCCAACTATTGGATAATTACATGCAAGCAGGACTTGGCCTATACATATGAAGGAGTTAAACTTTGTTGGCTAGTAGGGGAGTAGCATGTACACCTTCAATGGGGGTCCTTTCTTATTGCAAATAACACCCAAGTAATGCGACAACAGAACTGCCCACTACAATTCAGATGGAAGATATTCGGCCGTGGATTATGAATATCGACTTCTTACTTCTCCAAAATAAGATAAGTAAAGATTTTATTTATTTTTTTCGAAAAATAATAATAATAAAATAAGATTTTATTTTATTTCCAAAAAATAATAATAATAAGATTTGATTTAATTTAATAAAAAAATCTCTCTTTTCAAGACCAAATTAAGAAAGATTTGATTTTATTTCTACAATAAAGAAATATTTGATTTTATTTCCAAAATAAAGAAAGATTTGATTTTATTTCCAAAATAAAGAAAGATTTGATTTTATCTCCAAAATAAAGAGAGATTTGATTTTATTTCCAAAATAAAGTTAAGATTTAACTTTATTTTCAAAATAAAAATTATGATTTGATTTGGTAAAAGAGGAAGATTTGATTTACCAAAAGAAGGATTTTATTAGATTGAATTTTATTTGGTGATATTTGATTACTTTTTCTTGTTTTCAATTTTCATAAAAAAAATAAGGAAACAAATCTTGGGCAAGTTATGGAAATATTTTTGGAGGATTTCCCAATATGTCCAAGGAAGAGCCTTGCTAGGTTTTGCCTCCCTAGGGTTTAACCCTAAGGGTTTGGCTCCCTAGGGGTTCCCTCTACTAGGACCATTGTCTTCAAGACCTATAAAGTAAAGTCCCGCAAAATCGCTCAAAGGCTTGAAATATTCTTGCACGATCGTCTATTTGGGAATGCGACTCTCGCGCAGGGGGCAAATGTGGCCCCAAGTGCAAAATTAGGGTTCACATGACCTAATTGAATGAAGACGAAAAAATCAAAAATAAATGTGCTAGACTTGAGAGAAGCCTCCACGTGTCCCGAGGCAGAAGACTCGTGGAGGCGGCTCGTTTTGGGAATTGATTGAGGGATTGGATTGGTGGCTAGAAGAACAGGGCAATATGGGCATTATTCTAATGACTAAAGGGTATTTCTGGAATTTCCCTGAAAACATGTGCCTAACATGTGACTATTTAATTCCAGAAAACTCTATAAATACCCCTTCCATTCTAGGAAGGAGGGGGACTCTTTGGGTGACTTAAGGCTTGGATTTTTTACCTAAAAGCACTAAAGGATTTGGACTTCTCTTCAGACTCAAGACTTGGATTCTTGGAAGATCAAAGGGACCCTTTTGGTGAATTAAAGGCTTGGAGATTCCACCTAAAAGCACTAAAGGGGTTTGGACATTCTCTCAACTCGAAGGACTCAAGAAGGCTCTTGGAATCCCTGCTACCCGAACACGGTTCCCGGATTCTAGGAGTTCTGCCACGCGTCGTTGGAGTAATCGCTCACCTGTCGTTCTCCCCTCTTTAATCAACCGATCAATTTCGTGCTCTTTGTGGATTTCTCTCCTCCTCAGCCAATACGAAACCCTAACTGGCAAGGTACGATTTCCTTGCCCACATTACGAATTCAAGCTAAATTAATACTAGGTATACATTTTTTTAATATTCACATTTTACTAAAATGTCCCATAAATTAATTTATGTCAAATAATTCACCAATGAACTTTTATCAAATAAAATAAACACCCAAAATACTGTCGAACTTAGTTAATTCAATAGTATTTAATAAAACATGTTTAAAATTTTATTATTATTTGTAAAATAATAATTTATAATATATTAATTTTGTAATACATAAGAAAATATTAATTAATTAAATCAATTTAAGCACAATAATAAATTAAACTTATACTAATGAACAACAAAACAAGATAATAAGTACAAATTAGAATATTAGTGTCCAAATTATTAAAATACACAGAGTTTATTTGATGGAATGATATTTATTTGGTAAACTTTTTATAATTATGTGTAAATAAGGATATTTATATCTAATTTATTAAAATATGATGGATATTTTTGTCCATAAAAATTTTTTCAAGATGACCAATGTTATGAGACCCCAAATTTTATGAATAAATATTTAATTTTCTCGAAATATTTTTTTTTTATGTTATGGTGTGGATTTGAGATAATGTTATAGTTGTGGGTAATATTTATAAATTTTGAAAAGTAAGTAAGTGGTTATAAAATATTCGATTGGTCGGGGAATATTCTTTTTATCGGGGAATATCCGTGCGACTTTAGACAATCATTAGTGGACCCCACAACTAATTATTATTTAATGAGAAAACGACATAAATATCTTTTTATAAAAATAACGGCGGAAGTTTTACCGTTAACTGTTGAACTACCCGATAGTAAAAGTACAGTAATACGCATGGTTGCATAGTAGCACACGATATTGATTATTGGTGCATACGTGAGAAGTCACTCAGTTTTACTCAATAATTGTTACAGTAATTAATGTTCAAAATTTTATTTTATTGATTCAATAATTGCTGCGTTGATATTTTATATTATTATTGTTTCAATAATTGTCACTGCACAATATTTTCCATTATCAGATCAATAATTCATATTAATTGAATAATATTATTAGATAGCATTATTGGCAATGTCTAGAAAGTTCTGTCAAGGAGAGGTTTGGTTACCTAATTGCGCACCAGTAAGGAGAAATCCTTATTGGAAAGCCCCCTCTTTCCTGGGAACGGCCTGATTGTCATTATTGTGATTCTGTAATATTATTTATGGATAATTAATTATTGATTTATATGATAAGGAAATATTTATTTAATGTGGACATAAATGATAGATAGGAAAATATTTATTTTATGTGATTATAATTGAAGGAATTAATGTTGAAGTATTTTATCAGTATTTTGTCGGATTAGAGGTATTAAAAACTCAAATCGGTGTTCTTAAAGCTTTATTGCGTGAGTTATAATTTTAATCCGACCGTTGGATCATTGTAATTTTTGGATATGTTATGCATATATAAGTTGAGTATATGTCCATAAATTTGGAACCGTTAAAAATTAACGTATGATTTGTTATGAATTTTAAGAGGTATTGAAAATCGTCAGTTTGTGGATTTCGGCTATTTTCTGTCTGGAATTTGGAAAAACTTAAAGCTACAAAGTTGTAGAGAATTTGATTTCGTGTGGAATGGACATAAAATTCGTATTTTTTTGATAAAAGGGCTATTTATTATGAATTACTGAAGTTTTGGAAAATAAAATAATTTTTATTAAAATTGGGTGGGACCCATTTTTGTTTTCAACATGTGGGCTGCAAAATTGGTTTTCAGAATTGGGATGCTGGTCTTGGATGGCTGGCATGCGTAGAGAAAAAGAAAGAAATAATAATATTTTATTATTTTAGTCTCCTATGGCGTTCTAGCATTTTCCTATAAATAGACGCTTAGGTTAGAATTGAAAATCACACCAGAAACAAGTTTTCTTTCTCTTTATATTATCGAGCGTATTTTTGTGAGTATTTAGATACTTTGAGAGTTGCTATTCAGTGCAAGTTTTCTTCGGCTTTACATCCAATATTCTGATCAGAACTACTGTTATTTTGATGTAAGGGATGTTATTTTCTTCGTAAATGATATTATTTTCTTCAATATCATTATGCTGAAATATTGATATAAATTTTATTGTGGAAATTCTACCTTTTTGTGTCGGGGTTACTATTCACGTATACGACACTATTCACAAATACGGCACTATTCACCGAAAAATGAAATTTTCTCTTTTTTATCACAGATGTCTATTATGGTTACTATCATTGATTGTATCTATGTTTTGATCTTCATTCTATACTCGTTTTGTTAAAATTTTGGCTTCTATACTCCATGAAATTAGTAGAATGTCCTTGATATTTGCGCTTCATCCAGTATTTTTTTATGAAAATATTATTTTGAGCATTCTTGATAAAGTTTAACTTATTCATCCTGGAGTACTATTCATGGGTTACTATTCATGCAGTATGATTCATGGGGTACTATTCACTCGAGTACTATTCACCTGGGGTACTATTCATGATAAAAATTGATTCGTTTTCGGTCCAAATCATTTTTCTTTTTGGTACAATATTATTCTTGAATTTTACTCCACAAAGCAATATCATGTTGACAATTTAAACGTTATTGAATTCTGGATAAATTAAATTATAAATCTTTAAAATTTATCCTTGAACTTGTTTTATTGAATTATTATGTCATTGTCATCATCCTCATGCTTATATTGTTATGAAAGTCATCTTTGGCCCGTAGTGCATAGATGGACTTGGTATAATTATGACTAGGGATTATTCAGTATAATCATGACCGTAATGTTACAAATGATGTGATAAAAGTCCTCATTGGCCCGTAGTGCATTGATGGATAGTTTTTGGTATGATTATGGTCATGGATTCTCTTCGGCCAAGGGTGCAAAGATGAATTGTTTTATGACATGATTATGACTGTTGATGAAAACACGATTATCTTTAGCCCGTAGTGCAAGGATAATTCATGGTCGTGATACTAAAAAATATCCTTGGCCCGTAGTGCAGGGATGATTCGATGATGTGAATTATTTATTAAGCTGAGTCTCAGCGATAAAATTGATGATAAATCTTTTAAATCATAGAAGATAGTAGATTTTACGCTCTACTTGACTCTTCGAATGGATTGCTTGTTCCGTTGCAGTTAAACTTGATGTTTGTTATATTTTATTAGTTTAACACTATTGAAGGCTAACGATAAATTATTCTACATTATCTTAGTCATAATATTTCTTACTGGGCTAGTTGAGCTCACCCTTTTGCTTTCATTGTCCTCTTCAGGAAATGAGAACGTAGCCGGGACTAGTCGGGGAACGGAGTGACAGTCCAGATGATAGCATTAGTAGTCCTCACTATTCTATGAAATAGTGGGATAATAAATGTATTGAGGACTCCATTTGAGCTGAATACTGTCTAGAAGACAATATTCGTACTAAAACTCTCAGTTTATGTTTTGTCATATTTTACACGACAGTTGTATTATTAAGTTGTATTTGAATTTTGTACCACGTATTTGGCGACTCAAGATGGGTGATGTATACCTATTTTGGGGGCGTCACAAATGTAGACACTCAAAATTTTGTGTTCCTATTACTAACCATGCAGGAGGGCAGAATCGTCTTTCGTCTTCCAGAGACAACCCTGGAAGTCCAAATCATCAAATTTAAACCTCGGAGACAACCTTGTGAGATCAAATCAAGCCCCAACGACAACCCCAAGAGATCAAGCCAAGACCCTAGAGACAATCTCGGGAAATCAATTCAAACCCCGAAGCCATGAAATCAAGTCAAACCCTGGTGAAAACCCCGAAAAATCAAGTCAAGCCTCGGAGACAACCCTGGGAAATCAACTCAAAACCCGTAGACAACCTCGGGAGATCAAATCTAGCCCCGGTGACACCCCCGAGAGACCAAGTCAGACCTCGGGAGATCAAACCAAAAACCCAGAGCCAACCCCTGGGACATCAAACCAACCTCAGAGACAACCCTAAGGACTGTCAAAAGTCAACAGCAGTCCAATCTCGGAGACAACCCTGAGAAAAGATAGCTACAACTACATCAAGCCTGAAACTAACCCGGGAGAGGCAAAATAGTAATTTTTTAACTCAACATCAATTTAGCTCAAATCACTGCCAAAAAAGTCATGCAGAACCATAACATCAATCGCGAGTGAAAATAGCACAAGACAGCTCAATGGATGGACTGTAAAGACTTGGAGATTTGTTCATGGACCCATCTTTCCGGATTCAAAAAATGTCAAATCTCATGTCATTGTGTAGCTCTCATCAAGGGCTTTCCGGAAATGTATAGCACGCCTCGATCGGATTCCTGGATTGAAAGTTATGAAGGTTCGAAAGGACAGCGTGTTGGCCCAAGTACATGTACTTCGAGACAATGGGACCCACGGGGACCGAGCCCACCGGGCAGCTGCAGGTAGACCCGCGGCTACTTTGGTCTATAAATAAGACCCCCATCAGCCAAAAAAAGGAAAAAGAGAGAAAACTTTGTCAATTTCAGCTCTTAATAATCCCTCCTATAGTATTCCAAACTTTAATATTCTTCTTTCTAAACACTTATATATATATATATATATATATATATATATATATTACGACATATCAAATTTTAACCGATGGAAACTGGGTTTTCAAGCTCCAAAAGCGATCTAAAACCATCTTTGCAGTACACTGTAAGATTTTTTTAAGATTTAAAGCTTTCTACCACCTTAATAGATATATATATATAGAGAGAGAGAGAGAGAGAGAGAGACTTAAACTGAACAGTTGAGTCTGGATCGACTATTTGTGACTTTTACTTGCTTTCAGATATATATATATATACATATATATATATATATATATATATAGATTTATTTAAATTTAGTCATATCTAACTTTTAACCAGTTCAAAAGTTATAAAACTGGAACCATTGAGCTAGAATGGCTAAGATTTATTTAAATCTAATTTTCTTTCTAGTTTTTTTTAGTAAATATATTAAGCAACCACGTGACCCTAGATCTGTATCTAGAGGGAATGGGAAGTTTGGCTATGCGCAGACAGGGATTTAACTGATGAATCCTTTTTTTTATGTCGTTTAGATTAAATATTTGTTTTATTCCAGTATCCTCGTTAGGCAGGATATTCATATGATATTATGTGAGCCTAGGAGCCACGGAATCTACGATCCAGCTGACGAATCTAGATCTGTTTCCCATGATGGAGCTTTTTCAGCTGTATAGGTAGCTTGTAAATTATTTATGGTGTTTGGACATCCTTCGATGGCTTTCATGCCCATAAGGAGCCCAAAAATTATATGTATATTATTTTGTCGAAGATACTTTGCATCTCGAGAATAAAAGAAAAACAAGCCGAATATTGAATAAAATGGATGTATCAAAGACCTCAATTATTATGTGAGCATAAGGGTTTGAAAACCTATTTTCAAAACATCATTTCTGTATATATTGCTTAAAATTGAACTTTTATTTAAATCAAACACTTTGTATATAGGTGAAAATGAGGCATAGCACTACTTCTAAATAATGCACTTAGGCCCAATAAACACACATACACTTCAAATAAATTAGGGAATTGAAAAGACGCGGTAACCGTGTTTTCACAAAAAGCCTGACGATTGCTAATCATTAGGTTTGTAATATTCATGAACGCAATCAAATTGCAAAAATTAAGCTTAGCCGAGTAAAATCGAGTTTAAAAAAAAAAATTTACAAACCATATACCCTTGATCACCCTTTATGCATAATTATTAATTAAACAAAAGATAAAGAATAAAATCATACCCTTGAAGATCGAAGCTTCCTCGTGTACAAGTTCACCTCCAAATCCTTTCGCTCAACTTGAATCTACCGGGGTTTTGTTCCTTCCTTTGATCAACATTAGCCACCCATATGTTTGGCCTCTAGAGGTGATCCACCAAGGAGAAAATAAAGATTCAAGAAGAAGGGATATTGGCTCAACCCTAGTTTTCTATCTCTATAGAAAGGCGCGCTCTCCAACAAATTGGAATTATAAATACATCCGATATCCGATATAAGACACCTCTTATAAAGATATCGTGTAACCTTATTTAATAAAAATAAGGTATTATTTAATTAAACTCTTTTAATTAAATGGGCTCCCTAATCTTATTAGGGATAATTAATTAAACTCCTTTAACTAATTTTCCCTCCTAATCCTATTAGGAATAAATGAGAGTACTTATATTAAATTAATTCCTAAACTCTTTAGAAATTAAAATAATAATAATTGTAATAATATTAATAAGACTCCTCTTATTAATTTATATTTAATATTTCTAAAATATTAAATAATAATATTAAGCTATTTAATTTATTCTATCACCATAGATTAAATTAAATATACTTAACATATTATTACGATTATGCCATTAACTTCTTTAATAATTATTCTTCATTTTATGGTGTGACCCTTTAGGTTCTCCATATTAAACCTAAGTTGTGAATAAATCAATTAGAACAATTCTAATCTTATTTAAATAAATAAATTAAACAATTAATTTATTTAAATAAATAATATTTATTCTACAATAGGGATAAGCCTCCCTAGCGATCAACGACTTTCCAGATAATATAGATTTCAACATTAATCATTAAAGAACCTTTGAGTAAATAGTTACCGTACAATTCAATCCTTCCACCATACAATGTCCCAATTAAATATAAGACATGGAATTACTTTCAAGTCTTATTTTATTTAATTATATGTATTTCGATCCTTAAATGCATGAACTCCAAATAATGCAAATTAGAAACCCCTTTCTAATTTCATTATGCCTTAACCAAGACTACTTTGGGTTGTCATTTATCGAATCACATAGGACATTTCTCTTCTTTTATTAGAAGTGGTAGATTCTTTATTGATCATACATTATCTCCATGTATAACTTATTATACCCAAGTATACCCTTTGATATACCCTAAGGGTCTTAAGGAATAAGTCAAAGTATAACTCATCATACACAAGATACTATGATGATCTCAAGTCCAAGGATTACTTGTACTACTATCACTACAGGAATTCCTATTGACAGGCAAATAAAACTCCATTAGGTATTCCTTAGCGAGCCACGTTCAATGAACTTATTCTCTAATAAGCACCTACATACTTGCTTTAGTGTCTCCACATAAATGATCATGAGATCAATCATCCTCATCCAATGAGCAAGCAACGTATGTACCAATCTATCCGGATTCACTAATCCCCAATTTAGTAATCCAATGATTGGGAACTATTTTAGTTTTAAGCTTTCTAAGAATTTAGATCTCATTAGAATGATCATCATCATTATTCTAAAAGCATTGCTTAAAACTATGGGTTTATCACATATTATAAAACAGCATCATGTAGATAATTAAAAGCCTTTAATAAATTAATACTTTTTATTAATAAATGAATAAGATTGTTACAAAGTATATGCTTTATCATCAAACATGATTGGCTTGTGTGCATATTACTTTCACTAACACCTTCCCCTCGCTTCATCAAGCCCTCGAACTCTATGAACCTCAGTTTCCAAGGCCTATTAAACAAAGTCCAATAATTGGGCCTTTGTGTAAACCTTTTCAATTTTGGTAGAGTTGTTACAAACATTTCAAAACTACCAACTAGCGACTCTGAATTTTCAAATCGTCGAAATTTTGTGTCGAACTCTTTTCAAACTCGCCCTTTCAAATAAAATTCAACACATGGAAAACATAAAGGGTAAAAAGAGGAATTCCAAAAAAAGAAATTTTTCCCGACGTCAACAACCAAGATGTGATAATCTAAGATTGCCATCCATTTTTTGGTCATCTGGATACCCACTTTAGGTACAAATCATGACATTTTATTGGGCATGTGATTATTAGGAATATAAGATTATCAATGTACTAAAAATAATTAATAATTTATTAGAATGACCAACTCAGATTACTAAGTATTTAAAATGACCATTTTAGATAAGCGGTAACCCCCCTAGAGTGATAAAAAAGGGGAAACACTATTTTTACATGTGTTTTTGATATTTCTACATGATTCTTTTTTACATGAAGGTGAGACTCACTGTATGCTCATTCATATGAGAGAGGGCCATGTAAGAATATTGAAAATATATGTAGAAATATCAGTTACATAAAAAAATCTCCTCTTCAAACTTAGCTGCATAATCTACGTTAGGACCAGCATCTATAACATTTCTTCTTTACTCTTAATGTTTGTTTGTTTTTGGAACTTGTTTCAAGTGAACATTTGTAATTGACTCTTTATGAGTCATCCACCTCTCGTAGTTATTGTCTCTTCTCAATGGAGAAGAAGAGTAGCATAACAAATTTTGCTAGTCTAAAATAACTTTAATTATATATTGTTAGGAAATGGGGTCTTCTGATCAACAATCAACAAGAAGGCTACAGAGTTCGTAAAAAAAGTCATAAGTGTCATATATCCACGCCTTAATCCCCAAACAACCTCCAACTGAATTGTCAAGAATTCTGAGTCCTATTCCATTTGTAGTATAAAAAATCAACCTCATAGGCCGGTTCCCATAGATAAAATTCAATTGAAATTATGTGTGGTAGAAATTTATTGTGATGCCACTAAATCCGGGTACTCAACCTACAGATTCAGTACTTCTCATGATCCATCACAAACACCATCTAAAATACCCATTCATTTAAGATTATAATATCAGATCTATATAATAATCCTTAATAAAAGTTTACCTACATAAATATATCATAGGTCATCTAACCTTTATTACATCATAATTGTGTAAAAATAAATAAATTCATTAAATATCTCATCATAAAGGAAAATAAACTAAAATTTCTCTACTTCTGCATCTTGTCCTTGCCTTTGCTTGAAGAAGGCTCTTCAGGTTTCTCGGCTTTAGCTGAAATGTTTATGCAAGAATGAGCAAATAAATTGCCCACAAGTATACTGACATACAACAAATGACTTATGAAAGAAACAGATGTTTATTCTTAAACTGAATGAAAAGTCCCTTATTGGAACAGATCATCAATAAGTCAAGAACTTGTGCAGTTAATGAGATATGCAATTATCTAAATCAAATCATATATGTTGAATTCAAATGTATACATTGAGGGTAAAAAGACCATGAACTATGCTCTAAGTTTACTAGTATTTCTACTGTAACCTTTAACAGTCACAAGATTATGGACCATCTTTCCTCGTACTCCAGGTGATCAACCCTTCGTACTATGTATTGTGCGCAAACATATCATCGCTATCGTGTAGCTCGGAATTATAGTTTCTGATAACATTTCCCTTTGAATAGGGTTGTTTATCTCAGCTTAATCACAAGAATCCGCACCAAAATAATTAATTCAGTTTGGTATTGTTGATCGATTTCGCAATCAATGAATACGTGCAAGTATACACGGTCAACAAGTAATAAAGTGAAAGTAGAGTATCGTTCCCACGAGGAATTATTTAATAAAAATCACCAAGTACTAATTCTTAACCAAACCAATTTTATTTAAACAATCGTAAATTATGATTTTTTTAATTAAGAAAAATAAATTAATCAATTAAAACTAAGACTTTAACTAATGAATTCAAATAAATAAAGGCTAAGACTCCAATATCCCCAATTATGAACTATAAACCAATTATCCAATTATCCCAATTATTATGTCTACTGAATTGTTAACATGAATTCTCAAATGCCAAAAGCCCTCTCTCGAGTGATCAATTTCTTTCTATTTAACCCAGATTAATTTTGCTATATCTCTATGAAAAATAATTGAATTAAACTCGTTACAATCCCAATTCCTTATGTGTTACATGCGGCAAATAGATATTCTCATTCTATTCACAAACCTAATTATTCACTGTGCAAATAACTAAGTCACATGTCACCATGCCCAGTTCTAACCCTAGAATTCCTTTCTCAATTCCTTCTAGAGTAACAAGGTAATTAATGATCAGATAATTAATCAATAAGCACAAAGCAAGATGAACAATTCACTTCAACATAAATAATTAGAATAAATCAAATAATCAATTCATAATCATAAAAAGTTCAATTGAAATCTTAATGAAAGAGTTAGTTCATAATTAATGGATTAAAATCAAGAATCCACAATTGAATAGACATTAAAAGATAAAAGTAAGAGAAGAGAAGAGAATATAATCTATTGTCAGTAGCCTTGAGACTCCTCTTTCGCTCCTGCTTTGAATCTTCGATGGTCTCCAAGTTGTTTCAATCTCCAATGGCTAATTAAGAACTAGGGTTTAGATTCTAATCTAATGGAGTGTTTAATCTAGTCTAATCTATGTAATCTCCCTTTATTTTATGCCTTATATCATGTATTTATAGGTTACAAGTCCAATTTTTAGTTTTGGAACAAACCCAATCCAATTTGGAGTCAAAAAGGTGTCAAAATTCGCCCAAAACGTGTCCAGGCCGCACCAAGCCTCTTCCCCAGCGCCTCAGCACTGGGAAAGACACTCAGACACTGCCTTATAGTGCCCCGACGCTGGAAAATGAACTAAGAATAGCGTCCCAGCGCTGTTACAAGTTCTGACATTTTCTGCTCCGACATCCTTTGGGAAAATGGCCATAACGTCTTCTTCCGAACTCCGATTTTGATGATTCAAGATGATCCGGAAAGAGGAAAAGTAGATCTACAACTTTCATTCTTTGAAGTTTTCGAAATAACGTCCGGAGCTATAGTCAAATTGGCTCTGAAGTGACTACTATGTAAATGGCAAACCGAAAACGCGAATCTAGCCACCTCGAACGTCGATCCATGTAACTTTTGTCCCAATTCCTACAAAACAACATAAAACATGCTTGAATAGACATAAAAACTTAAAAACTAATCTAAAAGACTTGAGAACGACAATTAATTAAGCCCGAATGTATCCAATTCATGTGTATAAAACTCACTCATCAAATACCCCCAAACTTAAACCTTTGCTTGTCCTCAAGCAAAAACACAAAAGAACTAAAAATAAAAAAAATAACTCAACTAAATGAATGTATATGCATAATCTACTTCCTAATATACCTACGAACCGAGTAATAAATCAGTATGATATATAGCAACAGGCCTCAAAGATACCATTGGTACTCAAACAATATATCCAATCAATTCAAAATCCATAACTCTAACCAATTAGTCAACCCAAACCTGTCATCACCCATGTTGTGTGTGTGTGCTTGTTAACCATTCTAACCAACCACAGTTCAAGATAATCACATAACAAACTTATAAGGAAAATTTCAGTTCCAATTCAATTACTTTTGTGAACATGACAACTCCGGTTAAAACTAAGTAATTACCAAATCTAAGGGTAAATACAGGATTTATTTATACTTTTATTCAACCACGAGGGCATTTTTACTCTTTCTCGTGTTTTTTTTTTCATGGTTGTGCAATGTCTCATTCCATTAGGCTAACAGTGCCACCCCTTAGCGAGCTTTCAACCAACGACTCCTAGACCATATAAGACCTTAGGGCGCTTAGGTGTTAAGACACTTTCTTCAGCGTGCATTTCTCCAAGTAACAAAAGGCCCCAAACAAAACTAACCACTAGTTTTCTTCTTCTTCTTTTTCATCATCTCTTTTCTTTTTTTTTCTTTTTTCTGGATTTTCTATTTTTTTTCTCTTCATCAATTTTTTTTAGTATATATATCCCATAGATTCCCCCAAACTCAAGCTTTTACGTCATTCCAACCTTTACCGCCAGTTCACTAATTTCCTTAAATTTTAACAAAGATTTTCCTCGAAAACAAATTATGAAACCCTTGAACCAAGTGGATTAAAACAGTTAAACTTTAAGTGCTAACCGGTTACATAAGTTTCAAACAGGCTCGGATTGTCATCATGATTAAAATTAGAACTCATCATCAATTATCAACACTTTATTCAAGTTAACATGCAAAACAAATCTTATCATAAAGTAGAAGCTAAGACCACACCAACCTATCACATAGATTCATGCAAAAATAATAAAAAAAAATGCAATTATACTACATGAACACATATATGAAGATGCAAAAAAAAAAATACCATGTATTATATGCAACCTAAAAAAAAACATAATGCTAACACAAAAAAAAAAACTACTATGTAGATAACTAACTATATGCAGTACGACACTAAAATGCCCCCAAACTTAAACTAAACATTGTCCTCAATGGCTACAATAGAAAAAATTAAAGCAGAGGACTTCCTTGAAAATATAGCAATCTTCTTCCTTGTCCATTAAGTTTGGAGAATAGGCTAAGCACATGGAACAAATTGGGCACCACACTTGAATTTGACTTGAATAACCTGTAAAACCATGATAGAAGCAATTTTATTAAATCCTAAATAAATGCAAATTCCAAACTACTAATATAAAACTTAATAAAAATTAAAAATAAAAATTAAACTTGGGTTGCCTCCCGATAAGCGCTTTGTTTTGATCTTTTTCACTGACTTTGTGCAGTCAACGCTATCCAATTCCTCTTCGAAAGTTGAGAAACCCTCCATCCATCGGAAATAATATAGCTTTTGGTAGGTTCCCATTTGTAATAGACATTGTATTAAAGTCACCTAGCATGCTTTCTTTAGATAAGATCACATTCAAGAACGTCCAGCATCTAGGTGGTTTCTCCATTATGTCTGCGAATATATTCTGGCATTGAGGCTTGTCAGACACAACAATTTCTTCTTCTATCTTCTCCAGCTCATCGCACCATGGTTTCGAAGGTGTACTTGATTTTACATCACAGAGAGTATTACCGACGACATGACTACCAATCAGACAAGGTTTTGCAAATCTAACCGGACTCTTGAACTGTGGAGGAGAAGGCACTTGAGGCATAAATAACATTGGCTCATCATCATTGGTTCTCACAATTAGTTCTTCACCGACCTTGTTGTCATTATCCCCACTTATCTCCTCTTTTTCATCCCATGGCTCATCTAGTTGTAGATTTGGCTCGGGCTCACCATCAGTCTCAGAATTCATGTCATAGAGCTAAGGGTATTGAGGACAGATGTTTGAGGCATTGGTTAGTTGTTCTGTTTGGTTCGTAAAATCTTGACTCAATATCTCTTGATTAATCCCCCTCTCCTCACATGAAGTTATGTACTTGGACAAAGTTTCCTCCAAATTTGAATGTTCTTCCTGTTGTAGTGGAAGTGGACACGAGAAATCCGGTTGGTATGTTGGACTTGGAGCATAAAATTGATCTTGATGAGTATGGCTCCATGAAAAATCCGGGTGATACCCCCAATCCTGATAATGGTTATTGGGATAAACATAATTGTTGGGATAATCACCACCATACTGTACCGGCTCGAAACTGATGGCGCATTGATGACTCATATGATTTCCAGCACAATAATCACAAGTAACCTCCACACTTTGATGACGTTGAGCTTTAAAAGCTTCAAACATCCTCGAAATTTTCTCAAACTATGCTGACAATGCAGAAAATGCCTCGAGTCTGTCAATCTCCGCTCGCCTTGGCTGAGTCATTCTTGCCATCCTTCGACTCTGTTGAAATTGCGATAACCTCCAATGTCTTCGAAGTTGCCTCAATTTGTATTGGCCCACTATATTGTACCCATTTCGGCCCGATGGCACATTGATGACTCATATGATTTCCAAAGACAAATTTCACAAACCATCGCTATCTCTCATGTGTGGATTGTGGACGCCGCCATATTCAATTGGTTGAGTCATGTTTGTGTATGGCCATTGATACTCAAACTCATCCATGGTACACGAAAAGAGAGAAATATAGGAAGAGAATTAAAAATAAAAATTAAAATGTTTAAATTAAAACTAATCTGATTGAAATTAATATTGGAAAAAATTATTAAATTAATTCCTTGGCAACGGCGCCAAAAACTTGTTGATAGATTTCGCAATCAATGAATACGTGCAAGTATACACGGTCAACAAGTAATAAAGTGAAAGTAGAGTATCGTTCCCACGAGGAATTATTTAATAAAAATCACCAAGTACTAATTCTTAACCAAACCAATTTTATTTAAACAATCGCAAATTATGATTTTTTTAATTAAGAAAACTAAATTAATCAATTAAAACTAAGACTTTAACGAATGAATTCAAATAAATAAAGGCTAAGACTCCAATATCCCCAATTATGAACTATAAACCAATTATCCAATTATCCCAATTATTATGTCTCTTTTGAATTGTTAATGAGAATTCTCAAATGCCAAAAGCCCTCTCTCGGTGATCAATTGGCTTTTATTTAACCCACATTAATTTTGCTATATCTCTATACAAAATAATTGAATTAAACTCAATTCTGATCCCAATTCCTTATGTGTTACATGCGGCAAATAGATATTCTCATTCTATTCACAAACCTAATTATTCACTTGTGCAAATAACTAAGTCACATGTCACCATGCCAGCTCTAACCCTAGAATTCCTTTCTCAATTCCTTCTAGAGTAACAAGGTAATTACTTGATCGGATAATTAATCAATAAGCACAAAGCAAGATGAACAATTCACTTCAACATAAATAATTAGAATAAATCAAATAATCAATTCATAATCATAAAAAGTTCAATTGAAATCTTAATGAAAGAGTTAGTTCATAATTAATGGATTAAAATCAAGAATCCACAATTGAATAGACATTAAAAGATAAAAGTAAGAGAAGAGAAGAGAATATAATCTATTGTCAGTAGCCTTGAGACTCCTCTTTCGCTCCTGCTTTGAATATTCAATAGTCTCCAAGTTGTTTCAATCTTCAATGGCTAATTAAGAACTAGGGTTTAGATTATAATCTAATGGAGTGTTTAATCTAGTCTAATCTATGTAATCTCCCTTTATTTTATGCCTTATATTATGTATTTATAGGTTACAAGTCCAATTTTAGTTTTGGAACAAACCCAATCTAATTTGGAGTCAAAAAGGTGTCAAAATTCGCCCAAAACACGTCCAGGCCGCACCAAGCCTCTTCCCCAGCGCCCCAGCTCTAGGAACGACGCTCATACACTGCCTTATAGCGCCCCGGCGCTGGAAAATGAACTAAGAATAGCGTCCCGGCGCTGTTACAAGTTCTGACATTTTCTGCTCCGACGTCCTTTGGGAAAATGGTCATAACTTCTTCTTCCAAACTCCAATTTTGATGATTCAAGATGATCTGGAAAGAGAAAAAGTAGATCTACAACTTTCATTCTTTGAGGGTTTCGAAATAATGTCTGTAAATATAGTCAAATTGGCTCTGAAGTGACTGCTATGTAAATGGCAAGCCGAAAACGCAAATCTAGCCACCCCGAACGTCGATCCATGTAACTTTTGTCCCAATTCCTACAAAACAACATAAAACATACTTGAATAGACATAAAAACTTTATAAACTAATCTAAAAGACTTGAGAGCAATAATAAATTAAGCCCGAATGTATCCAATTCATGTGTATAAATCTCACTCATCAGGTCCTCATAAATAATTCTAGATTTTTTTAGAACGTTCATCGACTAAGGAATAGTCGAAATCAAATGGGTTCAATAATCAATGAAGGATTTAATAATCATCTCAAGCTGTGATACATTAACATGCCGTAATTTAATAATTATGATTCGAATAAGGTTGCAACGATTCATAAGTGAACAAGTATCAGTTATCAAAATAATGCTTTCGAAAATAATTAGAAAGCTTGCATGTACTTGGGAAATTAGTTCAAGTATGAAAGAATAGCTCGAAATAGAAAACTTTGCTCAATATTAAAGTATAATCAAAATTTAGGAAACTTGCCTTGAGTGTTCGCTACAAAATTATGATACATGTCCTTTAAATATCCTACACGTTCACTACAAGGAAATTGGTCATTGGCGACGACCATTAACCCGTCGAGAATAACATCACTTCCGACGGGAATGCCGTCGCGAATGGGTGTCGTTGATAATACCTTTTTCTCAGGAAAAAATAGGTGCAAAAATTTGGCGGTGGAGGGAAAAGTCATTGGCGATGGACATAAATATCAAAGGCGATGGGAACAACGTCGCTAGTAACCTAATGGCGACGAGAATATAGTGACAAGGTATGCCGTCGAGAATGAGTAATATATTTTAATACCTTAGTTAGTGATGGCAACGTCTCCTTTCTTTTTCTTTTCCCTCTCTGTATGATCGAGTTTCTTCTTCCCTCTCAATTCTCCCATTTTCCTCTCAATTGAAGACTCAGTTGGCTTGATTGATTTCACCCATTTTTCTCCATTATCTCCACTGCCCAGTTCGCCCCTGTTCACCGCCACTATTCCTCTTCCTCCCTCTTTCTCGCCACTGTTTATCGGCGAGTTATCACGTCCTGTTCTTCTTTCTTTTCATCAGCGGCCACATGAGGGTTTTGACAACAGAGAATTGGAACTTCAACTGTCAAATTAAGAGTAAAGGTAATGTTTCTTCTCTCAATCTCCACTGAACATGATTTATTGCTCCTAGTTTATATATTATGAACATAAACTTCTATTAGTGTTAACTTTGATTTCACATTGGGGGTTGTTTAAGTGGGTTGAATAGTTGAACTTGATGTGGGTATGATATTCATATAATGCAATACTTTTCAGTTTGTATAGCAACATGTTGATTCATATATATTATAGTTTTCATTCAATTCTTATTACTACTTTAATTAGTGCATAGGCTATAAAACTTGAAGTAGTTTAGTTTGTTCTTCCATTTAGTGTATGTAAACTGGTATATAGTTTTCCATGTGAAGGCTTTGCTCATAGTTTTCCTTTATTTAATAATTGTACTAATTAAGGCCATGAAACAGTGAAAGTAAGATAATTGTTCTAATTTGATTTGGTGCAAGTTTAATTTTGGGAATTGATATTTTTATAAGGGTATCTCACATAAATGTGGGGGCCCATTCACTATATATGTGAGAAGAGTCTTGCTATGGTATTTTCATAGTTACCTTAATTTTTCAGTTAGCTATTAACCTATTAGCATTGGCTGCTCCTTCAACATTATTTTTTAATCTCAAAATAACTCTCTGGAGTTGGGATGGAGAAATATTTAGTTGAGCGTTAATATCTATGTTCCTAGGAGTTGGGAGTTTGGACCGGAGGAGTACCTGCCATTTTCTTTTTCTTAGGTTTTAAATGTAGAATAAGCCTTTTTTTATGTTTTATCAAGGTTATAGTTGGTTAAAACATCTTTTAAAGAACTTTATTTGTACTTGGTGATCAGTTATTTTTGCGATTTTTTTCTAATCCTAATTCGTAACCAAGAATTACCTCCTTTCCTTGAGGACAAAAAAAGAGTTATACAAGCTAGAAGGATATACCTACTTATCAATACATTATAAAAAATTAAGTCATAGCCGACGGGTCTAATGTCGACAGGATTAAAAATCAAATAGCATAATATGTAATAAATGTGAAATACTCAAGCACCAAAGCATAAAGGAAATGAAAATGAAATAATACTTGGACTAACATGATAGTTGAAGAAATGTAATAATAGTTGACTTAGGGGAAAAACATCAAAATGAAGTAGCGCTGTGGTTTGGGCTAAAAATTGTATCTTTCTGGTTGAAGTTAAAATATGTTTTTGCATTTATATATGCATGCTCTCTCTTGACATACATACGAATATTAGTTGATGAGTTGATATTGATTTGAGTTTAACTAATGTATATGTAACATGTAACATATAGACGATCCATTTAACTGCAAGCAATTTTGAATTCTTAGTTTATTTGTTTTTTTCCTATTCAATGGTGGGTCAAGAAATTTATAGACATGTGCATATTTTCATATAATTTAAGAAGCTTAGAAACCCGTTTGAGATTCACTTAGTATGAGTGAATCTCAAATAGTCCCCGTATAATGTTTAAGATATGATAATATATTGATTAGCTATGAAATAATATTCACTAACCTCTTACACTAATTCCATTCTATGACCCATAATTCTTAAATGTGATTACCACTTGTTATTTTGTCTTTTTACATGCTTCACGCTTCATGAACATTAGAATACGTTAAGTAAAACATCTCCCAAACTATACATTTAAAATCTCATTATTGGGCTTAATTTGCGGCCGATCTTGGTCGTCCGCTACATTTGGACTTGGAACCGATGTAATGTGATAACATGTTGTGATCGGCATTTGTTAAGTCTAGACTACGCTGCAAAAGCACCCACTTGCAGAATTAGTTTTCCAAGTTCTCAATAAGTACAAAGTGGTTCACCACTGAACTATTTTTCTCATGAATTCAAGAGGAAGTACAATATGCATGGGGAACCACTTATTGGGAACTGTTGAATTTCCTACAACTCTCCATTTGTCTCTCATATATTTCCCAATAAGTCTGTTACTTCCCGGAGGCACAATAGATATCTAGAAGGGGGGTTGAATAGATAATTAAAAACTTTTCTTTTAAACTAGTTAGTATGATGGTGATTAATGCACAACGGAATGAGTATTTGATAAATCTTCTTTCAGATATCTTAAAATAATGAGAGTGAGGCAGTTATGACAGTTATAGCAGTTATAATGGACACAACTGTTTTAAGTGGTTCAGAGCACTTAAAGCTCCTAATCCACTCTTCTACTCCTTGAGTAGAAAATCCACTAAGGATGTCTGTTACACTTCTTGAATCTCACAGATTTCTTCTAGACCAGCAGTCTAGGCACTTCTTAGTTCACTCTTGAACTGTTCAAGTCCAGCAAACTTGGTTCTTCACAGTTCACTTAGAACTCTTCAAGTCCTTCAGACTTGGAACTCTCACTTCAGTTGATTGGTTGTTGTTGAGATCGTGATTGGTGCTACTCAGTTGCTATTAAGCACTTGTTCGAAAGAACTGAGTAGCTGAGCAAGCTTTCTCTTTTTCTCAGATCGTAGAGTTGAGCGTTGAGTGTTCTTGTGCGTTTTTGTTCAATGCTTGTTTACTTCTCTCATCTATCTGTGTTCTGTATATATGTGATCTTTTTAAATCTATCCGTTGAAGTCATCTGATGAGGCATTAAATGCGTTTGACATTTCTGAGCTTTGATGGAGACTTTTCTGCGCATCTTTTGAATTGCAATCTAGCCCACTGACACAGCAGACTGCTTTCTCAGCTAACACCTAAAAAGGTGTTTTCCTCTGCCCAATGGTCCTTTTCTTAGCTTCCTGAATACGTTCCTTTTGATCAATACTAAGGATATTTTTTGTCTGGTTGGGAATTGGTGAGTGCTTCAACGCTCAAAAACCCATTCCACATTTATTGGAATTTGTTTCCAAACAAAAGATAGGGCTCGATGCTTCGACACAGACGATGATACTCTACGATGCATATCGTCTTTGTCTTGTCATATTTGTGCTTGAGTCCGAATAGAACACTACGATTTTTTCAAGGGTTTTCATGCTACGATCTTTCCACACTACGATCTTTTCTTGCTCGTCTTGCAGACTCTACATTTTCGAGAGCATACTACGATCTCTGAATTAGCTTCGGCAAATGTCTGGACCACTCTATGATTTTTGGAGAGGCCCTTCAAGGTAGATACACTACGATCATCTCAGCTCTACGATCTTGCCTTAGCTTCTGCATTCTGTTGATCAGCTGGGTAGACTACAATTCTCTTAAAGGCCTATATATTTCTTTCTAGTCATAGATCAACCTAAAATTTTTGATCTCTTTATCTATACAAGTGAACATTAAAGGCTAAGATCAACCTAACAATTTTGATCTATCACTAAGTCCTTGTATATATATTCCTTGAAGGACTTTACACATAATCATGAGCATTTACTTTAAAACATCAAATCAAGATATACATTCTTCCAACAAAGCTTGTTTTTGCAGGAAATTCAAAAGTTATTTGTTGATTAATTATCTGATCAATGATACCTTGGGTACAATCTCTACTTCACATTTAGTACATGCAGACCTTAAGGCAGATAAAGCTACGAGTAAAAAATATCTTCAGTTGGCAACCCTTCACTCTATGGCAGTTGATTTTGCAAAAATATGAGTAACATCTGAATGGCCTAGGGCTTTAAAACCGAGAATGTTTCTCGATTTCATGGAGAGGTGGGGCAAACCAGCTTTTACACTTCTCAATGAGTATTGGGGGGACACTTTATTGTGTTATTGAATATATAGTGCATGAGAAGTCACAATCTATTTGTTCAAAGAATATAATATCATCAAGACGTTTATATAAAATACCGAAAGGTATATATGTTAATATACTCAAATGACAATGATTTAATTAAAAAAAAAAGGGTGAAGTTATCTTTCAGTAAGTGCACACTTTCATTTTTCTCTAATTTGTTGTATATGTTTCGAAGATAGTGCTTTATGGAGTCAAATTCACGACTGATTAGGTTGATCGCAGATTCATATTATACTTTCACAATAGAGATTGTGAGAGAATGTATTTGCCAAGATAATACTGAGATTTGGTTACAAAACATTCGAACAAAGTTGGTCTTAAGGATGTTGCAGTTGAGTTATTGATAGAATATGTTCTCTCTTTTATTTATTTTAATTAAATCATTCTCATTATTTTTTTATTTTTTTATTATATTATATGATATTATATTATTTTAATTCATAAATTTAAGGAATGTATTTAAGTTAATTAATTTATTTCATTTTATGTTATGTCATATGTTATGATATATTATTAAATTTTATATTATTTTATTAAAGATTGTGCCACACTAAGCAAATACTACTAAGTTTTTTGAAGATCGTGGAAAACAAACCAAATGTTACTTTGTTTATTTTACTAATGAAAAACTAAGCAAATGCTACTTAGTTTATTTGTATTTTTCTTTATTTATTGAATATTGAGACTACTTATTCATTTTATTTTAATTGTAGAAAACTAAGCAAATGATACTTAGTTTATTGTTTTATTTTATTTCAATTATGTTATTTTATTTAAATTTATGTTAATTTAATTTATTAGGTTTAATTTTATTTTATTTTTGGGATATTTTTACTTATTCAATTTATTTTAATTGTAGAAAACTAAGCAAATGCTACTTAGTTTATTATTTTATTTCAGTGTTAATATATTTCAATTATGTTATGTTATTTTAATTTAATTTATTAGCTTTGATTTTATTTTTTAGGATATTTTAATGTAATCATGTGGAAAACTAAGTAAATGTCACTTAGTTTATTTTTCAATGATAAACCAAGTAAATATTACTTATTTTATGATAATTATTTTATTTTATTTTTGGATTTTATTTTATTTTATAGTATATTACAATAAATAATTTTTTAATTTTTTAATTTATTAAATTAAATTAAATTTATTAAAATTTATTTTATTTTATTTTATTTTGTATTATATTATATAATTTATATAATTTATTTTATTTATTAAATTAAATTTATTTTATTTTATTTTATCAGATTCCAACATAATCATATCTTAAAAATATATTGCACATATATATCAAGGATGAAGATTAAATTCCAGCAGAATATCAAAAATCAGTCCTAAATTGAGTCCTAATTTAGTCCCAAAATAGAAAAATTAGTCCCAAAATAGCAAAATTAGCCCCAAATTTAGTCCCAAAATAAGACCCAAATCCACACGGATCAGTCCCAAAATTATCAATTAACTAACAAAATCATATAAAATCAGTCTCAATTATTGATAATTACTATCACACACAATGACCATATGCATAACCATATATTAGAAAATTTAAGGTTCCAAATCGAAAATTAATTGATAAAAACTAACTTTAAATTGGACAACAATAACAACTTGTATATATGAACGAGAAGAAAGAGAAATTGAAGCTAAATCCAGTCACTGAAGATTCTAGCAGACGGTTGTGCGGCGACAAGGGTTTTCGGCAACGGAAGTGCAACATCAAGGGGTTCTGCCAGCGGAGGTGCGACGATGGGGACTTCCGACGGACGAGAGAGAGAGAGAGAGTGAGAGTGAGAGAGAGAGAGACCAAAGAGAGACAACGTAGAGAGAGATAAAAAATTTGGAAAAGAGCTAGAGAATATGTAAAAATTTGGTTGACTGTTGTGCTACTGATAGCAATTTAGGTTTTAATACATCCTTATTTTCGACGAAATTCCGTCGCAATTAGTTCCCTCGAGTATACCATAAGTCCGACCGAATTCAGTCGGTATTAACATTATATCCATCAAAATTATTATTGGCGCTGGCGGGAGAGTCTGGCGCCAATGATGGGCTTTGTTTTTGACGGAATTCTGTCAGGAATAATATATTTATGACTGAATTATCTTCGACTGAATGTTTAGTCAGAAATAACCTTATCTCGAGGAAATGTATTCAGTCAAAAATAATTCTGTCAGAATTAACCCATTTTTTTGTATTGATAGACTAGTTATGACATGAGTTTTTTTTTCTTTTTCATTGGTTATGGAGCCAAGTACTCAAGATCCAGAGAGAGCTATTGTAAAGAATAAGAGAAAGTGGATAACAATATATATAAAAAATATTGAGTCAAGTACTCAAGATTCTAGTGAATATGTTTTTTAAGTTTTATTTAATTTATTTTTTCATTCATTTTATAAGTTTGTAATATATTAAAAACGAAAAAAAAATATTTTACATTTCATTCATAATGTAATTCATGTAAACCAAACACCTAAAGTAGAATGATAATTCTATTCCTGATGGAATGAATGAAAAAACCAAACATAAAATGAGAATAACCATTACATTCCATTTCCATTCCATCCCTTAAGTCATTATATTCCATACATGTCAAGAAATGGGAACCAAACATAGCATTATATTCTTAGATTATCAATCTCCATAAACGCTTTACTAACTTAACTATGGCAGATCTGGAGGTCAATCCTCCGCGTATTCTATTATTTTCAAATATTTAGAAACACCTAATTTTGGTAGTTGAGACAGTCGAAACATAACTTTATCATTACTTTATTTCTCAGATTATTTGTGTGTTGTTTTATTTGTGAAAGTTTTTAATTATATCCTAAATTCAATTGAACATAGTTATCAATCCTAGCTACATAAGAATGAAATCCGATTAACATGAAGTGAGTTTCATATTAAATTCATTCCATGCCCAATATTAACACACAAGTCGGTGGGTGATCTCTTCGTCTGCATATCAATATTGTATTAATCATAAAATAAATTTACCATAAAATTCAGATCATAAAATGAAATTATCATAAAATTCTCCTAATTCCGTAAAATGTATACATATCTAAAGTTCAATATGCCTATTGGAATGTCAAAACTCAACTTCATTTGTGGTTGGGGTGGGGGAAAGGAAGATGTTAGAGAATTAAGGTAGCGTGGGCACGTGGGGCCGTACTTTAACCCGTTGAGGCCGGTCTTTTTATTTCAAATTAGGGTTTTGACCGATTCCCAATGGAAGTGGTAGCCGCGTCATGGCTAACAGCTGCAAAACCAGTGCTTGCCTCCATTGACTTGTCCTTCCTAATATATAAATATTAAATTGCCATGCCCATGGGTAGTAGTGGTTGTTGATTACAGATTTTCCTAGGATTAGAATATGTGAATGATTTGTTGATATATAAATATATAAATATTAAATTGCCATGCCCACGGAGTATTTGTTGCAGATTTTCCTAGGATTAGAATATGTGAGTGAACAGGTGAAATTTAGATATACCTCAGATTTTGGGACATGAAATTCAAAAAGATAAATGTAAAAATTATTAATTCAAGAAAAATGATAGTAGTAAATAATTAAAATATTTATCTCGCCTTTTTGATTGTTAGTTACATTAATAAATATTAATGATAATTATTTTAAAGAAATCTGTAATAAATGGGGATTTTTAAGCATTTCTAATAAATTTGAATCCAAACCTCGATCCAGTTAAAAACATAAGTCATAAGGAATATATATATAGTCAGGATCAGGTCCGGACTCCCGGTCTTCGGACCTGACCAAAATTTAGAATTATTTATTTATTTTTTTTTTAAAAAATAACTAAAAAAATATATTTATGAAACTTGAATTTTTACATAATACAGTGTTTTTGGTGTGATTTAGATACATAATACAGACATGTACAGTCTGTACAGACATGTTTTGTTATATGTATCCAAATCACACCAAAAACACTGTATTATGTAAAAATTTAAGTTCCATAAATTTTTTTTTTCAGTTGTTTAAAAAAAAAAAAAAAAAAGATCCGCATTTTAAGCCTGTCCAAAAATCCGGACAAGATCCTTTCTCTCTCTCTCTATATATATATATATAGTGCGTCTTATGATATATGAAAATTGTTAAATCCATCATTTCCTAGAAAGTATAACACAACCATAATCATAATACCAAACTAACAAACCTATAAACTTATCTTCATTGCTGGACTCTTTGCAAGGAGTTGAAATTCTACTATTGAAGAAGAAGAAGACGAGTTATAATTTATATAAAATAAAGTTGGATGAAATTCAGTTCAAAAAGAAATTAAAAACTCTTAACAGTATTCAAAATGGATTTTGATCAGGGCCGGTCCTACAGTTAAGCAAATTAAGAAATTATTTGAGGCTTTAAAATTGAGAAGGTCCTCAAAAGTTAATAATCCCTATGTTATAACTCATTAAAAAAGCCCAAATTATTTTCCATCCAAATTTTAATTTAATAATCCTTATGTTAGAGCGCATTAAAAAGTCTAAATTATTTTTCCTAAACAAATCAATAGTATCGAGATTAGAACAGTGACTATCTTCCTTGAGATTAGAATAGTGACTCTCCCTTTATCCAAACTACAAGTGACTCTACTTCTGTCTCTTTCTCTCTGGCTCTTTATACACCTATCACTTTCTCTCTCTAAATAAGTCCTTTTCTCTGACTACAAATCTATAATTGTACAATATTATATATTTTAATCTTTTAGGAGTTGAGTGTGTTGAGATCCTCTGGCTCTACAAAAATTGAATTCAACACATCAATGGATAATAATATCAATCTTTACTCACTTGTGTAATTTTTTTTCTTTGCAATTAGGATTTGTAAATTAATATTTCTTACTCTGAATTTGTGATGTTCATTGTTCAGGTATTTAATTTTGGGAAAAATCACTGAATCGACATAACCAAGTTCTATTGTTCTATACTTTTCTATTTTAATTTTATTAAATTTTACTTGTTAAATAGGTACTATTGTTACTCGTTTTAGGGGAAAAAATTTTGTTATTTGTGTTTTGACTAGGAAGTATTTATTGTTATTTATTTTTTTGGCTGAAAAGTATCTGTTTGTTATTTGTATTTTTGGCTTGTTACTTGTTTTTAAGCACTATATGGCTCCTCGAAAATATGAATCAAGGTAAAAAACTTTAACAAAAAAAAGAGTAGAAAAATTAATTGAATCCCAAAAGGGAACTCTTGAAACATTTGTTACCAGTAATAAAAAATATCACAAAAAAATTAGGTGAAAGGCAAGAAAAATAAAATTTTACTTTTTAAAAAAAAAAATCGTAGATACTAATTTAATTTAATATTGAATGGTAAAAAAGGCCCCAATTTAATATTTGGCTTGAAACCCCCAAAAAATTTGGACCGACCTTGATTTTGACTTTAATATGAATATGATATAATATACTCTCTCTAAGGGTGTAAACGAGTCGAACCGGAGCGAATAGAGAGCTACTCAAATTCGACTTAAAATGATAAATTTGTACTCGAATTCGGATCGAATTCGAATTATATTTGAAAAATCTTACTCAGATTCGACTCGACTCGAATATTTATTACTCGAATTTGATCCGACTTGACTCGAATATTTATTCAAACTACTCGCGAGCTTCAAATTTAAGCTCGAATTCGAATATCCACATAATAACTAGTTTTATAATAAATATAATTATAAATTGAATTTGTTATTTTACTTAGAAATGAGAAAATATATTTATTATTACACTTTACAAATATAAAATCACAATTAAAATTAAAAACAAAACAAAATAATAACTAATTTTCATAATTTGATTTAAATTTGTATATATTATAAGAGAATGTATCAAACATCTAATCGAATATGTATGCTTAGTATGTATCGAATCACAATCAAGAATTAAGTATAGTTTGAATATTAAGCGAATTTGAGTATAACCTTGCTCGATTCTACTCATATTTTTATTCGAACTATTTTTAATGCTTTATTTGAATCATATTATTAACGAATCCAGTCTCGCCAGTATTTTTTCGAGTCGATTTTAAATCGGCTGACTGTGTTGACTAGCTTACGATACTTTAACTCTCTCCATCCCAAAGCAAAAGTCCCATTTTACTCTTTCTTTTCTTTTTCTTTTTTTCCTTTTCTTTTTGTTCTAAAATGAGAATTTTTTTCATGTCCACAATGATGCTAACTACATTTCAAAATATAAGATTTATTTTGACATTTGAAAATAAAATTCAAATGTTTTTAAATTACAAAATTGATGTGATTCATTTACTTTAAAAATTTTAAAAACTTGTAATTAGTACTTTTAGATAGCTTAGGATTTTATAATTTTATTTTTTAAATTAAATAAATTTGAAAATATTTTAAATAACAAAAAGCAATCATTTAATTTGGAAAAAAAGGAAGTAATAAATATGAGATTTTTTTTTTTTTTAATTAAATAAACTAAAAAGTGATGTAACGTTCTAATTAATTTACCCTTAATACGAATGAATTAAACTTTTCTTTCATTTCGTATTATCTACGTTATTTAAATTGAATTTGGTGGCTTAATACATTGATAACCTTTTTAAAAAGTAAATGGTATCTTAATTACATATTAATTTTATCGTTGTTCGTAGTCATTATTCTTCTTGTTACAATGTACCTCCAGCAACTTTCATGTTAATAGTAACATTAATAATTATAATTTTGATATTATCATGTAACGGCATTATTTTATTTTGTAGGGTGAAGTTTTATCTAATATTAGACTGATAACCCATGCAAAAACCTGGGTTAGTATCAACAATACAATTTAAAATTTTGGTGTGTCATTTGGTATTATAATTTAGATATAAATAGTATATTATAGATGGTAGTAATACACTAAACATGAAATTAAATTAAGAGTTGTATGTTTATCAAAATCATTGTATATGTTTTATAATACATATATATACATAAAATAATACAACAAATAATACATAAAGTTTAGAATAATACAACTCGTGACTAATTCGGAATTAACTGGTTTACCAACTAAATTGATTCAGTTATTTTGAATAACATCTCTATTTATCTTGTTATAAATAGTTATAGATTTTAATATTATGAAAACAATTTCTTTGTTGTGTTTGAGCACATTATCATCCAGAACAAATCACTTGTATTTCTATAAACTTTTGCATATTTTATATCAAGAATAAATTCACGTGAAGAGCCGTTTGTTTGTCGCTTCCATTAGCCTCAATCAATAATTGTTCTCTATGGGGCAACAACAAAAACAAAAGTAGTATATGTTTGTTTATTAATTGATCCATTTTGCTTGAATTCATTACTCTTCCTGTCCCAATATTTTGAGTCTATATATATATATATATATATATATATATATATATATATATATATATATATATATATGGCCTTTTCAAATTATCATCATCATCCATCTTGGGTCGTAGGAAAAATACGTGATGCAATTGAATCTGAAACAATTATCTGACAATGATAAATGTAATATCGACAAAACATAGGTGAGAGTTTAAACAAGAATGTTGCCTTCTAGATAATATCCACTCTCGAATAGAGTCGCCATTACATTTATTATTACACTATTTTTTATAGAATAGTGAGGACTACTTAATATACCATCTCGGACCATCACTCCGATTCCATTCAAATTCGTTCTCATTTCGCAAGAAAACAATGAAAGTAAAGGGTGAGCTCAATAGCTAGTAAAAATATTATGACTAAGATAATGCGAGAATAAATTATCATTAGTCTTCAACAATCATTAAGCGATAAAATACATAGACATCAAGTTTAAGCTACAGCGAAAAAATAATCAATTAGAAGAGTCAAGTAGAACATGATATCTACTATCTTACATGATTTAAAATGTTTTCATCATTTTTTATCGCTGAGACTTACAATAAATAAACCACATCGTCGAGTCATCCACACTTTCTGAATGAGGATATTCATTAATTCATCAATATGGTGATTATGATCATAGATTATTAGGTATAGTCGTGACCATTGATGATTTAATGAATATCCTTGGTATTTATGGTTTATTTATTAAGATGATAGTCTTAATGATAAAATTGATGAAAACATTTTAAAACATGAAGATAGTAGATATCATGCTCTACTGACTCTTCTTATGGATCGCTTATTCACGCATAAAACTTGATGTCTATTGTATTTTATCGATTAACATCGTTAATATACTAATGATAATTTATTCTCGCATTATCTTAGTCATAATATTTCTTCTTAAATCGGCTAGTTGAGCTCACCCTTTCTTTTCAATGTTCTCTTCGTAAAATGAGAACGTAGGCGACTAATGCTAAACCAGAGCGATATCGAATGATAGCATTAGTAGTCCTCACTATTCTGTTAAATAGTGTGACAATAAATGTAATGAGGACTCCGATGATGTGGATATTATCTAGATGACAATATTCTTATTAAAACTCTTAGATTATGTTTTGTCGTATTTTACACGACTGTTGTATAATTAAGTTATATTTGAATTTTGTACCATGTATTTGGCGACTCAAGACGGGTGGTATATACCTGTTTTGGGGGCGTCACAAATATAACCTCCAGACATTAATTATCATCGAAATAAATATCGATTTCCACTAACACTAATAATCCCAACACAATGGAACTATCAATTTCATCTTTAATCGACACGAACTTATTCATCATTAATATTATAACTCACAATATTTAACAACCAGGTCGTTCCCAGAAAAGAGGGGGCTTTCCAATAAGGATTTCTCCTTATTGGCGCGCAATTAGATGACCAAACCTCTCTTTGACAGAACTTCTAGACATTGTAAATATTGTAATTTAATAATATGAATAACTTTGACGTCTCAATTATTGATTTAATAATATAACATATTATACAGATGATAATGTGACAATAATTGAATCAATAATATGAGAGATATGATTCAACAATTACTGTAGCAATAATTGAGTATAACTGAGTGACTTCTTACGTAAGCATCAATAATCAATACCGGTGTTACTACTATATGCAACCACAGCGTATTCTTGTACTTTACTACCGGGTATTTCAACGGTTTTAACGGTAACACTTTAAATCGTTATTTTTATAAAAGATAATTTTGTCATTTTCTTACTACTACGACAATATACTTCCGTTGTAGGGGTCCACTTAATGATTGTCTTGTCGTCTGAATATTCCTTGTTAAAACGAATATTCCCCGACCAATCGAATATTATATAACAACTTGCTTACTTTGTAAAATTTATAAATATTACCCACAACTATTATATCAAATCCACACCATAATATTCAAAAAAATATTTTGAGAAATTTAAATCTTTATTCATAAAATTGGGGTCGCACAATCTCCCCTCCTTATAAAATTTTACCCTCAAAATTTACGTACTTACCTGGTATGCCGAAGAGATGAGGATACCTTGACTTCATTTCAGATTCTAACTCTTGAGGTATAACCTTTGAGTGTCGAATATGATTCTTCTTATCCAAGATTTTAACACGTATCTCCTCATACGTTAAATCTTTTGCTATTTCGTCTAATTCTAATTCAATAATGTGGTTCGGTTCGTCCACATAATTACGTAACATCGATACGTAAAAAAATGTTATGAACACGCGACATACTTGGCGGTAAAACGAGACTATAGGCCATAATTCCTTCTCCATCGAGGATTTCAAACGGGCCAATTAAATCGAGGGTTGAGATTTTCTCTCTTCATCGACTCTTGCTTCTAGAATAGCGCCCTCTTGAAACTTCTTCTTCACATTCATCAGCTTCGGGTGTATAGCTTGAGCGGCTTTAACTTTATCAATTAAAGTCGATTCTACTCGTATATTCGTTATCTTCACATGGGTCCCAAGAGTCTTTAACTCTATCTTCATCATTTGTAAGTTATACGAAATGGATTCTTATGTTAACAACATCGCATTCGTAAACGCATACGATCTTCTACTCAATGCGTCAGCTACCACGTTCGCTCTTCCACGATGATATTGAATGGTATAGTCGTAATCTTCAACAGCTCGAGCCAACGTCTTTGGCGCATTATATGTTCGTTTTGGTTGAAGAAATATTTAAGAGTTTTGTACTGAGGTCAATACAAAATTCGATTTCACGCTCTAGGGGTAGGCTAAGAAGTCTTCAAGAATACGTCAAGAAATTTATTAACAATAGAAATATCATTCAAAACTGTGACTCTCATCCAAGACTTGGATAGCACGTCACATTGATACCTATCAACTTGCCATCGTCATTCACGGTTTCCCCTACAGAAAGTCTGGCTTCGGTGCATTCCTCACAAGGAAGTCACCAGTGAAAGGCTCGGGGCTCTTTACTTATGTCTTGATATGACAATGATTGACTTTTAGTGGTTTGGTTGCTTGACTTCGCATAACAGGTTGGTTAGAAATATGAAAGCTAACAACCTTACGAAAATAATCAATTTTGGCATGATGAGTAGTTAACCAATCGATTCCTAAAATCACATCAAATACAAGTATTCTCAAAGAGATAAGATCGACAGGTAACGTGAAAGTGTCGATTTGAATCAACAAGATTTATAAACAGTGGAGGTAACGAAGGTTTTTGCTAACGAAGTTTCAACCAATAAGTCAAAGTCTAACTTCTCTGGGGTCAAATTTAAATGTTGAGCGCAAGCAAGAGAGATAAAAGAATGGGTAGAACCGGTATCTAATAAGGTATAGACTTCGCAAGAATTTATAATTAACTAACCCGTGAGAACTTCGTTCGGGTTACTTGCTTTTTGAGAAGTCACGAAAAACGCTCTTCCTGAAACCACCGACTTTGTTTTGTCCGTATCCGCCTTTGGTTCCACCATCTCAACTAGACTTGACTTTCGTGCATGACAAAATCGAGCTAAATGACCTTCTCTTCTGTAATTAAAACACGCTTTGGACTTCTATGTACAGTTTGGACTGATGTGTCCCTCCCCTCCGCATTTAAAACATACGACCGGTGGTCGTTCTCCTTCCTTTAAAATGGGTGCTGGTGCTGCTGTCTTTCCATCATTATTGAACATTCTCTTCTTGAAATTTCCACTTCTATTATCTTGGCCATGATTACCACCGAAGTGGTTACCGTTCTTGGCATGATAATTTCCCCCATGATGGTTATCATTGTTCCGATGGCCGTTGCCACCGGTACGATTATTATCGTGTTGTTGGTCATTACCTTTTGGTTGTGCTGACTCATTATCGCGCTCTAATAACTGAGCCCTATTCATAACATCTGAATACAAATAAAATTTGTGAGAGATGAGGTATTAACGTATATCGGGTTTCAAACCTCTTAGAAATATTCGCGTCATTCGCTCTTCATTATTGACCAAATGGGATGCAAACCGGGATAACTCCGCAAATTTAGCCTCGTATTGCGACACGGTCATATTATTTTGCTCCAACTTGATAAACTCCACCTCCTTCATTTGACGAATACTTTTGTGAAAGTATTTGTCGTTGACTCCATTGAGTGTGGATATTGTCTAGATGATAATATTCTTATTAAAACTCTTAGATTATGCTTTGTCGTATTTTACACGACTGTTGTATAATTAAGTTGTATTTGAATTTTGTACCATGTATTTGGCGACTCAAGATGGGAGATGTATACCTGTTTCGGGGGCGTCACAAATATAACCTCCAGACATTAATTATCATCGAAATAAATGTCAATTTCCACTAACACTAATAATCCCAACACAATGGAACTATCAATTTCAGCTTTAATCAACATGAACTTATTCATCATTAATATTATAACTCACAATATTTAACAACCAGGTCGTTCCCAGAAAAGAGAGGGCTTTCCGATAAGAATTTCTCCTTCTCGGCGCGCAATTAGATGACCAAACCTCTCCTTGACAAAACTTCTAGACATTGTAAATATTACAATTTAATAATATGAATAACTTTGTCGTCTCAATTATTGATTTAATAATATAACATATTATACAGATGATACTGTGACAATACTTGAATCAATAATATGAGAGATATGTTGCAACAATAACTGTAGCAATAATTGAGTATAATTAAGTGACTTCTTACGTAAGCATCAATAATCAATACCGGTGTACTCTACTACGCACCACGCCGTATTCTTTGTACTTTTACTACTTGGGGTAGTTCAACGGTTTTAACGGTAACACTTTCGCCGTTATTTTTATAAAAAGATAATTCTGTCGTTTTCTTACTACGACAATACTTCCGTTTTGGGGTCCACTAATGATTGTGCCGTCGTACGAATATTCTCTGTTAAAACGAATATTCCCCAACCAATCGAATATTATATAATAAATTGCTTACTTTGAAAAATTTATAAATATTAACCACAACTATTACACCATAATATTCAAAAAAATATTTTGAGAAATTTAAATCTTTATTCATAAAATTTGGGGTCTCACAATACTTCTTTGTGGAGTAAAATTCAAGAATGCTCAGAAGAATATTTCCATGAAAAGATACTGGATGAAGCGCAAATATCCAGGATATTCTACTAATTTCATGGAGTATAGAAGCCAAAACTTTAACCAACAGAGTATAATAGAATATATGAACCTGCAAATGGATTTTCGCCGGCCATGCAGTAATCCACGAAGACAAATCATTTCCACAATTTAATAAGGAATGAATACAAAGGATCATTCACCATGCACGTGGTAATCCACATAGACAATTTATTCCAACAGAATAATAATGAATGGAATAACAGAAGAATTCACCAGGCGTACGTAATCCGCATAGACAGGTTATTCCAACAGAATAATAAAGAATGGAACCAGGTCATGCGTAAACCGCACAGACAGGATATTCCAATAAAATAATAAAGAATGGAACCAGGTCATGCGTAATCCGCACAGACAGAATATTCCAACAGAATAATAAAGAATGGAATAACAACAGAATTCACTAGGCATGCGATAGACCGCACAGACAAGTTATTCCAACAGAATAATAAAGAATAGAATAACAACGAAATTCACCGTAGCATGCGATAGACCACACGCATGACGGGTTATTCTAACAGAATAATAAAGAATGGAATAACAGAAGAATTTCACTATGTATGCGGTACTTCGCATAGACATGTTATTCCAACATAATAATAAAGAATGGAATAACAACCCTTACGAGTATTGAAAGAAAATAACTTTATTCATGAATACGAAAGAATAATACCCCTTACCTTAGAAAGAAGAGTATTTCGACTGGTAGGGCGAGGATATTCTTTAAGAAAACTTATACTGTTTTCTACGCTCAAAGCTTTCTTAAACTCTAAAGAAATACGCTCAAGATTATAGAAGAAGAATTCTCTAAATTTCTGGTGTGATTTCAATTCTAACTAAGCATCCTATTTATAGAAGAATGGAAAGGATACTATGCAATAAAATATAATATATTCTATTTATAATATATATATATATATTATTTAAAATCTAATAAAACAAATAACTTTATAAAAGTATTCTATTTTATATAAAAAGATTTTACTATGCAAACACTATGCAGGCTGTAAAACCCCAACTTATTATTAATGAAATTTAATTTTCTCTATTTATTATTTTGAAATAGTAAGGGTTAATTTGATTAATGTGGATAGTTATGGGTAAAACACGCAAATATTTCAAAATAAGTAAGTGGTTATAAAATATTCATTGTTGTCGGGGAATATTCGTTTGGTCGTGGAATATTCTTGCTGTCGGGGAATATTCGTACGACGACGCAGTCTTTTGTGGGCCCCATAACGAAAACCGATTGGATGAAGAAAACGACAAATATAAGTTGTTTAAAAATAACGGTACGTAGTTATTACTAGATTAATCTTTGTTAAAATACTTTCGGTGGTTAAAACACAAGAAGACACGGTATTGCACCAATTATTGATTCTTACGTAAGAAGGCACTTTACTCAATAATGGTTATAGTAATTCTTGTTCGATATTTTATTGATTTAATAATTGCTTTGCGTTGATATTTTATATTCTTTGTTGTTTGATAATTGTCATTACACGATATTTTTTCTTTATCGAAGCAATAATTCATATTATCTGAATAATATTATTAGATAACATTATTGGCAATGTCTAGAAAGTTACGCCTAAGGAGAGGTTTGGTCACCTAATTGCATGCCGCCATGAGGAGAAATTCTTATTGGAAAGTCCCTCTTTCACAGGAACTGCACAGTTGTCGATATTGTGATTACATAATATTATTTGTGAATAATTAATTATTGATTCATATGATGAGGAAAATATTGATTTTATGTGGATATAGATGGAGAAAATTTTTAATGTGACAATTGTTGAAAATTGAAATTTTATCTTTTTACGATAAAATAATTCATTTAAATATATTATTATATTTTAATAATATAATAATGGTGATATTTTACACAACGAATGTGGGATATATGAGTATCTGAGGAGGAAGAGTATTTTTGTTGCAATAAATGTTTAAAACATGTTAAACATGTAAATTGGACCCCATTTATTGACTGAAATTTGATTATAGCCTGTAAAATCGTCCGTTTGTGGATTTCGGTCAATTTCTGTTTGGAATTCAGAAAAACTTTCTTCTTCAAAGTTGTAGAGAATTGAATTTCCTATAAAAACTCGCGAGATTCGAATTTTCTGATGAAGGGCTATTTATTGTGAATTATTGAAGTTAGAAGTTCAAAATAATTGATTTTTGGAAGTTTTAATTATTATTTTAAAGAAAAACATTTTTTTTTGCATTTAAGTGGGCTAACATGTGATATTAATTGCTGAAATCAGATCTTCAAAGATGGGCTAAGGAAATTTATAATATATATTAATATTTTATTAAATTTTCTGCTTTGGTGTTCTAAGCATTTTCCTATAAATAGGGTGCTTAGGTTAGAATTGAAAATCACACCGAAATCAAGTTTTCTCTCTCTATATTATCGGTATTCTTGTGATTATTTTGAGTATACTTTGAGTATTGCTAGACGGTGCAAGTTCCTTCAAAGACTATACCCAGATTCCATTTGTAAGTACTAATCTTTCGAGGTAAGGGATATTATTATTTTTCGTAATGATATTATTTCTTCAATATCATTATGTTGAAATATTGATCTGAAGTTTTTATCAAATTTGGAACTTTTGGTGTCGGAGTTACTATTCACGTATACGGCACTATTCACGAATACGGCACTATTCATCGAAAAATGAAAAATTTTCTTTTCGTCCAAAATATCTATTCTGGATACTAGCTTTGATTGTATCCATGTTTTGATCATTCTTGAATTTTACACCACTATGATTATTTTTGAGGTATTTTTGGACGTGGATAAAACAAAGTACGAATCCTTAATCCTTAATCCTTGTCATTTTGTTTCACCGGATTCGTTTCTTTAAAAATATTTTTCATCATCCTCGGTCTTAAATGATGATATTATGGAATATCTTTGGCTTTGTAGTGCAAAGATGAATGATTTCGATGAATATCTTTGGCCAGTAGTGCAAAGATGAGCAGTGTTTAGATGAACATGACTTGTCGATGAATATCTTTGGCACAGTAGTGCAAAGATGAATATTTGATTCGGATATATATTGATTGATGTTACGAGGGGATAAAAGATGAGCGATGAACTTTTAAATTCATACATAGAAGATAGTAGTTTGCATTTTTTACTTAACTCTTCTAATGAATTATTATTTCATTGCGAATATTGATTTAAAATTTGTTGTCTATTGTATTCTATTAGATTTTTCCTGTTGAAAGACTAACGATAATTTGTTGTATATTATCTTAGTCATAATATTCTTTCTTGGGCTAGTTGAGCTCACACTTTTCCTTTTTGTTCCATTTTTCTTCTCGGGAGGCGAGAATATAGCGAGTAGCAGTGAGGTCGGGGTATGGAATGAAGGTTTTAGAAAGGATTGTTTAGTAGTCCTCACCATTTTGTAAAATAATGTATCAATAAATGTGATGAGGATTTATTTGAGTATAGATATTGTCTAGAAGATAATATTTGTATTCAAACTCACGATTTCTTGTTGTAATAATAATAAAGTTGTAGTTGTTTACGTACCATGTATTGACAACTCGAATGGGTGATGTATACCTATTTTGGGGGCGTCACAATTGGTATCGAGCTTAGGATATGATCTCTGGCGGAGATCGGGAATAGAACTAGGAGGAGAGGCAGAGTAAATCCTTCTCTAGTGTGTCCTACCTAAGCTTATTTTTTTTTTTTAGTTGGTATTATATAAGGATATTATGTGATATATTGATTTCCTTAATTAACCCTTATTTTATGGCGGTGATTTGAATGTCGTGAGAATATTAATAATGGAAATGAGATCCGTGGAGACGCCGCATGCGTCACTCACCAACGAGGAGAACGTGCAACAGTCGGCAATGTTCCTCCCGTGAACAACACCAATCGAAAGCGATGATGAGCGAGGGATGTTTAGAAGTTTTTTGCGATTCATGCAAAATCGAATAAGGGAGACTCGTGTTCAAAATACGGGAGAAAATGATAGCAATTCACGAGTTGTCACAACCCAAGCAGATTCAAAGAGTTGGGACCACCGTAATTTAAGGGAAAGCGAGATCCGATCATGGGCGGAAACATGGGTCAAGCAAATTACCAAGATATTCGATGTCTTGGGATGCACGGAGAACGAAGGTTCCATTCGCCACCTTTATGTTAAAATGGCGAAGCGCGACTCTTGGTGGGAGTCTGCGTGAAGCGTACATCGTCATCCAAATTTTTCGGCATGTCTTGGGAGACATTTCAGAAATTATTTAATGACAAATACTTTCACGAAAGTGTTAAATCATATGAAGGAAGTGGAGTTCATCGATTAGAACAAAACAACATGACGGTGTCTTTAATGCGAGGCAAAGTTTGCGAGTTATCCAGTTTGCACCTCATTTGGTGGAGAATGAGGAACGATATGGCGGATGTTTCTTAGAGGTTTGAAACCCGCGTCGTCGATATCTCATTTCTCATAAATTTTCTCTCTATTCGGATGTTGTAAACAGGGCTCAATTATTAGAAGCGAGATAACTTGAGTACGGTTAACCGAGGACCCTGAACCGAGGATCATACCGGAGATAGCGATCAATGAAATAATGATAACCAAATGGAGAAAAAAGCAGACGGACAAAAATGGTAACCACTCGGTGGTAATCATGGCCATGAAAATAGAAGAAGCGAGTCGGGAGAGATTTTAAAAGAGGAGATTTAGCAGCGACCATATGAAGGCGACGTCTCTTGGTGACAAGAATCTAGTTCTAAGGGAGGAGAACGACCACCATGATCATATACTACAAATGCGGAAAAGAGGGACATATCGGTCAAACGCGCCTAACAGTTCAAGGTATGCTATAATTGTGGAAAGGAAGGACATATCGCTCGAGATTATGCAATATGCGAAACCTAGTTCAATGAGGGGTGGTGACTCAAAAGACCGTCCCGGAAAAAGTCAAAGTCAACGATTCCGGAAGAAGCGTTTGTTGTGTCCGGGTCATAATCGAGGAACCCAAACGAGGTGATCACGGGTAAGCTATTTATAAATTCTTGCGAAGTTTATACCTTACTTGATCTGGGTGCTACCCATTCATTTATCTCTCTGCATGTGCTCAACGTTTAAACTTGACTCGGAGAAATTAGACTTTGACCTATCTGTGGAAACTCAGTTAGGAGAAACTTTCATCACATCCATGTTTATAAATCTTGTTTGATTCAAGTTGGCACCATCACCTTACACATTGACCTTATCTCTTTAAAGATACTTGCTTTTGATGTGATTTTAGGGATTGATTGGTTAACTACTCATCATGCCAAAATTGATTGTTTTCGTAAGGTTGTTAGTTTTCATATTCTAACCAACTGTTATGCGAATTCAAGCAACTAAACCATTAAAATCAATCACCGTCATATCTAATCATAAAGCTATTCGTTTATTGAAAAAGCGGATGTCAAGCCTTCTTAGCCCATGTTATGGATTTGAATAAAGACACGTCAAATTTGAATAATATTCCTCATTGTTATTGACTTTCTGATGTATTTCTGAAGAACTTCCCGTCTACCCCCGAACGTGAAGTTGAATTCTTTATTGATCTTGAACTGGTACAAAGCCCATTTCTAAAACCCCATATCGAATGGCTCTATTGAACTTCAGGAGTTAAAGGTCCAACTACGAGAATTGTTGGACATCGGTTTCATTAGTCTAGTACATCTCCTTGGGGTGCTCTGTTTTATTTGTAAAGAAGAAAGACGGGGAGTATGCGACTTTGTATTGACTATCGGGAATTGAACCATGTCACCATCAAGAATAGGTATCCTCTACCTCGTATTGATGACTTGTTTGACCCGATTCTGAGGGGCACAATTCTTTTCAAAAATCGATCTTAGATTACGGATATCATCAAATTGAAGATTAGAATCGAGGATATTCAAAGATCGCCTTGAGAACTTCGGTATGGGCATTATGAATTCTTAGTCATGTCTTTCGGATTGACTAATGCTCCTGCTGACTTTCATGGATATGATGAACCAGAGTATTCAAGGAATATTTGGATCGGTTTGTTGTTGTCTTTATTGATGACATCCTTATATATTCCAAAAGTCGTGAAGATCATGAGCACCATTTGAAATTTGGTACTCCAAAGGCTTCGTGAAAACAAACTATATGCCAAATTAAAGAAATGCGAGTTACGGCTTGAGGAAGTAGCATTCCTTGGGCACGTGGTGTCGAAACATGGAGTATCTGTTGATCCGTGAAGATTGAAGCAATACAAAGTTAGGAGCAACCGAAGTCGATGGTAAAATCACGTAGCTTTTGGGCTTAGTGGTTATTATCGAGAGATTAGTGGAAGGGTTTTCTCGAATCGCTACTCCATTAACTCAACTAACTCGGAAGGATACAAAATTCGTTTGGAGCGAAGAATGCGATAAAAGTTTCCAAGAGCTTAAGAGGAGACTTATTTCGACAGACTGTTCTAACAATACCATCTGGTTGGGATGGATTTGTTATCTCTGACGATGCTTCGAGCAAAGGGTTAGGATGTGTTCTCATGCAATGTGGGAAAGTCATAGCCTATGCCTCATGACAACTTAAAAGAGTATGAGAGGAATTATCCTACTCATGATCTAGAGTTAGCGGCCGATCGTTTTCAGCTTAAAGATATGGAGGCACTATCTATATGGGGAGAAAGTGAAGATATATTCGGACCATAAAAGCCTTAAATATTTCTTCACTCAAAAGAACTCAACATCGCCCGGCGGCGACGTTGGCTCGAGCTATTGAAGACTACGACCACACTATTCATACCATCCCGGAAAAGCGAGAACGTGGTAGTACGCGTTGAGTAGAAGATCATATCACGAGAACGAGTGCGATGATGTCAAGTATATGCAGAGCCAACTTTATTAGAAAAAGTTAAGGTTGCTCGAAGCCACCGCAGGGGGGTGATCGCGTATGAAGAAGAAAGTACAAGAAGGAGCTATTCCGAGGCGAGAATTGATGAAGAAGGAATACTTGAGTCCACTCTGAACTTTGTGTTCCTAACGACTACGATTTGAAGTACAAGATTATGATGGAGGCACACAATACACCATTTGCAATCCATCACGGAAGTACTAAAATGTATCGTGATCTTGACATACATTTTGGTGGAACAATATGAAGAGAGAGATTGCAAAGTTTATCTCAATGTGTTTAACTTGTCAACGTGTAAAGGCGGAGTATCTAGTACCTAAGGGTCCATTGCAACCACTTGAGATTCCGAAATGGAAGTGGGAACACATTACCATGGATTTCGTTCTGGGTCTTCCTCTACGGTTTCTCGAGGCATCAATGCTATTTGGGTTATTGTTGATTGATTAACCAAGTCTGCTCATTTCTTTGAAATCACGGAGACTTATTCACTTGAGCGTCTTGCTAGTATGTACGTGAATGAGATTGTGAGATTGCATGGCATGCACATATCCATAGTTTGGATTGTGACCCAAGATTCACTTCAAGATTTTGGGTTAGCTTGCAAAAAAGCTATGGGCGCAGTTCTGATTGATTCGGCATACCATCCTCAAACCAGACGGACAATCGAAAAGGACTATTCAAACTCTTGAAGATTTATTAAGGCTCGTGTCCTGACTTCAAGGCGGTTGGGATAAGTATTTACCATTGGTGGAATTCTCCTACAACAACAGATTATCGAGCAAGTATAGGTGTAGCTCCATTTGAAGCATTATATGGACAAAAGTGTCGCTCTCCAATTATGTTGGGACGAGGTGGGTGAAGCAACATTTGTTGGGACCCGAGTTGAGTACGTATGACTACGGAAAAGATCCAAATGATTCGACAACGTATACAAGCGGCGGAAGATCGACAAAAGAGTTATGCGGATCTTCATCGAAAGGATGTGGAATTTAGTGTAGGGGATCATGTATTGTTGCGAGTTGCTCCATGGAAGGAGTTACAAGATTGGGGAAGAGAGGAAAGCTCAATCCACGATTTATTGGTCCATTTCAAATTCTTGACCGAGTAGGAAATGTAGCCTATAGACTTGCGTTACCTCCAAGTATGTCTCGTGTTCATAATGTATTTCACATATCATGCTATTAAATTTGTGAAAGACCCGAACCACGTTATAGAATTAGAACCCGGGACGAGATATAGAAGACTTAATGTATGAGGAGGTACACCACAAGATTTTGGATAGGAAGGAGCATGTCCTACGCCATGAAAGGTCATACACAAAGTTAAAGTTTTGTGGAGGAATCATGCTTTATAGAGGAAATGACACAGGAATTGGAAAGCGGAAATAAAAGCGAGTATCCTCACCTTTTCAAACACACAGTCGTCGTCCAATTTCGAGGACGAAATTTCATAAGGAGGGAGGTTGTAAGACCCCAACTTATTATTAATGAAATTTAATTTTCTCTTTATTTATTATTTTAAGGGTTGATTTGATTAATGTTGATAGTTAGGGGTAAAATACGCAAATACTTCAAAATAAGCAAGTGGTTATAAAATATTCATTGTTGTCGGGAATATTCGTTTGGTCGTGGAATATTAAATCTTTGTCGGGAATATTAAATGCGACGGTAGCGACCGTGTGTGGGCCCCATAACGAAGCGATTGGATGAAGAAAACGACAAATATAAGTGGTTTAAAAATAACAGGCGTAGTTATTCACAGATTATCTTGTTAAAATATACGGTGGTTTAAAACACAGAAGCACACAGTATTGCACCAATTATTGATTTTTACGTGAGAAGGCACTACTCAATAATGGTTACGATAATTCTTTGTTCGATTATTTTATTGAGTTAATAATTCTTTGCGTTGATATTTTATATTGTTGTTGTTTGATAATTGTCATTACACGATATTTTTCATTATCGAAGCAATAATTCATATTATCTGAATAATATTATTAGATAACATTATTGGCAATGTCTAGAAAGTTACATCTAAGGAGAGGTTTGGTCACCTAATTGCGGCGCCGATGAAGAAATTCTTATTGAAAGCCCCTCTTTCTGGGAACTACACTGGTTGTCGATATTGTGATTACGTAATATTATTTGTGAATAATTAATTATTGATTCATATGATGAGGAAAATATTGATTTTATGTAGATATAGATGGAGAAAAATTTTAATGTGACAATTGTTGAAAATTGAAATTTTATCTTTTTACGATAAAATAATTTATTTAAATATATTATTATATTTTAATAATATAATAATGGTGATATTTTTATAACGAATGTGGGATATATGAGTATCTGAGGAGGAAGAGTATTTTTGTTGCAATAAATGTTTAAAACATGTTAAACATGTTGGTGGACCCCATTTATTAACGAAATTTGATTATAGCACAATAAAATCGCCAGGTTTGTGGATTTCGGTCAATTTCTATTTGGAATTTGGAAAAACTTTCTTACGCAAAGTTGTAGAAATTGAATTTCCTATAAAACTCATGAGATTCAATTTTTTACGATGAAAGGGCTATTTATTATGAATTATTGAAGTTCAAGCTCAAAATAATTGATTTTTGGAAGTTTAAAATATTTAAAATTAGAAAAACGTTTTTTTCATTATGGTGTGTTACATGTGGGTTGAATGAGCTGAATTCAGTTCTTGGAAGGTTGGCGTAGGAAATTTTATTATAAATAATAATATTATATTAAATTTTACGCTTTGGTGTTCTAAGCATTTTCTATAAATAGGGTGCTTGGGTTAGAATTGAAAATCACACGAAACTGAAGTTTTCTCTCTCTATATTATCGGCGTATTCTTGTGAGTATTTTGAGTATACTTTGAGTATTGTTAGGCGGTGCAAGTTCCTTGATACTATATCGGTATTCCAATAGAAGTACTAATTTTTCGAGGTAAGAGATGTTATTTTCTTCTCAAATGATATTATTTCTTCAATGTCATTATGCTGAAATATTGGTTGAAACTTTTTATCAAATTTGGAACTTTTCCATGTCGGGGTTACTATTCATGAGTTACTATTCATGAGTTACTATTCACGAATTACTATTTCACGCGAGTCTTATTCATGAAGCGTGAAGATGTTTTTTGGAAATTTCTATCTTTTGGTGTCGAGTTACTATTCACGTATCGGCACTATTCACGATATCTGACACTATTCACTAAAAAATAAAATTTCTTCTTTTTGTCCAAAATATCTATTCGGATACTAGCTTTGATTGTATCCATGTTTTGATCATTCTTGAATTTTACACCACTATGATTATTTTGAGGTATTTTTTTGGGCGTGGATAAAACAAAGTCACGAATCCTTAATCCTTAATCCTTGTCATTTTTTTTCCTTTGGATTCGTTTCTTTAAAAATATTTTCATCATCCTCGGTCTTAAATGATGATATTATGGAATATCTTTGGCTTTGTAGTGCAAAAGATGAATGATTTCGATGAATATCTTTGGTAGTAGTGCAAAGATGAGCAGTGTTTAGATGAACATGACCAATGATGAATATCTTTGGCACGTAGTGCAAAGATGAATATTTGATTCGGATATATATTGATTGATGTTACGGGGATAAAAGATGAGCGATGAACTTTTAAATTCATACATAGAAGATAGTAGTTTGCATTTTCTACTTAACTCTTCTAATGAATTATTATTTCATTGCGAATATTGATTTAAAATTTGTTGTCTATTGTATTCTATTAGATTTTTCCTGTTGAAGACTAACGGTAATTTGTTGTATATTATCTTAGTCATAATATTCTTTCTTGGGCTAGTTGAGCTCACCCTTTTCCTTTTTGTTCCATTTTTCTTCTCGGGAGGCGAGAATATAAGCGAGTACTGCAGTCGGGGTATGGAATGAAGGTTTTAGAAAGGATTGTTTAGTAGTCCTCACCATTTTGTAAAATAATGTATCAATAAATGTGATGAGGATTTATTTGAGTATAGATATTGTCTAGAAGATAATATTTGTATTCAAACTCACGCTTTCTTGTTGTAATAATAAAGTTGTAGTTGTTTACGTACCATGTATTGACAACTCGTAATAGGTGATGTATACCTATTTTGGGGCGTCGCGAGTTAATATCGAGCTTAGGGATATGATCTCTGGCGAGATCGGGAATAGAACTAGGAGGGAGAGACGAGTAAATCCTTCTCTAGTGTGTCCTACCTAAGCTTATTTTTTTTAGTTGGTCAAGATATAAGGATATTATGTGATATATTGATTTCCTTAATTAACCCTTATTTTATGATGATGTTTGAGAATGTCGATTGAGAATATTAATAATGGAAATGAGACCGTGGAGACGCTTTGTCGTACTCATCAACGAGGAGAACGTCTGCAGTGTGATGTTCCTCCCGTGAACAACACCAATTGAGCGAGATGATGAGCGAGGGATGTTTAGAAGTTTTTGCGATTCATGCAAAATCGAGATGAGGAGACTCGTGTTCAAAATACGGGGAGGAAATGATAGCAATTCACGAGTTGTCACACAAAAGCGATTCAAAGAGTTGGGACCACGAATTTAAGGGAAAGCCGATCCGATCATGGCGGAAACATGGGTCAAGCAAATTACCAAGATATTCGATGTCTTGGGATGCACGAGAACGAAGAAGTTCCATTCGCCACCTTTATGTTCCGTGGCGAGGCGAGACTCTTGGTGGGAGTCTATGAAGCGTACCCATCCAAATACTTTTCTCGTGTCTTGGGAGACATTTGAAATTATTTAATGACAAATACTTTCACGAAAGTGTTCATCATATGAAGGAAGTGGAGTTCATCGATTAGAACAAAACAACATGCGGTGTCTTAGTGCGAGGCAAAGTTTGCGAGTTATCCGAGTTTGCACCTCATTTGGTGGAGAATGAGGAACGTATGACGCGATGTTTCTTAGAGGTTTGAAACCCGGCATCGTCGATATCTCATTTCTCATAAATTTTCTCTCTATTAGATGTTGTAAGCGAGGCTCAATTATTAGAAGCGAGATAACGAGTACTAGTCGGTGAGGACCACAACCAGATCGTACGAGAGATAGCGATTAACGAATAATGATAACCCGGCGGAGAAAAGAAACAGACGGACAAAAATGGTAACCACTCTGGTGGTAATCATGCCCATGAAAATAGAAAAGCGAGTCGGGAGGAGATTTTAAAAAGAGGAGATTTAGCAACGACCATATGAAAGACGCAGCGGTCTTGCGTGAATCTAGTTCTAAGGGAGGAGAAACGACCACCGATCATATACTACAAATGCGGAAAGAGGGACATATCGGTCAAACCGCCCACAACAGTTCAAGGTATGCTATAATTGTGGAAAGGAAGGACATATCGCTTCGAGATTATGCGATGGCGAAACCTAGTTCAATGGGGACGGTGACTCAAAAGATCGTCCCGAAAAAGTCAAAGTCAACGATTCCGGAAGAGCGTTTGTTGTCTGCAGTCATAATGCGAGGAACCCAAACGAGGTGATCACGGGTAAGCTATTTATAAATTCTTGCGAAGTTTATACCTTACTTGATCTGGGTGCTACCCATTCATTTATCTCTCCTGCATGTGCTCAACGTTTAAACTTGACTCGGAGAAATTAGACTTTGACCTATCTGTGGAAACTCCGTTAGAGAAACTTTCATCACATCCACTTTGTTTATAAATCTTGTTTGATTCAAGTTGGCACCATCACCTTACACATTGACCTTATCTCTTTAAAGATACTTGCTTTTGATGTGATTTTAGGGGATTGATTGGTTAACTACTCATCATGCCAAAATTGATTGTTTTAAATAAGGTTGTTAGTTTTCATATTCCTAACCAACTTTGTTGTATGCAATTCAAGCAACTAAACCATTAAAATCAATCACCGTCATATCTAATCATAAAGCTATTCGTTTATTGAAAAACGGATGTCAAGCCTTCTTAGCCCATGTTATGGATTTGAATAAAGACACGTCAAATTTGAATAATATTCCTGTTGTTATTGACTTTCCCGATGTATTTCCCGAAGAACTTCCGGTCTACCCCGAGCGTGAAGTTGAATTCTTTATTGATCTTGAACCCGATACAAAGCCCATTTCTAAAACCCCATATCGAATGGCTCCTTTGAACTTCAGAGTTAAAGGTCCAACTACGAGGAATTGTTGGACATCGGTTTCATTCGCCCTAGTACATCTCCTTGGGGTGCTCTGTTTTATTTGTAAAAAAAGAAAGACGGGGAGTATGCGACTTTCATATTGACTATCGGGGAATTGAACCATGTCACCATCAAGAATAGGTATCCTCTACCTCGTATTGATGACTTGTTTGACCGATTGCAAGGGGCACAATTCTTTTCAAAAATCGATCTTCGCTTACGGATATCATCACCAAGATTAGAACCGAGGATATTCAAAAGACCGCCTTCGAAACTTCGGTATGGGCATTATGAATTCTTAGTCATGTCTTTCGGACTGACTAATGCTCCTGCGGCTTTCATGGATATGATGAACCGAGTATTCAAGGAATATTTGGATCAGTTTGTTGTTGTCTTTATTGATGACATCCTTATATATTCCAAAAGTCGTGAAGATCATGAGCACCATTTGAAGCTGGTACTCCAAAGGCTTCGTGAAAACAAACTATATGCCAAATTAAAGAAATGCGAGTTCTGGCTTGAGGAAGTAGCATTCCTTGGGCACGTGGTGTCGAAACATGGAGTATCTGTTGATCCGTGAAGATTGAAGCAATACAAAGTTGGGAGCAACCGTCGTCGATGGTCAAGTCGTAGCTTTTTGGGCTTAGTTTGGTTATTATCGAGAGATTCGTGGAAGGGTTTTCTCGAATCGCTACTCCATTAACTTCAACTAACTCGGAAGGATACAAAATTCGTTTGGAGCGAAGAATGCGATAAAAGTTTCCAAGAGCTTAAGAGGAGACTTATTTCTAAGACTGTTCTAACAATACCATCTGTTTGGGATGGATTTGTTATCTCTGATGATGCTTGAGTGCAAAGGTTAGGATGTGTTCTCATGCAATGTGGGAAAGTCATAGCCTATGCCTCGCGACAACTTAAAGAGTATGAGAGGAATTATCCTACTCATGATCTAGAGTTGGCGGCCGATCGTTTGCCGCTTAAAGATATGGAGGCACTATCTATATGGGGAGAAAGTGAAGATATATTCGACCATAAAAGCCTTAAATATTTCTTCACTCAAAAAGAACTCAACATCGCTAAGGCGGACGTTGGCTCGAGCTATTGAAAGACTACGACCACACTATTCAATACCATCCCGGAAAAGCGAACGTGGTAGGTGACGCGTTGAGTAGAAGATCATATGCAGAGAAGCGAGTGCGATGATGTCAAGTATATGCATAGAGCCAACTTTATTAGAAAAGTTAAGGTTGCTCAAGCCACCCACCCGGAGGCGATGCGTATGAAGAAGAAAGTACAAGAAGGAGCTATTCGAAGCGAGAATTGATGAAGAAGGAATACTTGAGTCCACTCTGAACTTTGTGTTCCTAACGACTGACGATTTGAAGTACAAGATTATGATGGAGGCACTGACAATACACCATTTGCAATCCATCCTGGAAGTACTAAAATGTATCGTGATCTTCGACATACATTTTGGTGGAACAATATGAAGAGAGAGATTGCAAAGTTTATCTCAATGTGTTTAACTTGTCAACGTGTAAAGGCGGAGTATCTAGTACCTAAGGGTCCATTGCAACCACTTGAGATTCCGAAATGGAAGTGGGAACACATTACCATGGATTTCGTTACGGGTCTTCCTACGGTTTCTCAGGGCATCAATGCTATTTGGGTTATTGTTGATAGATTAACCAAGTCTGCTCATTTCTTGCCGATACGGGAGACTTATTCACTTGAACGTCTTGCTAGTATGTACGTGAATGAGATTGTGAGATTGCATGGCATGCCTGTATCCATAGTTTCGGATTGTGACCCAAGATTCACTTCAAGATTTTGGGTTAGCTTGCAAAAAGCTATGGGCACGGATTTACGATTGATTAAAGATACCATCCTCAAACGGAAGGACAATCAGAAAGGACTATTCAAACTCTTGAAGATTTATTAAGGCTCTGTGTCCTAGACTTCAAGGGCAGTTGGGATAAGTATTTACCATTGGTGGAATTCTCCTACAACAACAGTTATCAGGCAAGTATAGGTGTAGCTCCATTTGAAGCATTATATGGACAAAAGTGTCGCTTCTCGGTATATGTTGGGACGAGGTGGGTGAAGCAACACCGTTGGGACCCGAGTTGATACGTGTGACTCACGGAAAAAGATCCAAATGATTCGACAACGTATACAAACGGCAGAAGATCGACAAAAGAGTTATGCGGATCTTCATCGAAAGGATGTGGAATTTAGTGTAGGGGATCATGTATTATTGCGAGTTGCTCCATGGAAGGGAGTTACAAGATTGGGGAAGAGAGGAAAGCTCAATCCACGATTTATTGGTCCATTTCAAATTCTTGACCGAGTAGGAAATGTAGCCTATAGACTTGCGTTACCTCCAAGTATGTCTCGTGTTCATAATGTATTTCACATATCTCATACTTAAGTAAATTTGTGAAAGACCAAACCACGTTATAGAATTAGAACCGGACGAGATAGCCGAAGACTTAATGTATGAGGAGGTACCTGTCAAGATTTTGGATAGGAAGGAGCATGTCCTACGCGCAAAGGTCATACACAAAGTTAAAGTTTTGTGGAGGAATCATGCTATAGAGGAAATGACCTGGGAATTGGAAACGGAAATAAAAGCGAGGTATCCTCACCTTTTCGAAACACCAGGTACGTACGTCAATTTCGAGGACGAAATTTCATAAGGAGGGGAGGTTGTAAGACCCCAACTTATTATTAATGAAATTTAATTTTCTCTATTTATTATTTTAAGGGTTGATTTGATTAATGTTGATAGTTAGGGGTAAAATACGCAAATACTTCAAAATAAGCAAGTGGTTATAAAATATTCATTGTTGTCGGGGAATATTCGTTTGGTCGTGGAATATTAAATGACTGTGGGAATATTAAATGCGACGTAGCAATGACCATGTGTGGGCCCCATAACTGAAAGCGATTGGATGAAGAAAACGACAAATATAAGTGGTTTAAAAATAATCTACGTAGTTATTCTGAATTATCTTTTGTTAAAATACCGGTGGTTAAAACACAAGAAGATTACCAGGTATTGCACCAATTATTGATTCTTACGTAAGAAGGCACTACTCAATAATGGTTACGATAATTCTTTATTCGAAAGATTTTATTGAGTTAATAATTGCTTGCGTTGATATTTTATATTGTTGTTGTTTCAATAATTGTCATTACACAAGATTTTTCATTATTGAAGCAATAATTCATATTATCTGAATAATATTATTAGATAACATTATTGGCAATGTCTAGAAAGTTACGTCTAAGGAGAGGTTTGGTCACCTAATTGCGGCGCCAAGAAGAAGAAATTCTTATTGGAAAGCCCCTCTTTCTGAGGAACTACACGGTTGTCAATATTGTGATTACGTAATATTATTTGTGAATAATTAATTATTGATTCATATGATGAGGAAAATATTGATTTTATGTAGATATAGATGGAGAAAATTTTAATGTGACAATTGTTGAAAATTGAAATTTTATCTTTTTCGATAAAATAATTTATTTAAATATATTATTATATTTTAATAATATAATAATGGTGATATTTTATAACGAATGTGGGATATATGAGTATACTGAGGAGGAAGAGTATTTTTGTTGCAATAAATGTTTAAAACATGTTAAACATGTTGGTGGACCCCATTTATTAACTGAAATTTGATTATAGCTTTGTAAAATCGCTTGGTTTGTGGATTTCTACTCAATTTCTATTTGGAATTTGGAAAAACTTTCTTCCGCAAAGTTGTAGAGAATTGAATTTCCTATAAAACTCATGAGATTCAATTTTCTGATGAAAGGGCTATTTATTATGAATTATTGAAGTTCCGAAGCTCCGAAATAATTGATTTTTGGAAGTTTAAAATATTTAAAATTAGAAAAACATTTTTTTCATTATGGTGTGTTACACATGTGGGTTGAATGAGCTGAATTCAGTTCTTGGAAGGTTGGCGTAGGAAATTTTATTATAAATAATAATATTATATTAAATTTTCTGCTTTGGTGTTCTAAGCATTTTTCTATAAATAGGGTGCTTAGGTTAGAATTGAAAATCACACCAGAAACTGAAGTTTTCTCTCTCTATATTATCGAGCGTATTCTTGTGAGTATTTTGAGTATACTTTGAGTATTGTTAGACGGTGCAAGTTCCTTCAAGATTATACCCTAGGTATTCCAAATTAAATACTAATTTTTCGAGGTAAGAGATGTTATTTTCTTCTCAAATGATATTATTTCTTCAATATCATTATGCTGAAATATTGGTTGAAACTTTTTATCAAATTTGAAACTTTTCCATGTCGGGGTTACTATTCATGAGTTACTATTCATGAGTTACTATTCACGAATTACTATTCACGAGTACTATTCATGAAGCGTGAAGATGTTTTTTGGGAAATTTCTATCTTTTGGTGTCGGAGTTACTATTCACGTATACGGCACTATTCACTAAAAAATAAAATTTCTTCTTTTTGTCCAAAATATCTATTCTGGATACTAGCTTTGATTGTATCCATGTTTTGATCATTCTTGAATTTTACACCACTATGATTATTTTTGAGGTATTTTTTTTGGGCGTGGATAAAACAAAAGTACGAATCCTTAATCCTTAATCCTTGTCATTTTGTTTCACCGGATTCGTTTCTTTAAAAATATTTTCATCATCCTCGGTCTTAAATGATGATATTATGGAATATCTTTGGCTTTGTGAGTGCAAGATGAATGATTTCGATGAATATCTTTGGTAGTAGTGCAAAGATGAACAGTGTTTAGATGAACATGACCAATCGATGAATATCTTTGGCACAGTAGTGCAAAGATGAATATTTGATTCCAGATATATATTGATTGATGTTACAGGGATAAAAGATAGATTTATGAACTTTTAAATTCATACATAGAAGATAGTAGTTTGCATTTTCTACTTAACTCTTCTAATGAATTATTATTTCATTTAATAATATTGATTTAAAATTTGTTGTCTATTGTATTCTATTAGATTTTTCCTGTTGAAGACTAACGATAATTTGTTGTATATTATCTTAGTCATAATATTCTTTCTTCGGGCTAGTTGAGCTCACCCTTTTCCTTTTTGTTCCATTTTTCTTCTCGGGAGGCGAGAATATAAGCGAGTACGCAGTCGGGGTATGGAATGAAGGTTTTAGAAAGGATTGTTTAGTAGTCCTCACCATTTTTGTAAAATAATGTATCAATAAATGTGATGAGGATTTATTTGAGTATAGATATTGTCTGAAGATAATATTTGTATTCAAACTCACGCTTTCTTGTTGTAATAATAAAGTTGTAGTTGTTTCTGTACCATGTATTGACAACTCAGAATAGGTGATGTATACCTATTTTGGGGGCGTCACACTATAGGCCATAGTTCCTACTCGATCGAGGATTTCAAATGGGCCAATTAAATCGAGGGTTGAGATAACGCCTTCTTGAACCTTCTTCTTCACATTCATCGATTCAAATGTAGCTTGAGTGGCTTTAACTTTATCGATTAAAGTCGATTCTACTCGTATATTCATTAACTTCACGTGGGTCTCTAGAGTCTTTAACTCTATCTTCATCATTTGTAAGTTATACGAAATGGGTTTTTTGTGTTAACAACATCGCACTCGTAAACGTATACGATCTTCTACTCAACGCATTGGCTACCACGTTCGCTCTTCCACGATGATATTAAATGGTATAGTCGTAATCTTCAATAGCTCGAGCCAACGTCTTTGGCGCATTATACGTTCGTTTTGGTTGAAGAAATATTTAAGGGTTTTGTATTGGGGTCAATAAAAAATTTGATTTCACGCTCTAGGGTTAGGCTAAGAAGTCTTCAGGGAATACATCAGGAAATTTATTAACAATAGAAATATTATTCAAAACTGTGACCCTCATCCAAGACTTAGATAGCACGTCACATTGATACCTATCAACTTGCCACCGTTATTCACGACGTCTCATTACGGAAAGTCTTGCTTCGGTGCATTTCACACAAGGAAGTCACCAGATAAAGGCTCGGGGCTCTTTACTTATGGCTTGATATAACAGTGATTGACTTTAGTGGTTTGATTGCTTGAATTCGCATAACAGGTTGGTTAGGAATATGAAAGCGAACAACCTTACAAAAATAATCAATTTTGGCATGATGAGTAGTTAAACAAGCGATTCCTAAAATCACATCAAGGGCAAGTATTTTCAAAGAGATAAGATCGACAGGTAACGTGAAAGTGTCGATTTGAATCAACAAGATTTATAAACAGTGGAGGTAACGAAGGTTTCTCCTAACGGAGTTTCAACCAATAAGTCAAAGTCTAATTTCTCTGGGGTCAAATTTAAACGTTGAACGCAAGCAAGAGAGATAAAATAATGGGTAGAACCCGTATCTAATAAGGTATAGACTTCGCAAGAATTTATAATTAACTAACCCGTGATAACTTCGTTCGGGTTATTCGCTTTTTGAGAAGTCACGACAAAAGCTCTTCCTGAAACCACCGACTTTGTTTTGTCCATATCCGCCTTTGGTGCCACCGTCCCAACTGGACTTGACTTTGGTGCCCGACAAAATCGGGCTGGGTGACCTTCTTTTCCACAATTGTAACATGCTTTGGACTGCATCGTGCAACTTGGACTGATGTGTTCCTCCCCTCCGCATTTGTAACATACGACCGGCGGTCGTTCTCCTTTCTTAATAGGTGCTGGTGCTGCTGTCTTTCCATCGTTGTTGAACCTTCTCTTCTTGAAATTTCCACTTCTATTATCTTGGCCATGATTACCACCGAAGTGGTTTTCCATTCTTGGCATGATAATTTCCTCCACGATGGTTATCATTGTTCCGATGGCCGTTGCCACCGGTACAATTATTAACGTGTTGTTGGTCGTTGCCTTTTGGTTGTGCTGACTCATTATCGCGCTCTAATAACTGAGCCCTATTCACAACATCTAAATATAAATAAAGTTTATGAGAGATAAGGTATTGAAGTATCTTGGGTTTCAAACCTCTTAGAAACATCCGCGTCATTCTCTCCTCATTATCAACCAAGTGGGACGCAAACGGAGACAACTCGGCAAACTTAGCTTCGTACTGCGCCACGGTCATATTTTTTTGCTCAAGCTTGATGAACTCTACCTCCTTTATGTGACGAATACTTTCAGGAAAGTACTTATCGTTGAACAGCTCTTGGAACTTCTCCCAAGACATTTTGAGTGCGGCAGGTTGAGTATTCTTTATAGATTCCCACCAGTAATCTGCCTCTGCTCTCAACATGAAGGTGGCAAAGGGAACCTTTTGATCCTCGGAGCATCCCAAGACATTAAATATCTTGTTGATATGCTTTATCCACGTCTCCTCCTTAAGTGGTTTTGGCTCTCCAAAAAATTCCGGTGGTCTCAGCTCCTTTAAATGTTTTGCGGTGACCGTCCGAGAGTTATCAGTGTTTCCACCTCCATTTTGGACAGGAGCCGCCTTCACCTGAAGTTGCATGAATTTCATAAAACCTCTGAACATCCCATCGTTCATCATTTGATCATTGTTGTTTACCTGAGGATTATTGTCTTCCTGTTGCACATTATCCTGGGTATTAATCTGTGGTGACTCAACGGTCTCATGTGCTTCATTTCTTATCTCAACATTTTCGCATGCCATTTTCAAATACTGCCACAAAACAAGGGATAATTATCATATAACATATTATCCCTATACTCTGACCGACCAATTAAATAACAAATAAACTTAGGTAGGTCATACTAGTGAAGGAATTCTCCGTCTCTCCCCTCCTAGTTCTTGTCTCACATCTCACCGTGGATCATATCCTAAGCTTTGATACCAATAACATGACGCCCCCAAAACAGGTATACATCACCCATCTTGGGTCACCAGAAAATACATGGTACATAATTCAAATACAACTTAATTATACAACAGTCGTGTAATATACGACAAAACATAGCTGAGAGTTTAAACAGTAATGTTGCCTTCTAGACAATATCCACTCTCAAATAGAGTCCTCATTACATATTTTGTCACACTATTTTATAGAATAGTGAGGACTACTAATACACCATCTCGGACCATTACTTCGTTCCCCGACTAGTCCCGGCTACGTTCTCATTTTCTAAAGAGAACAATGAAAGTAAAAGGGTGAGCTCAACTAGCCCAGTAAGAAATATTATGACTAAGATAATGTAGAATAAATTATCATTAGTCTTCAACAATGTTAAACTGATAAAATATAATAGACATCAAGTTTAACTGCAGCAAAAAAAAAAATAATCCATTAGAAGAGTCAAGTAGAGCATGATATCTACTATCTTCTATGATTTAAAATGTTTTCATCAATTTTTATCGCTGAGACTCAGCTTAATAAATAAACCACATCATCGAGTCATCCCTACACTACGGGCCAATGATATTCATTAATTCATCAATGGTCATGACTATACTGAATAATCCTTGGTCATAATCATACCAAAAACTGTCCATCAATGCACTACAGGCCACTGAGGACTTTTACCACATCATTTATAAGATTACAGGTCATGATTATACCGAATAATCCCTGGTCATAATCATACCAAGTCCATCTATGCACGTAAGCCAAAGATGGCTTGCATCACAATATAAGCATGAGGATGATGACAATAACATAATAATTTAATAAAACAAGTTCAAGGATAAATTTTAAAGATTTAAAATTTTAGTTTATCCAGAAATCAATAATGTCTAAATTGTTAACATGATACTTCTTTGTGGAGTAAAATTCAAGAATGCTCAGAAGAATATTTCCATGAAAAGATACTGGATGAAGCGCAAAATATCCGTGATATTCTACTAATTTCATGGAGTATAGAAGCCAAAACTTTAACCAACTGAGTATAATAGAATATATGTAACTGCAAATGAATTTTAACCCGCTATGCGGTAATCCACGTAGACAGATCATTTCCACAATTTAATAAGGAATGAATACAAAGGATCATTCTGAAAGTAGTATGCACACAAGCCAATCATGTTTGATGATAAAGCATATACTTTGTAACAATCTTATTCATTTATTAAATAAAGAGTATTAATTTATTAAAGGCTTTTAATTATCTACATGATGCTGTTTTATAATATGTGATAAACCCATAGTTTTAAGCAATACTTTTAGAATAATGATGATGATCATTCTAATGAGATCTAAATTCTTAGAAAGCTTAAAACTAAAATAGTTCCCAATCATTGGATTACTAAATTGGGGATTAGTGAATCCGGATAGATTGGTACATACGTTGTTTCATTGCTCATTGGATGAGGATGATTGATCTCATGATCATTTGTGTGGAGACACTAAAGCAAGTATGTAGGTGCTTATTAGAGAATAAGTTCATTTGAACGTTGGCTCGCTAAGGAATACCTAATGGAGTTTTACTTTTGTCAATAGGAATTCTGTAGTGATAGTAGTACAGTGATCCTTGGACTTGAGAGCATCATAGTATCTTGTGTATGATGAGTTATACTTTGACTTATTCCTTAAGACCCTTAGGGTATATCAAAGGGTATGCTTGGGTATAACAAGTTGTACATGGAGAGAATATATGATCAATAAAGAATCTACCACTTCTATTAAAAGAAGAGAAATGTCCTATGTGATTTGATAAATGACAACCTAGTAGTCCTTGGCCAAGGCAGAATGAAATTAGAAATGAGTTTCTAATTTGCATTATTTGGAGTTGTGCATTTAAGAGTCGAAATACATATAATTAAATAAAATAAGACTTGACAGTAATTCCATGTCTTATATTTAATTGGAACATTGTATGGTGGAAGGATTGAATTGTACGGTAACTATTTACTCAAAGGTTATTTTATGATTAATGTTGAAATCTATATTATCCGGAAAGTCGTTGATCGCTAGGGAGGCGTATCCTATTGTAGAATAAATATTATTTATTTAAATAAATTAATTGTTTAATTTATTTATTTAAATAAGATTAGAATTGTTCTAATTGATTTATTCACAACCGGTTTAATATGGAGAACCTAAAGGGTCACACCATAAAAGGAAGAATAATTATTTAAGAAGTTAATGGCATAATCGTAATAATATGTTATGTATATTTAATTTAATCTATGGTGATAGAATAAATTAAATAGCTTAATATTATTATTTAATATTTTAGAAATATTAAATATAAATTAATAAGAGGAGTCTTAATAATATTATTACAATTATTATTATTATTTTAATTTCTAAAAGAGTTTAGGAATTAATTTAATATAAGTACTCTCATTTATTCCTAATTGGATGAGGAAGGAAAATTAGTTAAAGGAGTTTAATTAATTATCCCTAATAAGATTAGGGAGCCCTTTAATTAAAAGGGTTTAATTAAATAATACCTTATTTTAATAGGGTTACTTGATATCTATATAAGAGGAGTCTTATATCAGATATCAAGACAACGTGATAATTCCAATGGTTGGAGAGTACGCTCCTTTTCTATAGAAATAGAAAAACTAGGGTTTAGCCAACCACCCATCTTCTTGAATCCTTCTTCTTCCTTGGTGGATCACCTCTAGAGGCCAAACACTTGGGTGGCTAACGTTGATCAAAGGAAGGAACCAAACCCGGTGGATTCAAGTTGAAGGCGAAAAGAATTGGAGGTGAACTTGTACCTGAGGAAGCTCGGATCTTCAAGGGTATGATTCTTGTTCTTCAATTTTTCGTTTAATTAATAATTGTGCATAAAGGGTGATCCGAGTATATGGTTTATAAAAATTTTTAAACTCTGATTTTTACACGTTTCTGCTTATTTTTGCAATTTGATTGCGTTCTTGAATATTACAAACCTAACAGTGGCATCAGAGCCAAACCTTTATGCGAATTATTAATTGTTCAGATTTGATATGTATGTTGATATGTGTTTAGAACAATTTTATTGAGCATAATTTTGTTGTATAAAATTTATTTAAAAAAAAATAAAAAAATAAAAAAAATAAAAGGAAAAAACCGTTATAATATATAATGTGGATGGTGATTCCTATTAAAGGGATATCATGAAGCATTCACATGGCCAAAGATGAGGATTATCTTGAATTTCTTTTTTGCGTGATCCGTTATTTATCTTTTTCAAGGGAAGTTCTATATATCATGGTTACTTTAGTTTATAGATCATCACGTGGCAATAAAATGTTTGCAGTAAGATTTCTATGATTAACGGATTGACGTGCTTAACGGTTAGTATTATATATATATATATAATTAAAATATAATATTTATTTTAATCTTAAAATAAAAATATTTATTTTAATTTTAAAATAAAAGAGTTTATTTTAATTATAAAATTAAATTTCATGGTAACTAATTAGAGTTGGAATTGGATTCCATGATAACTAATTGGAGTTGAAATTGAATTTCATGTTTTCTTAAATAAAGGAGTTTATTTAGATATGAAATAAGATTTCATATTATTCAAAATAAAGGAGTTTATTTGTGAATAGGAAAGTGAATCCATATTTCCTTAAATAAAGGAGTTTATTTAGATATGAAATAAGATTTCATATTATTCAAAATAAAGGAGTTTATTTGTGAATATGAAAGAGAATTCGTGTTTCCTTTAATAAAAGTTTTTTTACATGGAATTGGATTTCATAATTAATTAAAATAAAGGAGTTTATTTTGATTAAAGATTTTGATTAAAATAAAATAGTTTATTTTATTCAAAATTAGATAAGTTAAAATAAAATAGTTTTATTTTGATTTAAATTTGGATTAAAATAAAGGAGTTTATTTTGATTCAAAATTAAATTTTATACTAACTAAATTTTCCCATTAAATGATATCAATATATATATTGAATGTTTATTATTCATCAGATGAATGTTATGTATTGATGCATATGGTGATATGTATGATAATAAATGAGATTGATTATGGACAATTGACCAATGTGATTGGATTTTATTTTAGTTGGATGCATGAATGTATGGGTTTTATTAAATGGGGTCTTCGTACCTCGTCTTCTCTAATTTTTCTTTCAATGTAAATTCTATCTCCTCCTATGTACTTCCCTCGATCACGATCAAGGTTTCTATTTATTTTAAATAGTTTTGTAATAGGAATAGTTAGAATTAATTTTGAAAAATTGGAGATCAAGGAGCAAGGAGTGCTTGAAGACCCGTTTGTAATGGAGCCCGGGTTTAAATGTAATAGTTATATTTAAATATTATTTCTTGCACCCCTAGGGTTTGACCTTTTGGTTCACTTGGTGGCTCTAGTGAACCAAACTAGAATAAAAGTCCATAATCAATCGAGTAGAATATATAGATTTCTATGTGCATGCTTATACTATATATATTATATAATATGCAAACATGCTTCGCATGTTAAATTAATATAACGCGTATTTTATATATATATATAATGCAATGCTGCCATTAAACAAGATGAGACAAATTAATAACAACCCCTCAATTTTTTATATTAAGTCCTAAGCGTTCAAAGATATTTGGAATATCGAACGTCGCCTTTCTAGCATGATAAAATTAATAGAGTATTAAATATTTAATATGAGTTTGTTGTGTCACCACAAGGCAAGTATTAAGTATTTAAGATGTTAATTATCACATTTGATGCTTATAAAGAAAATTGAACAATATTGTTTTGTCGTGTCACCACAAGGATGATATTTTTCTTTTTGAATATATGGAGTGCTAGGTTGGACTTAACTTGGATAATTTTGATTCGGATGTGCCACCACTTGATCAAAATAATCTAAGAGGCAAAAGAAAAGGAGTTGCATAGTTGATGTAATTGACAAAAGTTGTCTACCTATTTATTTATATATAGTTTGTTGTGTCACCACAAGGCTATATACATTTGAAATGGGATCCTTATTCTCACTAGCAAATCTTTAATTAGATTTTGCCGAACTATATAAGTGAGGTAATATAGTTTGAAAAAATAGTGGGAGATACCAATTTAAAACAAGACCTAAATTATTTTGGTAATTAATAAAAGAATGTATGTTAAAATGTTGTTAATTACAAATTCATTTACATAATTTTACAATGTCTAAAATTACTATCAATGCGAAGCATATTAGATGCTAAATTAACGAATCAATTAAGCGGATTGGTTAAGGAATTTGAGAATAGTTCTCATAGTTTGAAAAGCTATCTTATGTCCTTATCGCCTATCCTCCGCAATGGTTGCGAGATAATGCCTCGAGGAAGAGATTGCTACTTTTAGAAAGTGGAAAGATGATGCACAATTGGCTCAATGCATCATGCTCGCATCCACGAGTAACGAGCTTCACGTCGGCATGAAACTATGGATGCTCCTACTATATTCCCGCACATCAAGTAGTTGATGGTGAGGAAAGTAGGACCGATAGATATCGAGATATCTAAGGAGCTCTTCCGATCTAGAATGACCAAGATGACACTACAAGATGCGGATAAAGTCCTTAACATTATCAATTTGATTGATCAATTAGGACAATGAGTTTTTTCATGGATAGAGAGTTGAGTCAAGATTTGATCTTGCACTCACTCCCGGACTCCTTTCACAATTGTTGTGAATTTTTCATATGGACAAGCTAGATATCAGCCTCGCTGATTTGCTTAACGTGTTGAAAAATGTTGAGAGTCACTTTCCAAACAAGAAAAACCAAGTCTTACTGGTAGGGGCCAAAGGATCTTCTGAAAAGAAGAACGATTCAAAGAAGGTAAATGAAAAGGCAAAAACAAAGGATAATAAGAACAAAACTGATACGGATAGCAAAGAAGTTTGCTTCCACTACAATAAGCATGGACACTGGAAAGAAACTGCGAGAAGCACCTTGCAGTGGCTAACCAAAGAAGCTTAATGAAGTTTTGGTTACAAATACAAATTTGCTCATGATTTAAAATAATTTTTTCTTTAAGTCAATGTTCTACTTGGGTATTGGATACCGACTTTGGTTATCATAAATATAGATTTATGAAGGGACCAAGTAGAAGTAGAAAGCTAAACAAATATAAGTAATCCTATGTGCGTGAAATGTAACAAAGGTTGCCATATTAGCCATAGAAACTTATAGTTTAGCAATGCCCACGGGCAAATCTATTAAGTCAATAAGTTATTATTGTATTCCAGTTCTTGTTAAAAATATTATTTCCATTTTATTGTTGGACAATGAAATCTTTGGTATTATAATTAAGAACAATGTTGTTCTATTTATAATAATAATGTTTTGTATAGAATCGAATATTACTTAATAAATTTTGTATACTTGACTTACATGAAAATAATTTTGCATATTGAACAAATTAGTATAAGAAAAGGAGATGATCATTCAAAGAGTTGAATGTGTGTATTTGCTAAAATACAAGTGTGAATTATTTGAAAGGTTCAAAGAATTCGTAAGTGAAACAAATTGGCAATGTATTAAGATTCTTTGATTAGATCAAGGAATAAATACTTGTGCAATAAGTTTCTAGATCATCTCAAATGGTTTTCTCACAATGGACACATCCCGATCTGCAATAATTGATTGATGTATCCGAATGAAAATAATACCTTGTTGAACATGGTACGGTCCAAAATGATTTTACCGACATTCCAAAGATCCTTCTAGGATCATGTCCTAGAAATGGTCAGATATCTACGAAAGGTAACCTCAAAATCCAAATTTCAAGACTCCATAAAAGTTATGGATGTGGAGGATTCCTAATCTTAAGTATGTTAAGATAAGGGTTGTCCAACTTATGTGAAAAGGTTTCAAGGATAAGCTTGTGACAAGATTTGACATGTACTGATTTGTGGGATATCCTAAAGTAAGTTTAGGGTATATGTTCTATAATTCTACTTAGCAAAAGGTGTTTGTTACGAAACACGCGCTTTCTAAGATAAAGGTGTTTATCATTAAAAGGGGCTAGTGGGAGGATAATAGATCTTGAAGAGTTCAAGAACCACAAAATACTATAAGTCAAATAAGAGGAACACAGTAGATAGACCTATTATACCACCAAATGAATCGTAAATCGAATAGTACCAAAGATACCTAGGAGGTATGGATTCATCATGGATGATGATGATGAGGTACACATCATAGAAGATGATGATCCGAGTTACATTCGATGAGGTAAGACTTCTAGTGTGTACAAAAGGGTCGATGGAGCGCCGTGAAATTTCTAGTATTATATGTTGATATACTACGGATGAGGAATAACATACCAATGCTATAATCAGTAAAGATAAAGTTGTCTAAACATTCCTCCATGAATGATTTGGAAGAGTATCTTAATTGGGGATATAAATCTATATAGATAGATTTAAGAGGATGCTCGACTTAACCCAAGGAACGTATATTCATTTGATGCTAAAGTCGTTTAGCATGGCAAGCTCCAAGAGATGTTTCATGTTGATGAGCCATGGAGTGTATCTCTCTTAATAGTCCCCACAAACTCCTGAAAAGAGAGATCGCATGAGTGACAATCATGTATGTAATGAAATATACGAGACCTAATGTTGATCAGTCATATTCTGGAGAAGTTCACTGTGAGACAGTGAAAAACATCTTAAAGTACTTAACCGGCACTAAGGATGTGATCAGATTTATGGTGAGTCTAAATTAAAACTAGAGGGCTTAACAGACTCAAGTTTTTCAGACAGACCAAGATGACAGAAAAATCCACTTTAAGGTAAAGCATTATCTTAAACGGTTAGTGCGATGAATTGAAAGGTTCCAAACAAAGAAAGAGTTCTTTGGTTTAGTGATAAGGACAAAGTATATATCTATAAATGAAGCTGCAAGTTGATTGTTTGAATTAAAAGTTCATTACAGAACTAGGAATAGTTCCTAAGTCTCATCTTGGATCTAAACATGTGTTGTGGCACTTTCATTTGATTATTAGAATCATTGAAAGATGGGAAATCACTATAGAGATAGTGGACTCTCATGAACAACATTACATATCCATTAACTAAAGCTTATCCAACAAAGAGGGATAATCGTCACTTAGAGAAGAAGAGTATGAGATACCATGACGCTTGACTTTAGTGCAAGTGGGAGATTGAAAGTAGTATGCACACAAGCCAATCATGTTTGATGATAAAGCATATACTTTGTAACAATCTTATTCATTTATTAAATAAAGAGTATTAATTTATTAAAGGCTTTTAATTATCTACATGATCTTTGTTTTATAATATGTGATAAACCCATAGTTTTTAAGCAATGCTTTTAGAATAATGATGATGATCATTCTAATGAGATCTAAATTCTTAGAAAGCTTAAAACTAAAATAGTTCCCAATCGTTGGATTACTAAATTGGGGATTAGTGAATCCGGATAGATTGGTACATCGTTGCTTCTTCATTGGATGAGGATGATTGATCTCATGATCATTTGTGTGGAGACACTAAAGCAAGTATGTAGGTGCTTATTAGAGAATAAGTTCACTGAACGTGGCTCGCTAAGGAATACCTAATACAGGATATTCCAACATAGTAATAAAGAATGGAATAACAGAAGAATTCACCAGGCATGCGATAGGCAAGCACAGACGTGTTATTCCAATGAGAATAATAAAGAATGTAATAACAACGAATTCACCAGAATGCGATAGAATCAAGATGCATGACGTTTATTCCAATGAATAATAAAGAATGGAATAACAACAGAATTCACGAGGCATGCGATAGGCCATGCAGACGAGGTTATTCAAATGAATAATAAAGAATGGAATAACAGAAGAATTTCACCATGTATGCGGTACTTCTCATAGACAGGTTATTCCAACATAATAATAAAGAATGGAATAACGACCCTTACGAGTATTAAAAGAAAATAACTCTCTTCATGAATATGAAAGAATAATACCCCTTATCTTAGAAAGAAGAGTATTTCGACTGGTAGGGCGAGGATATTCTTGAAGAAAACTTATACTATTTTCTACGCTCAAAGCTTTCTTAAACTCTAAAGAAATACGCTCAAGATTATAGAAGAAGAATTCTCTGAATTTCTGGTGTGATTTCAATTCTAACTAAGCATCCCATTTATAGGAGAATGGAAAGGATACTATGCAATAAAATATAATATATTCTATTTATAATATATATATATATATATATATATTATTTAAAATCTAATAAAACAAATAACTTTATAAAAGTATTCTATTTTATATAAAAAGATTTTACTATGCAAACACAATGCAGGCACTATGCAAACACTATGCATAATAAAATATAATATATTCTATTTATAATCTAATAAAACAAATAACTTTATAAAAGTATTCTATTTTATATAAAAAGATTTTACTATCTGCAAACACTATATCTTGAGCCTTATGCATAATAAAATATATTATATTCTATTTATAATCAAATAAAACAAAACTTTATAAAAAGTATTACATTTTTATATAAAAAGTTTTCTGTTTTATTACATTTATAATAATAATAAAACAAAATTCATCATCATTATTATAATTCACACTATTAATCGATCGTGTCGTTCCCGAAAGAGGGGGGCTTTCCAATAAGGATTTCTCCTATATCGCGCGCATTAGGTGACCAAACCTCTCTCCTTGTGAACTTCTGACATCGTTAATATTGCAAATAATTATATTAATAACTTTGTTATCTCAATTATTGATTTAATAATATATAAAATATCGACAATAATTGAATCAAATAACGTGAGATACTATGCAACAATTCTTCGTAGCAATAATTGAACAAAACTGAGTGACTTCTCACGTAAGCATCAATAATCAATACTGGTGTCTTTATATGCAACCACGCCAGACATATTCTTTCTTTTTAACACCGGGTGTTTCAACAGTTAACGGTAAAAACTTCCGCCGTTATTTTTATAAAAATATTTTTATCGTTTTCTCAATCTGATAATAATTTCATTGTGGGGTCCCCCAATGATTGTGACGTTGTACGAATATTCCCTGTTAAAATGAATATTCCCCGACCAATCGAATATTATATAACAACTTGCGTACTTTGCAAAATTTATATATACTACCCACAACTATAACATTATCTCAAATCCATACCATAATATTCAAAAAAATATTTCGAGAAAATTAAATTTTTATTCGTAAAATTTGGGGTTATATATATATATATATATATATATATATATATATATAGCAATTCAGAAATGGACTGGTCTGTTGGCGGCAGAGTCGGTCCTGGGTTTTCTAAGGCTCAGGGTAAATTTTCTCAAGTGTGCCCTTTTATACAAATTAAATAAAAAATAAATAAATTATCAACTAATTATTTTTATTAAAATTATAAGAATTTACAAAAGATAAGGAAGAACACTTTAAAATGTCATCGAAACAAAGAATCATTACATGTACCTACAAAATAAAAATATCAATGAATTTGGCAAAACTAATGAAATACCCATTGTAGTTGGAAAGTTTTACTGATTACACAATTGAACTTTTAAATTTTCAAATTACCCCACTAAACTAATTATTATTTTGAAATTGGGTTATTCCGTTATAAAAAATAAACGGACGTTAATTTTTTATCTACAAAACTAATGAATTACCCACTATAGTTGGTACGTTCTTCGATTACACCATTGAACTTTTAATTTTTCGATTACCCCATTAAACTAATGAAAAATGATTATTTTAAATATTTTAAAAATAATTATTATTTTTCAATAAAAAATATTAGAAACTTTAATTTTTTTTCATTAAATGAGTAAAGTTTCATAAAATATAGATTTAAAAAAATTAAAGTTTTATGAAACCTTACCGATTAAAAAAAATCCTTTTGAAAATAAAGTTTATTTTTTGAATCTATATTTTATAAAATTTTACTATTTTTTTTTAAAATATGAAGAATTTTCCAATTTTTTTCTTGAAAATAATATTTATTTATAAAAATATTAATTTCTTTTTGAAAAAATTGAATTAGTTTTTCTATTTATCTTTTCTTTGTTTTTTATTTTAATTTCTATTTTAGTTTTTTTTTAATTTCTAATATTAAGAATGGGTCATTTTGTTAAAAAATTAAGTAGACATTAATTTAATTTTAAATCACTTTAATTTTTTTTGAATTTATATTTTATGAAACTCTACTCATTTTATGAAGAAAAAAGTTTTAAATATTTTTACTTAAAATAATAATTATTTTAAAAATATTTAAAATAATTATTTTTAATTAGTTCGATGGGGTAATTTGAAAATTAAAAGTTCAATGGTGTAATCAGTAAAATGTGCCAACTACAGTGGGTAATTCATTAGTTTTGTAGATAAAAAATTAACGTTCGTTAATTTTTTTTAACGGAATGACCCAATTTCAAAATAATAACTAGTTTAGTGGTGTAATTTGAAAAATTAAAAGTTCAATGGTGTAATCAGTAAAACCTACCAATTACAGTGAGTATTTCTTAGTTTTGCCCAATGAAATTCAAACCACAAAACGTCATTTGAAATTTCTTGTTGCACTTTTAGATGCAAAATCATCAATTATACTATCATATTTAATATTTTTAACATATCATTTTTAATGCATAATATCGCTAATCTTTTTATTATTTTATTTTTTTTATACACATAAATACGTAGTTTATAAAAAAATTTGGGTCCCCCCTCAACTATGGGCCATGAACGGTTACCCTGTTGGCCCTTGCCCAGGGCCATCTCTGGTTGACGGACCAGTCTTTAGAGATGGATCCGTCGTTAAAGCTCATAACAGGCATGTCCGTCGCTAAATATATATGAGACCGATTTATAATTAATGTTATAAATTTAAAATTATCTTTACAACAGATCGTGATCGTTCATCCATATATCTATATGTATAACTTTCATTTTTGTAATGTAAGTACACTTTATTGTACATAAAATAGAGTAAAGAGAGATAATAAAATTTGTTAGTATTATGATACTTAAAAAAAAGAATCATATCTTGAATTGACTTAAATAATTATAATAATTCTTATATTTTTTAAAAAAAGTATTATATTTTATTTTATCTCATAGATTTTAGGGGACTTGAAATAAAAATATTAAAAATTTATAGGTTATAAGAAAGTTCAAAACATCCAGGGTATAAACCCCCCGCCACCTACAGTGTGGCTCCGTCCCCACATGCACGACATGTTTGGGTTGTACGTGGAAATTAAACGCATTTGAAAATATTATTTGTTTGACTAAATTTTAAACGTGAATAATTAATTCATGTAACATAACATCTAAAATTAGCTAACTGGATAATGTTAATAATTGGTTTCATTTTAATATCAATACTTATTCGAGCTCCCCCAATTAGACTAATCAATTAAAGTGAAGTCCTGTATGTATCTGCTGTCAAGGATTTAGGATATGTAAAAATGAAAATTTTGATTATATATATATATATATATATACGGTCGGGATCAGTCATCTTATTTATTTCTTCATTCAATTCTTCTTTTTTCGACGACGGACCAAGATTCATTGAGTTCGGTCATATGACCGTCGTCTATACTTTTAATGCGACGCTATATGTTATCTATCGCTAAAAAGTATAGACGACGGTTGTATATGACCTAATCCCTCGTCCGTCGCTAAAAAAGGGTGAATAGTGAGTAAGAAGATAAGTGATATCTTGATCTCTCGCTTTTATATATATATATATACAAAAAATGGATCTATAGCAATTACTAATTGTTATATATAAAAAATGGACAAAAATCATTATTAGCGTCCAATACATGAACCAACAACTGAAATATATTGAAGAATGATCCATAATACGTATACTATGGATCAAAAATAGACAAAAAATATCTCTATCGTCCAATACAGGAACTAAGAGTTGAGATTAATATATATATATAGATTCACATTTACTATGAAAAGTAAAATACTGAAGAAATTAACTAATGGTTTCAGAATTCATGCTGAGTAGTGAGTAACACTTTAGCATTAATTAAGGTCACACATTTCATTTCAGAATCTTCAGTCACAAACATCATCGCAAGTGCCAAAATTATTTTAATTTATATCATATAAATTATTTATAAAATAAAACTCTTTCACATCAAGGCTCTTGAGGAGCACATAATTATTCTTACAAGTTCAGTTGATGTTAATATTTCTTCATCTTTATTCTCACTAGCATCATACTACCCAAGTACTGTTAATTAAGACATGAAAAGAGGAATATATAAACTTAATACCTTATTCCAATGGTTACTTAATAGTTCAGGTCTAGATATAATTACTCAATTAGTTATATTAAAACAATTCTATTTGTAAAATTTATAAATTTTAATAAAGATAATATTGTTCTATATTGTCAATTAATTGTTGAGGTACCGTGTGATAGTAAAATTTCATATCAGAACTTAAAAAAAATATTAAAGACATATATACTCTAATGAACCACAAACTTAATAGGTTAACCATTTGGGTCACAATTTAGTTTTAGATGAACATGTATGAGGCGGATAATATTTCCAACAATAGTGATCATTAATCAAGGAAAAGGGAATTAGTTGTATTGGTCTAACAAATAAAGAGATATGATGATGAAGACAACGATGTTGATGCAGAGAGTGTGGATTCCGTGGATGGTATGGATAGTACACAAATGTTGCAAATGATGTGGATTATGATAACTCGAAAAATTTATGAGACTTGTAAATAAGATCTCAAATAATTAAATAAAGGTTTAAAGAATAAAACCTAGATTTGAAAATAGAGGAATGACTACAAATTTTGAAAAAAACATATATGGTTTAATATCTAAAATAAGGTAAATAAATTAAATGTGAACGATAGAAAGGTTGAATAGTAAGATATTACTAACACTCATTTTACGAGTTTTTAAATGCGAAGAAAAAAAAATAGAAAACTTAAATTAGAAATGAAAAAAATAATAATAGAAAACTTGAAGTTTTCCTTTTTTGTGTTGTTCGAAGTTTTAATAGAAAAGAATAAAAAATTTAAAATTGAGGACATGAGTTGTAATTTAAAATTTATTATATTAAAAGTTGATGATAATATGGGAATTATAAAAATATTACTTATTCCAATTTCTTTTTCGTCCAAATCAGGCCAATTTTGGACAGAAAACTTTGACAGGAAAAGTGGCCAAGTTTTCTATCCGCTTATTAAAAAACTCAGAAACATAAGAATTGGAAAGAAAACTTAAATTTTCCGTCCATTTCTTTTTTTTTCCTGTCCATTTTAAAACTCAAAAACAGAGCGTAAGGTATTAAGAATATGACAAGTCAAAACAATATATATGGCAAGCCATATGATCATAGTAAACAAGCCTAAATATTTAATTATTAAGAGTACTTATAAGGACACAAGTTATCAATATGATATTCTAAAATTAAGAATATGACCAAAATATATTGAAAAGTTGGATTAATAAAATTTATTATGTCAAGTCATTTGAAAAGGCTTATTGAATGTAGCAAACTAAATAAAGATGTTTTAATTGACATTGAATTAAATGTCTAGCCTAATATAGCAGAATATTAATTATTTATCAATGAAGTGAATACTTATGACTAATGTAGAGAATGTGCATGATTGAAGGAGTACTTATTTAAAGTCCAAAGTAAGTGGACGAGAAACCTTAATTGAATAATTAAGAAAATGTAAAATTTATGAGACATGTCCCAAACAATTTATTGGATAGCCCAAACTTGGGAGGACTTTCTAGAAGCAACTTATAACTCAAAATTGGAGTTAGAGATAGAATTTTGAAACACGGACTTCTCGGTTGCGTCCAAAACATCAAGTTTAGTCAGAAAAAGCTGTAAACACGAAATGTGTCAGGGTTGACTTTTTTGTTAAAGTCAATAGGTGACTTTTATGGAGAAAAGTCAAAATCAGAGTTAGGAGTGGAATTTGGAAACACGGATTGGATATTTGAATCCAGAACATCGAAATTAGTGAGAACAGGCTGTAAACACAAATATGTTGGGATTGACTTTTTGGTTAAAGTCAACTATTGACTTTTCTAGAGAAAAGTCAAACTTAAAATTCAGAGATGAATTTGAAGAAACGGATGTGCCCATGATGTTGGGAGCGTCGAATTTAGTAGGAATCGACTATAAACTCGGAAATTTAATTTTTTGGGTTCGAAAGTCAAAGAAGGGATGGGATTAAACACGCAAAACGAACAAATAAAAACGGGACCCACATGACTTAAAGCAGCTAAAATTTTCAGCACGTGGGTTAGGTAAACCACCTCCACCTACTCCTCACGAACTCTACGTAATCCTAAACTACTCTCTCTCTCCTAAACATCATTTAGCTAAATAAAGGAAAGGAAGAAAAAAAAAAATTACCCTCCCATTCCTACACTCCCTTGTCCGACCATAATAGAGAGGAAGAGAGAGAAAAAGATTTCCATTAAAGGATAACAAGAAGAGAAAAAGATGAAGAAGAAATCAAGAGGAGAAAAATCCTAAAGGTATAAACTTCAAATCTTAGTTGATTTCCTAGTTTATGTTCTTGAGTTTGATAAAATTAATCATGGATCATGACAGATCCATGAGTATAAGAAATATTAAGATGTATTATGATATTTTATGCTTGGTTGTTGTCAATTTAAGGGTTGATGAGCTTGAACAAAGAAGAAGATCAAAAATAGTTTTTGGTTCAAAAAGTCTTAAATTTCAGTCCACTTTGGACATTCACCATTTGAAATCTACAACTTATTTTTGAGATCCGTCAAAGACATGTGTTAGATCCATGAGATATCTAACATCTCTAAGTGGAATCACTAAAAAATTTCTTGTAAATTTCCGTATGGACAATTTTTAGTAAAGTAGGCAAAATCTGAAAATATCAAAAAACAATTTGTCCAAATATTTCCAGGGACATTTTTGGCAATTTAATTTTTGAAATAAATTTAGGTCTTTTGGGACATGAAAATATATGATACAAATAAGCTCATGTCCAAAGTTGAGCTTATTCCGACTTAAATCGAGTGAGTTATGACCATTTTAATTTTAGAATTTTTTCGACGAAAACGGCTATAACTAGAGTTCTATAGTTCCGATGACTACAAAATTTAAACTGGAAGTTCGCGTTAATATATTTAAGATTTTGTAAAAATTTGGGAATTTTCGAAGTTGATCATGATATAGCTACTTTTGCGAAGTTACGAACTAAAATTGGCTTTTGAAAAATATATAATAAAAAGAAAAAATTCCAAAAAAATTATTTTTTTGTATGGAATATATGTATATATGTATGTACTGAAAATTAAAAAAAATAATAAAATGATTAAGAAGGCTTAATGAGGGAATTAGGCTTCCAACGAATTAAAAACTAATAATTACTGACGAGTTGGGAATTGTCGAGATAATTTCTATCGACTATAGTATGTCGACATGTGACATATGAGACTATGGAAAGGTTAATCACATAATTTTATGTGAATATTATAAAAATAATGTCAGAGGATGTGTACGTTGGTATATATAAGTCAAAAAGATAATTTTTAATAAATGTGGTAGTTATGGAACGGAAATGGCCTATTTAAAAATAGAAAATGAAGTTGAAAAATTCAAAAAAATTATTTTGTGACTAAAATATTATATATTGAAGTTTTCAGTGGATAGAAAATAATAATTTGATTAGGTATTTTAATACCTAACATTAAGAATAAATAAGAAAATTAAGTTATATTAAGTCATAAAATTCTATAAGGTGATTTTATTGACTAATAATCTTTAATATGATGTATTAAGACTTTATGAGGGTAATTTGGTCATTTTTAATAAAATGATATAAGAATGGCACGATGTGTGTTATAAATAAATTAAATAGAAAGAGATAAAAAATTAAATTAAATTATTTATAAATGATTAATAATATTAGTAAGTGATTAAAATATTATTAAATGATTAATAATATTAGAAAGTGAATAAAATATTATTAAATAATTAATAATATTAGTAATCCATTGAAATATTGTTAAATGATTAATAATATTTGTAGAGTGATTAATAATATTAGACGAGAGTTTAAGAATTATTATCAGATTTAATTACGAGGTGATGATTAACCTAATCAATTAAATTCTCCATGGAGGATGTAAGTTATCATTCGAAGGAAATTTTATGTAAATAAATCAAATGGACAATAAAGTGTTCTAGTAAGTTTTAAACACATGATTAAAGCATTGTGTATCAAGATTTAAAAGGAAGAATGATGAAAAATAAAGTGGAATTAATATAAATGACTACCAAACTTTATTATGTGGCTAATGGTGGTTATATATACCCTTAATCATGTAGGAAAACGGAAGAAGGAATTCTCCTAACAACGCAATGAACGCTTTGAGGCAAGTTTGTCAGTAACTTGCTCTTATGTGACCTAATCTAATGTTTGGAAGGTAAAAAAAGGAAATAGAAAGATAAATATGCCATCCTGAACTATGTTCATATAATGTCTGCGTCCACCACACACATTCTCTCTCAATCTTTCTCTCTCCTCCTTCCTCATCTCTCCACTTTCTCTCCCTCGATTCCCTTTGTTTTCTATTCGCTCTAGCCTTTGAATTCTTGTGCACTCAGTTCTTTAATAAATCATAAACAAATCCCACTATTTTTTATTATTATAATCTAGAGTTTGCTCAATTATCATACTTTATTTCACAGTTCCCTGTTCTCTTTTCTCCTTCTTTAATTATGGCCGGAAATTTAGACTTAGGCTCAGCTTCTCGCTTTATTCAACAGCTCCACAGGCCTGACCTCCATCTCCAGATCCCACCGGACTCCGAAGATGACCACAACAATCACAACCAATTCTCTGGCAACAGCGACGAAACTCCAAACTCAGACACGGGCCATATGGGGGCCCGTCGTCCGAGAGGCCGGCCCTCCGGATCCAAGAACAAGCCCAAACCGCCCGTGATCATCTCCCGAGAGAGCGCCAACACGCTCCGGGCCCACATCCTCGAGGTTAGTAGTGGATGTGATGTGTTTGAAACTGTGGCCACATATGCAAGGAGGAGACAAAGAGGGATTTGTATCTTAAGTGGTAGTGGCACGGTTAACAATGTTAGTTTACGGCAGCCAGCAGCGGCCGGTTCGGTTTTGACACTACAAGGCCGGTTCGAGATATTGTCAGTGTCCGGTTCATTTCTGCCACCGCCAGCACCACCGGCAGCCACCAGATTGACTATATATTTGGCTGGTGGACAAGGGCAGGTTGTTGGAGGGAGTGTTGTCGGTGCTTTAATTGCATCCGGTCCGGTAATCGTTATCACGGCTTCTTTTACTAACGTGGCATATGAGCGGTTGCCTTTGGAGGATGACGAGGCAGCTACGATGCAGCAACCGGCGACACAATCCTCCGGTGGTGGCGGTGGGAATGGAAGTGGTGGTGGAAATAATTATTCGGATCAATCTTTAGGGTTACCCTTTTTCAACCTGCCACTAAATATGCCAAATGGTCAACTACCAATGGAAGGAGGATGGACCGGAAATGGAGCGAACCGGTCTCCCTATTAGGGTTTCTATCATGTGATTAAGGTCAGAGAAATCATAGATCATCATCTCTTTTTGTACAATTATCAGTTCTTAATTTCTCTTTTCTTTTTCTTTTTTTAATGTTGAATTATCTTACTTTTATCTTAACCTAGTTTTGTTTGTGAAAAATATTTTATTGTTGCTGTTGATGATGTTGTTCGTTGTGGAATTCATGAGTACTTTTTTTACTTTATCTTTCAAGCAATTTGCGGAATTAGATCTGGAGTTGCTTATATTATAGTACTACTTGTATTTTAAAAATCAATGATAAAGTTGATGTATAGGTTAAAAAAAGGGGTATTTAGTTTCCTTTCATCTTTGGTGTTAGGGTTTTCTCTTAAAAAATTATTCTAAGAACCTTTTGATTAAACAAATCTAGTGGTTTGGTTGTCATGTAAGATTCTCCTTCATCTTATATCTTCCTCCCTTTCTCTCTCTCTGTCTCTCTCTTCGCCTGAGGGGGATCATACTTTCTTTGACGTATTAGTTCATCACAAAATAGGGTAGCTAAATTCCCCAAAGGTGCTAATGTTCACGAGGACAAACTTACCATTGTTTAGGAATTAATCAAGAAAATAAAACTAGCAAAAAAATGAAGAAAATAAAACTAGCAAAATAATCAAGAAAATAACCGACTTATATAGTTATCTATATGAATGAGAGGTAAATGAAGGTTTTCACTGACAGACATAAAAGTATTTCGCTTGCGGTCAAAATGGAGGATACAAAATATATTCCTTGTAGAACCCAGGTGGCCATGTCCTTTGTTTTAAAATATGGAAAATGAGTACTTTTATACCTTTAAGATCTCTATTATTAGTTTTAGTAATTATCAGTAGCCCTTAATGCTTATAATTGTAGCATTCCTGGCTATGAGTTCTTCAACAAGAAAACGTGCTTCAAAATGATAAGACAACTAAGATGAAATGTTGTGGAAATTAAGAATTCCCCAAGTGGATTAGCTAAGTACTTTGATAACCTTTTTGAGTGTGTATTACAATTATGAACTTATCATACTTTTATTCATTCAATTATTAGGTCTTAAATCTGTAAGCTTAAACATAGGAAATGAGGATTATATTTACTTTACGAAGGTTAATTTGTTGTTTATGGCATTCTTTTGTATAAAAATTCATGAGCATAACTTGCATATGATTTATATATCACCATGTCCTTTTAATTTAATTAGAAGCATTTTTTTTGGCTAAATAATTAGAAGCATTTTGCTTTATATATAAATATTGTCTATTTGTTGCGTGCATTCCTCTGGCAAGTGATCAAAGAGATTGCAGCTCGCATGCTCTTTTTTATACTACAATGACATCAACTTCTTGCCTTTAAATATCTGTTCTTATGCCCAATATTATTTGTCAACCTAAGTACTATTTCTTCTCCTTTCTACATTATTTTGAAGGTGTAGTTGTTATACATCTTGTGAAATTTAGTAATTTAACAACGAACTTTTGTTAAAATGAAAAACTAGTTATGTCAACACTAACAAGAAAATGTCAATTCCTGTAAATTTTAGTAATGCTTGATAATGTAGAATATTGATTGTTTACAATTAGCAGTTCTGAATATTGGAATGAATGGAGAGAGATTTATTTTTTTCCTAATATATCTCTAAGGAGAAAAATGATCAGTCCTTTACCTATCAAACAAATCAAATGCATTTATTCTTTTCCTTTTCGTTTATGCTTTGCCTATTATCTACCTTCTTACTAGTAACTTAGTATAGTTTATAACAAGTAAAACACAATTACAATGACTATAGTGGTAGAACTTCCATCTACGTGATCTAGAACTTGATGGGTATTAAGAACAGTGATGAATAGGGTTTGCCATAGGAGTAAGTTATCTTGGTCAAGATTAATGGGAATGAAAGACTTGATATTGTTAACTTCAAAGACTGGATGAGAGAGTGTTAAGGATGAAGAAGGATTTGTTTGGCTTGAGGCAAAAGAAGGAGAAGAAGCCATGCGAGGTTCTTTAGGATCTTAGGCTCTGATACCATAAACATTATTATAGGAAAGTGTATATTGTATATTCTGCATTTTTAATGATGTACCTTCTTTATATACTACAACTATAAGAAGATTGACTAATAAGTAAAACAAAATTACATTGATGCCATTTTTGGTTTACAAGGCAATGTTTTGAACCCTAGACCGGCCTGGTTGGTTCAATCGGTTGAATTGAAAATCTGTCCTATGTCCAATCTAGTTTGACCTGAAATTGGTTAAAATCATAATTGAACCGGTTAGCAACCGGTCGAACTAGTGATTTAACCGATAAAATTGATTAAGTTGATCTAGTGAACCGATTTTTAATTATCTTTTAATAACTTTTTGGTATTAAATTTTTTAAAATTTTAAAATAAACCACTTTTAGTAACATTGTAACTTAATTTCATTAAATTTAAGCTTATAAAAATGTGATATTTAAATTTTTTATTAATTATTAATAATATGTATTTTTATATATTTATGACATCACTGATTTGGTTCACTACTGATTGAACCATTAACCCATACACACGATAACTTTTTTCGATTCAATAATCAGTCTGAATCTGAAAACATTGTTACGAAGTATTGATAGTACAATATTAATTTAGATATTAGACTTATATGACTAGGTTTGTTTGTAAGAATTGAGAAGAAGATAGGACTATTTAATCTTTTACTAAAATTTTAATTCCATGTTTGTTTCTGTATATATATATTGTTAGTCCTAAGATAAGAAAATACCTTAAACTTAATTTGGGATTATTTAAACCCCCGCCCCTATCCCTATGTATTAAATATCGCTTCACTTCAATGATCTTAGCATTAAAAAATGTATGACAAAAAATATTCTTATTTTAGCATGTTGATCCCATATATAATCTCCCTCTAAACATACGTATGACTTTTTTTTTTGTTTTGTTTAGACATGGTTTTTTTTAGGATATATAAAATAGTGATAGGATTATATAAATTAAACTCAACTATATTTTTTATTTTTCTTGTTTTCACTTTGACTTCATGTATGATAATCCCTTGAATCGTTATTGTCTGAGATTTGTATCTTTTTTTTCTTTTTTTTTAATCGGCAAAAATAAATTTTATTAAAATCAAGTCATACAAATTGTGGCAAATACAAAAGGTTTATATGGATAGGGTCGCAAAGAATTACATAACACACCATAGATTCAAGGAAATAAAACCTAACCTCTGTTACTACATTACATATACATGATCAAAAATTGACTTCAAACATAATCATCATGGCTTGAAAACGTGTCAAACTTTTCCGGAAAACACCCTGAAGCAAGCAAATCTTTTTTAGTGAGAAAGCACTTCTGATCCTACATTCTCTTCTCCAAAGCTGAACACGAACAACCTTAAACTGCACTACTTGATTCTTCTCAGATGACTTGCTTTATGGCCTTTTTCTAATAAGTAAAAGGCATTTACCTGCATTAGCACCTTGGCACATTTTTTGAACTGTTTATAAGTAAAAGAGAGAATTTGAAAACGTTTTTCCATATGTACCTTTTTGCTTGATTAATCTTTTTCACTGGCTACACTTACATTGATCAGAGTATATTATTAATGGCTTCACAGCTTCACAATTTCCTACAATCCAATATACACTATTAATTAGTTGTCTCAATAATATAGACATGAAGCATCATTTGTGCTTTTGATTAATATTTGAGTGAATCCAATGTACTTGCATTAACTTTTGTGATATTAATTCTAGGAACAAATTTGATTTACAGCAAGATGTTAACAATTTACGAGTAGTAATAATCTATGACAGTTGTTTGTAATTAATGTTTGTTTGTGTAGCTAAACATTTACTATCCCCGTTCCTAAAAGATTGTTGTTTAAAATTTTTGCACATAGATTACGAAAGTCATTTAATACTATCATTTAACAATTAAAATTTATTCAAAATTTCATCACTACCCATTTATGGGAAGTTGAAAACTATTAATACAAGGGAGAAAATTTCTTAGGACAATAAGAGAATGTAGGGGTGATATAGGAAAGTAAATAAAGAAATTGGAACAAATTGGCATAAATAAATAATTTATTTTCCTAGAAAGTTTTAAACAATAAATAAATTGAAACAAATTTTTTTTCTAAAACGACAATCTTTTAAGAACGGATGAAGTATATCATTTTTGAATTGCCCCATTCCCTAGAAAATGTTCTAGATTATATTAAGGGAATTTAGTTTCTAAACCAAAAATGCCCCATTTTTTGTTTAGAACTTTTGTAATTTGGGGTTTTTGGAGTTCAAAAACACTTGTCAATCTTATTTGTATAAGGCTTAATTTTTGTATAGTTATTTGTTTTTTTATATTTATGCCCTTTCAATTATATATATAAAATGATCTAAGTTAAATAAAAAATGAGTCTTAATTTGCCACTTAATCATATACTCACCACCTGTCACAGTCACGTCATCAATTTATGTCATGACAGTTACAATTGAAATGAAGTATAAAAAATTGATTGTTTAATAACCTGATTGAAAAAATTGAAAGGTCGATCACCGAAGTGAAAAAATGACAATAGTTTAAGGTAGTAATTTTTATTTAAACCTTCTATAAACACACTTTTTCCCAATGGAGCTTTTTTAACTTACAAACACGGATTTAAGCCCTAAATGTATTTCACTATTTTAAATGCGATGTAGTACTAACAATAATAATAAGGGCTAAATACAGTTTACTACATGAATTACCATAAAATTTATGATTAGGCCTCCAAAGAATTTGGGTTTACACTTTACTACATCAAGTGTCTAATTTGATACAATTTAGCCCTTAATTTCAGAATCCAACCAAAATTTATCGGAATACCTAATTTTCCTGCCAGACAAGAATTGTATATGGTTTTACCGTATAGAATACGGGCTAATAACACTTATATTACATCAAGTACCACTAAATTCACAATTTACTACATCAAGTAACTAATTCGCATAAAATTTGTATACATACTTATTTCAACATATTAAATCAGATAAATCATTATAAATAATTATTATATGTTAAATTATTAAAATTAAATATTAATACAAAGATTACCAAATATAATTTCTTTATTTTAATTTTTTTTTAAAAAAAGACTTAATTACCAAAAAAATCAATAAACTTTTAAACATACAAATTATATTTTTAACACGAATAACATTAAATTTTTAAATAATTGACAAAAGTGCCCAAAATTTAATTAATTAAATAATGCCCTTTTTATATCGGAAGAACATACAAAAGGAGGAGAAAAATTTGAAAAAGAAAAAAGAAAAAATGACTCATTTCCTCTCTCTCCTCTCCCTCTTCCCTAATCCTTTAAATTATTTTGTTCCTTCAAATTTGAAAATTTTAGCACCTTGGATTTTGTCCAGTAGCTGTGATCGACTTAAGTAAAAAATAACCTGAATTTTTTTGTTAATTCAAAGACTTTTCTAACGGAAAAAGACTGATTATCACCATTAAAGGAGGAGGAGAGAGGAGATGGTGTGCAAAAAGTGGGTTGCAAAGAAAGAAGGTATATGAGACTTGTAAAATCCCAAATTTTACGAATAAAGATTTAAATTTCTCGAATTTTTTTTAATATTATGGTGTGGATTTAATATAATGTTATAGTTGTGGGTAATATTTATAAATTTTGCAAAGTATGCAAGTTGTTATATTATATTCGATTGGTCGGGGAATATTCTTTGTGTCGGGGAATATTCGTACGACGACACAATCATTGGTGGACCCCACAAAGGAATTATTATTTGGATTGAGAAAACGACAAAAATATTTTTATGAAAATAACTACGGAAGTTTTACCGTTTATCTTGTTGAACTACTCGGTAGTAAAAGTACGATGTCGTGTGGTTGCATAAGTAGTACCTTTGTATTGATTATTGATGCTTACGTGAGAAGTCACTCGGTTTTGTTCAATTATTGCTTTCAATGAGTTCTTTGCAAGATATCTTCGTTATTTGATTCAATTATTGTTGATTGTTATATATATATATATATATATATATATATATATATATATATATATAAGTTTTGTTTTATTAGTATTATTAATGTAATAAAAGCGAAAAGCTTTTTATATAAAATGTAATACTTTTATAAAGTTATTCTATAAATAGAATATATTATATTTTATTATGCGTAGTGTTGCATAGTATACTGCATAGTGTTTTGCATAGTAAAATCTTTTATATATAAAGCAGAAATACTTTTATAAAGTTATTCGTTTTATTAGATTATAAATAGAATATATTATATTTTATTAAAAGATTTTGCTTTAAATCTGGACCGTCCGATTAAAAGTAAATCAATCTGGACCGTTCATGAATTAGTTACTATTCAGTCCATTCTTCTATAAATAGAAGCTCATTCCTTCATTATTTCTTACGAATTCACTGAAACTCTAGAGAGAGAAACTATAGAGAGAAAGAAGAAAAGTATTCTGCTACTTCACTACTTCTATATCCAGTTTCTTCTATAAGGTAAGGGGTATTATTTCTTTCGTATTCATGAAGAGAACTTCTGTTATTCAATTATTTTTTATTCTGTTGGAATAACCTGTATACGCGGTCTACCCTATACTTGGTGAAATTCTTCTGTTATTCCATTCTTTATTATTACATTGGAATATCCTCGTGCATGCGTTTTACGTGGGACTGGTTCCGTTATTTATTATTACATTGGAATAACTTTGTCTATCTGCAAAGTACCGCATGCATGGTGATTTTGTTGTTATTTCATTCTTTATTATTACATTTGGAACATCCCGTCGGTGCAATTTCTTTGACACAGTTCCGTTATTTATTATTCTGTTGGAATAACTTTGTCTACATCGTAATCACCGCATGCATGGTGATTTCTGTTGTTATTTCATTCTTTATTATTACATTGGAATATCATGTTGGTGCGTATTACGCTTTGACACGGTTCCGTTATTTATTATTCTGTTGGAATAACTTTTTTATGCTCTGATACCACATGCATGGTGATTTCTTTTGTTATTCCATTCTTTATTATACTCAGTTGATTAAAGTTTTAACTTTTATACTCCATGAAATTAGTGGAATATCCTTGATATTTAAGCTTCATCTAGTATCTTTTCATGGAAATATTCTTCCGAGCATTCTTGAATTTTACTCTCTGAAAAGTATCATGTTGACAATTTGGGCGTTATTAGTTCTGAATAATTTAATTCTTGAACTTATTTTATTGAATTCTTATATCATTGTCATCATCCTCATGTTTATATTTTGTTGAAAGTCATCATGGCCTCATAGTGCATAGATGGACTTGGTATGATTATGACCGAGGATTATTCGGTATAATCATGGCCGTAATGTTACAAATGATGTGAAAAAAGTCCTCATTGGCCCGTAGTGCATTGATGGACGCTTTTTGGTATGATTATGGCTATGGATTCTCTTGACGAGGAGCAAAGATGAATTGTTTTATGGCATGATCGGACTGTTGATGAAAACACGATTATCTTTGGCCCGTAGTGCATGGATAATTAAATGGTCGTGATACTAAATAATATCCTTGGCACCGTAGTGCGGGGATAATTTGATGATGTGGATTATTTATTAAGTCGAGTCTCGGCGATAAAAGTGATGAAAAACTTTTAAATCATAAAAGATAGTAGATTTTATTCTCTACTTGACTCTTTTAATGGATTGCTTGTTCATTTATGATTAAACTTGATGTCTATTGTATTTTATCAGTTTAACATTGTTGAAGACTAATGATAATTTATTCTGCATTATCTTAGTCATAATATTTCTTATTGAGCTAGTTGGCTCACCCTTTCCTTCACTATTCTCTTCAGGAAATGAGAATACAGCTGGGACAAGTAGGGGAACGGATCGACAGTCCAGATGATAGCATTAGTAGTTCTCACTATTCTGTTAAATAGTGTGATAATAAATGTAACGAGGACTTATTCTGAGAGTGAATATTGTCTAGAAGTCAATATTTGTATTAAAACTCACAACTCTCTTATTGTATATTAAAGATTGTATTTGTATTCTGTACCATGTATCTGGCGACTCAAGATGGGTGATGTATACCTATTTTTGGGGGCGTCACAAGACTACATATGTAATGTATTTTGAATTTGGAAAGTAAGTTATTTTTATTTAGTTAAAAGATTCTTCAAACAAATAGTAGTTAATTAGTTTATCCAGCAACACTTTCTTTCCGTCTGTTTTCTGTTTTATTCTTCAAACAAATTATAGTTAATACATATATTGTATTTATAAAAAAAATAAATTTAAATTTTATATATAATCTAACAAATTGTTTGCATAATTTTTTTAACTTAAATCTTGCAAATTATAAATTATATCATAAATTATAAATTTTACGTCTTAAATTTTACAAATTATATAACAACTTAAAATTTTAAAATTGTATTGATAATTTTTATAATTTTATTTATAAATATTTATAATTTTATACTGTATTTCTACGGTATTAGTTACTATTTTTAAAGGGCGAAAAAAAATATTATATTTATAATTTTAATTTTTTTTGGCCGAATCATGAATATGGTGGTACTTGATGTAACGGAACTGTAAATAGCCCTTTTTTAAATTAAGTCAATCCGTATATTTATACGGTCAACTGGTATTAAATACACAAAACTAGATCAAATTTTTTGGCAGGTCGAGTATTCCGATCAATTTTGGCCTGATTCGAAAATTGGGAGCCAAATTGTATCAAATTAGGCACTTGATGTAGTAAATTATAAGCCCAAATTTTTTGGGGGCCGAATTATAAATTTGATGGTACTTCATATAACGGAAGTGTTATTAGCCCTAATAATAAAAGATCATAATCAACTACTATCAAAAAACCAACAAGGTGTTGGCTTGTAGAAACGAGAATATACATACAATCATATTGTAAAACAGCGGAATCATGACATAAATCGAATTTAAAAATTTTCCTGCAATCCCAAGAATGACCTTATCAATATTATTAATTGAGGAATGATAAAAGATATATTTTATGAAGATGATCAACTCCTTCATGTGATCTTCAAGTTCAAATCTTTTGATCCTCCGTGCTTCTCAAAATCCTCAAATCAAACGTTTGCTAGCCAAGTGTGCAATGCTCTAAAGTTGATCAACTAAGAATGTATCTTAGGTTTCTTCACACCTTGGGTGGCTAGCCTTAATTCTTTCTCTCCTAACTCTTTTAGGTTTTGAGAAAATTGATGATTCTTATTATTAGTCTTTAATCTAAATAAGACCTCTCTTATTTATAGACCATCCTCACATCCTAAACATTTTAAGATTTAGAGTTTTAATTCAATTCCTAAACTATTTAGGAACTAAATAACTAATAATAATAATAAGACTCCTCTTATTAATTTATAATTAGTATTTCTCCAAATACTTAATTATAAATATTAAGTTATTTAATTTATTCCACTAATATATGAAACATTTAATTTATTATTATCAAGCCAATTAAATAATAATAATAATAATAATAATAATAATAATAATAATAATAATAACAAGGCTCCTCTTATTAATTTATAATTTAATATTTCTCCAAATAATTAATTATAAATATTAAGTTATTTAATTTATCCACTAATAAATTAAATACACTTAATTCATTATTATTAAGTCACTACTTCTAAAATTATATTTCTTTTTATGGTGTGACCATTTAGGTTAAATATTAAGCTTTAGGTAGTAGAATAAATAAATTAGAACAATTCTAATATTATTTATAATGAATTAAACTCCTTTAATTCAAATAAAAATAAATAATATATATTCTACATCATGAGTGAGACCTTACAATAATGTGTCATGACTATCCAGATAATATGAAATCAATGTTTAATCACAAAGAACCTATTCAGTAAATAGTTACCGTATAATTCAATCATTCTACCAAATATAAAACATGGAATTACTGTCAAGTTTTATCTAATTGATCATATTTATTTCGATTCTAAAATGCACAACTCTAGTTAATGTAAATTAGAAATTTCTTTATAATTTCCATTCACCCTTGCTAGAGATTTACGAGTTGTCACTTATCGAATCACATAGGACATTCTCTCCATTTACTAGAAGTGGTAGATCATATGTTGATCATTCATCTACCTCCATGTACACTTTATTAGACCCGAACATACCCTATAACATACTCTGAAGAATTAAGGAATATGACAAAGTATAAACTCAAAATACATATGGTACTCAGACGATCTCATGTCCAAGGATCAGTACTCCTATCACGATAAGAACTTCTATTGACAGACAAGTAAAACTCCATTAGGGTTCTTTTAAGCGAGTCATGTTCGGTGAACTTATTCTCCAATAACCACTTATATACTTGCTTTAGTGTCTCCACACAAATGATTATGAGATCAATCACCCTCTTTAACAGAACAAACATAGTATGTGACTCCCCCAAAATAGGTATACATCACCCATCTTGGGTCGCCAAATACATGGTACAGAATACAAATATAAACTTAATTATACAACATGAGCTAAGAGTTTTTACACGAATATTGTCTTCTAGACAATATCCAAACTCAAATGGAGTCCTCATTACATTTATTGGCACACTATTTTATAGAATAGTGAGGACTACTATAACACCATCTCGGGCATCCACTCCGTCCCGACTAGTTTTTCGGCTACGTTCTCATTTCCTGAAGAGAACAATGAAAGTAAAAGGGTGAGCTCAACTAGCCCAGTAAGAAATATTATGACTAAGATAATGCATAATAAGTTATCATTAGCCTTCAACAATGTTAAACTGATAGAATATAATAGGCAACAAGTTTAACTACAGTGGAACAAGCAATCTGTGACACCCCCAAAACAGGTATACATCACCCATCTTGGGTCGCCAAATACATGGTACAGAATACAAATACAAACTTAATTATACAACCATCGTGACAAAACATAATTGAGAGTTTAAACATGAATATTGCTTTCTAGACAATATCCACTCTCAAATAGAGTCCTCATTACATTTATTGTCACACTATTTTATAGAATAGTGAGGACAACTATAACACCATCTCAGACCATCACTCTGTTCCCCGACTAGTCCCAGCTACGTTCTCATGTCCTAAAGAGAACAATGAAAGCAAAAGGGTGAGCTCAACTAGCCCAGTAAGAAATATTATGACTAAGATAATGCAAGATAAATTATCATTAGCCTTCAACAATGTTAAACTGATAAAATACAATAGACATCAAGTTTAACTGCAGCGGAATAAGCAATCCATTAGAAGTGTCAAGTAGAGCATGATATCTACTATCTTCTATGATTTAAAATGTTTTCATCAATTTTTATCGCTGAGACTCAGCTTAATAAATAAACCACATCATCGAATCATCCCTGCACTACGGGCCAAGAATATTCATTAAATCATCAAAGGTCATGACTATACCGAATAATCCCTGGTCATAATTATACCAAAAACTGTCCATCAATGCACTACAGGCCACTAAGGACTTTTACCACATCATTTATAACATTACAGGTCATGATTATACCGAATGATCCCTGGTCATAATCATACCAAGTCCATCTATGCAAGTAAGCCAAAGATGACTTTCATCACAATATAAGCATGAGGATGATGACAATGACATAATAATTCAATATAATAAGTTCAAGAATAAATTTTAAAGATTTATAAGTTAATTTATTCTGAAATCAATTACGTCCAAATTGTCAACATGATACTGCTTTGTGGAGTAAAATTCAAGAATGCTTAGAAGAATATTTCCATGAAAAGATACTAGATGAAGCGCAAATATCCAGGATATTCTACTAATTTCATGGAGTATAGAAGCCAAAACTTTAACCAACCGAGTATAATAGAATATATGAAATCGTAAATGGATTTTCACGCCATGCGATAGAATCCACATAGTATGCATCATTTCCACAATTTAATAAGGAATGAATACGAAGGATCATTCACCATGCATGTGGTAATCCACATAGACAGGTTATTTCAATAGAATAATAAAGAATGGAATAACAGAATAATTCACCAGACATGCGATAGACCGCACAGACAGGTTATTCCCAACAGAATAATAAAGAATGGAACTAGGTCATGCGTAATCGAAGCATGCAGCATGTGGATATTCCAATAGAATAATAAAGAATGGAACTAGGTCATGCGTAATCCGCACAGACAGGATATTCAAACAGAATAATAAAGAATGGAATAACAACAGAATTCACGAGTACGTGCGATAGGCCACATGCATCGGTTATTCCAACAGAATAATAAATAATGGAATAACAGAAGAATTTCACCATGTATGTGGTACTTCGCATAGACAGGTTATTCCAATATAATAATAAAGAATGGAATAACAACTCTTACGAGTATTGAAAGAAAATAACTCTCTTCATGAATACGAAAGAATAATACCCCTTACCTCAAAAGAAGACCGGATAATTGGAATAGTGAGGTAGCGGACTTCTCTTCTTCTTCTCTCTATAATTTCTCTCTATAATAATTGCTTTCTATAGCTTTAGTGAATTGGTGAGAAATGAAGGAAGAATGAGCTTCTATTTATAGGCAAATATAGTTTCAATAATTGCACATTTTGGGGCTCAAAATATTACAGTTATAATACCTCCCTTTTTTCTTCATTTTTAATTTAGTTACGCAAGTATTATCAAACTTGCACCACTCCCCTAATAGTAAATAATGTGAATCAATAGTTCAATCATGTGAATCAATAGTTATAATCATGTGAAAATATGAATTACAATATAATACCTTCAACTATACCTCTATTTTTAACTTAGTCATGCAAGTATTATCAATCTTGCACCACCTCTCCTAATAGTACAAGAATGTGAATCAATAGTACACACATGTGAACAAATAGTTATAATCATGTGAATTAATAGCAATTAATTGCTCATTTATCCGGTTAAATACCTGATTGGTCAATATAACTTTCAGACATCAATTATCATCGAAATAAATGTCGATTTTCACTAACACCAATAATCCCAACACAATGGAACTATTAATTTCATCTTTAATCAACACGAACTTATTCATCATTAATATTATAACTCACAATATTTAACAACCGTGTCGTTCCTGTGAGGGGCTTTCCGATAAGGATTTTCCTTATTGGCCGTAATTAGGTGACCAAACCTCTCATTGATGTAACTTCTAAACATTGTCAATATTGTAAATAATAATATGAATAACTTTGTCGTCTCAATTATTAATTTAATAATATAAAATATTAATACTGTGACAATAATTGAATCAATAATATGAGAGATATGATGCAACAATTACTGTAGCAATAATTGAGTATAAATGAGTGACTTTCTTACGTAAGCGTCAATAATCAATACCGTAAATTACTTATGCAACCAAGCGACATCGCTTTTACTTTTATCATCGATTATTTTATGAAAACTTTCTTACTTTGAAAAATTTTCACATATCACCCTTAACTTTAACCTTTTATCAATTTAACTATTTACTAAAATAGAAAAAATTGAATACTTTTATTTCATAAAATTCGGGATCTCACAATCTCCCCTCCTTATGAAATTTTGCCCTCCAAATTTACGTACCTGGTAGTTCGAAGAGATGAGAATACCTTGCTTTCTTTTAGGATTGTACCTTCCCGATTATTTCCTCTCTATCATGATTTTTCCATTTCTCATCTCCTGTATTTTAGATATCATTCAAGAATATAGTTTCAAAATAAGGGTTAATTGACATGCCAGATATTATCCCTATACTCTGACCGACCAATTAAATACCAAATAACTTAGGTAGGTCATAATAGCGAAGGAATTCCCCGTCTCTCCCCTCCTAGTTCTTGTCTCACATCTCAGCTAGTGATCATATCCCTAAGCTTTGATACCAACTGTGACGCCCCCAAAACATGTATACATCACCCATCTTGGGTCGCCAAATACATGGTACAGAATACAAATACAAACTTAATTATACAACAGTCGTGACAAAACAAAGCTGAGAGTTTAAACAAGAATATTGCTTTCTAGACAATATCCACTCTCAAATAGAGTCCTCATTACATTTATTGTCACACTATTTTATAGAATAGTGAGGACTACTATAACACCATCTCGGACCATCACTCCGTTCCCCGACTAGTCCCGGCTACATTCTCATTTCCTGAAGAGAACAGTGAAAGCAAAAGGGTGAGCTCAACTAGCCCAGTAAGAAATATTATGACTAAGATAATGCAAGATAAATTATCATTAGCCTTCAACAATGTTAAACTGATAAAATACAATAGACATCAAGTTTAACTGTAGCGGAATAAGCAATCCATTAGAAGAGTCAAGTAGAGCATGATATCTACTATCTTCTATGATTTAAAATGTTTTCATCAATTTTTATCATTTGAGACTCGACAATAAAAAAAAACCACATCATCGAATCATCCTCGCACTACGGGCCAAGAATATTCATTAAATCATCAAAGGTCATGACTATACCGAATAATCCATGGTCATAATTATACCAAAAACTTTCCATCAATGCACTACAGGCCACTAAGGACTTTTACCACATCATTTATAACATTACAGGTCATGATTATACCGAATGATCCCTGGTCATAATCATACCAAGTCCATCTATGCAAGTAAGCCAAAGATGACTTTCATCACAATATAAGCATGAGGATGATGAAAATGACATAATAATTCAATATAATAAGTTCAAGAATAAATTTTAAAGATTTATAAGTTAATTTATTCTGAAATTAATTACGTCCAAATTGTCAACATGATATTGCTTTGTGGAGTAAAATTCAAGAATGCTCAGAAGAATATTTCCATGAAAAGATCTTTGGATGAAGTGCAAATATCCGTGATATTCTACTAATTTTATGGAGTATAGAAGCCAAAACTTTAACCAACCGAGTATAATAGAATATATGAAATCAAAATGGATTTTCACCGCCATGCGGTAATCCACGTGAGATGCATTATTTCCATAAATTAATAAGGAATGAATACGAAGGATCATTCACCATGTATCTTGATAAAATAATAAAGAATGGAATAACGTAAGAATTCACCGGGCATGCTATAATCGCATGCATGTGGTTATTCCCAATGTAATAATAAAGAATAGAACTAGGTCATGCGTGTCCATCCGCATGCGATGGATATTCCAATAGAATAATAAAGAATGGAACCGTGTCAATGCGTAATCCTTGCATGCATGTGATGTTCAAAATGAATAATAAAGAATGGAATAACAACGTAATTCACCGGGCATGCGATAGGTATGCAGACGAGTTATTCCAATGTAATAATAAATAATGGAATAACGAAGAATTTCACCATGTATGCGGTACTTCATGAGAGACAAAGTTATTCCATATAATAATAAAGAATGGAATAACAACTCTTACGAGTATTGAAAGAAAATAACTCTCTTCATGAATACGAAAGAATAATACCCTTACCTCAAAAGAAGACCGATCTGGAATAGTGAGGTAGCAGACTTCTCTTCTTCTTTCTCTCTATAATTTCTCTCTATAATAATTGCTCTATAGCTTTAGTGAATTGGTGAGAAATGAAGGAAGAATGAGCTTCTATTTATAGGCAAATATAGTTTCAATAATTGCACATTTTGGGGCTCGAAATATTACAGTATAATACCTCCCTCTTTTTCTTCATTTTTAATTTAGTTCTGCAAGTATTATCAAACTTGCACCAGCTCCCCTAATAGTAAATAATGTGAATCAATAGTTCAATCATGTGAATCAATAGTTATAATCATGTGAAAATATGAATTACAATATAGTACCTTTAACTATACCTCCATTTTTAACTTGGTCATGCAAGTATTATCAATCTTGCACCACCTCCCCTAATAGTACAAGAATGTGAATCAATAGTACACACATCTGAACAAATAGTTATAATCATGTGAATTAATAGCAATTAATTGCTCATTTATCCGGTTAAATACCTGATTGGTCAATATAACTTCCAGACATCAATTATCATCGAAATAAATATCGATTTTCACTAACACCAATAATCCCAACACAATGGAACTATTAATTTCATCTCTAATAAACACGAACTTATTCATCATTAATATTATAACTCACAATATTTAACAACCAGGTCATTCCCAGGAAAGAAGGGGTTTTCCTATAAGGATTTCTCCTTATTGGCGCACAATTAGGTGACCAAACCTCTCCTTGACAGAACTTCTAGACATTGTCAATATTGCAAATAATAATATGAATAACTTTGTCATCTCAATTATTGATTTAATAATATAAAATATTGATACTGTGACAATAATTGAATCAATAATATGAGAGATATGATGCAGCAATTACTGTAGCAATAATTGAGTATAAATGAGTGACTTTCTTACGTAAGCATCAATAATCAATACCGTGTGCTACTATGCAACCAAGAGTATTTGTGACGCCCCCAAAACAGGTATACATAACCCATCTTGAGTCGCTAGATACATGGTACATAATTCAAATACAACTTAATAATACAACTATCGTGTAAAATACGGCAAAACATAAATTGAGAGTTTTAATAAGAATATTGTCATCTAGACAATATCCACACTCAAAGGAGTCCTCATTACATTTATTGTCACACTATTTAATAGAATAGTGAGGACTACTAATGGTATCATCTCGACCGAATCACTCCGCTCCCCCCGACTCGTCCCCAAATATATTCTCATTTCAAGAGAACAAAGGAAAAGAAAGGGTGAGCTCAACTAGCCCAGTAAGAAATATTATGACTAAGATAATGTAGAATAAATTATCCTTAGCCTTCAATAGTATAACAACTGATAGAATATAATAGGTAACAAGCTTTAGATCAACAACTGCAGCGGAAATAAGCAATCCATTAGAAGCGTCAAGTAGAGCATAAAATCTATTATCTTCTATGATTTAAAAAGTTTTTCATCAACTTTATTGCTGAGACTCAGCTTAATAAATAAAATCGAATCATCCCTGTAACACGACCAAGGATATTCATGTAATCATTAATGGTCACGATTATACCGAATAATCCCCGGTCATAATCATACCAAAAACTGTCCATCAATGCACTACAGGCCACTGAGGACTTTTACCACATCATTTATAACATAACAGGTCATGATTATACCGAATGATCCATGGTCATAATCATACCAAGTCCATCTATGCAAGTAAGCCAAAGATGACTTTCATCACAATATAAGCATGATGATGATGACAATGACATAATAATTCAATAAAACAAGTTCAAGGATAAATTTTAAAGATTTATAATTTAATTTATCCAGGAATCAATAACGTCCAAATTGTTAACATGATACTGTTTTGTGGAGTAAAATTCAAGAATGCTCAGAAGAATATTTCCATGAAAAGATACTGGATAAAGCGCAAATATCCAGGATATTCTACTAATTTTATGGAGTATAGAAGCCAAAACTTTAACCCACTGAGTAAAATAGAATATATGAAACTGCAAATAGATTTTTGCCCGCCATGCGGTAATCCACATAGACAAATCATTTCCACAATTTAATAAGGAATGAATACAAAGGATCATTCACCATGCATGTGGTAATCCACATAGACAGGTTATTCCAACAGAATAATAAAGAATGGAATAATAAAAGAATTCACCATGCATGCGATAGACTGCCTAGATAGGTTATTCCCAACAGAATAATAAAGAATGGAACCAGGTCATGCGTAAATCTGCACAGATAGGATGTTCCAACAGAATAATAAAGAATGGAATAACAACAGAATTCACCAGGCATGCGATAGATCGCACAGACAGGTTATTCCAACAGAATAATAAATAATGGAACCAATTAAATCATGCGTAATCACATTGCAGATGGGATGTTCTAACAGAATAATAAAGAATGGAATAACTGAAAAATTTCACCATGTATGCGGTACTTCGCATAGACAGGTTATTCCAACATAATAATAAAGAATATAATAAAAACTCTTACGAGTATTGGAAGAAAATAACTCTCTCCATGAATACGAAAGAATAATACCCCTTACCTCAAAAGAAGACTGGATACTGGAATAGTGAGGTAACAGACTTCTCTTCTTCTTTCTCTCTATAATAATTTCTCTATAGCTTTAGTGAATTGGTGAGAAATGAAGGAAGAATGAGCTTCTATTTATAGAAAAATATAGTTTCGATAATTGCACGTTTTTGGGGCTCAAAATATTATAGTATAATACCTTCCTTTTTTTCTTCATTTTTAATTTTGTCCTGCAAGTATTATTAAACTTGCACCATCTCCCCTAATAGTAAATCATGTGAATCAATAGTTCAATCATGTGAATTAATAGTTATAGTCATGTGAAAATATGAATTACAATATAGTACCTTCAACTATACCTCTATTTTTAACTTAGTCATACAAGTATGATCAATCTTGCACCACCTCCCCCAATAGTACAAGAATGTGAATCAATAGTATACACATGTGAACAATTAGTTATAATCATGTGAATTAATAGCAATTAATTGCTCATTTATCCGGTTAATTACTCGATTGGTTAATATAACCTCCAGACATCAATTATTATCAAAATAAATGTCGATTTTCACTAACACTAATAATTCTAACACAATGGAACTATCAATTTCATCTTTAATCAACACAAACTTATTCATCATTAATATTATAATTCACAATATTTAACAACCGTGTCGCTCCTGTGAAAGAGGGGGCTTTCCATAGGGATTTCTCCTTATCATGCCAATGATTAGGTGACCAAACCTCTCATCGATGTAACTTCTAGACATCATCAATATTGCAAATAATAATATGAATAACTTTTGCATCCTCAATTATTGATTTAATAATATAACATATTATACAAATGATACTGTGACAATAATTGAATCAATAATATGAGAGATATGATGCAGCAATTACTGTTGCAATAATTGAGTATAAATGAGTGACTTCTCACGTAAGCATCAATAATCAATAACGTGTGCTACTATGCAACCACGTGTATTACTGTACTTTTACTACCGGGTAGTTCAACAGTTTTAACGATAACACTTCCGCTGTTATTTTTATAAAAAGATAATTTTATCGTTTTCTAACTACGACAATACTTCCGTTGTGGGGTCCACTAATGATTGTGCCGTCGTTCAGATATTCCCAGACAAAAAGAATATTCCCCGACCAATCGAATATTATATAACAACTTGCATACTTTGCAAAATTTATAAATATTACCCACAACTATAGCATTATATCAAATCCACACCATAATATTCAAAAAAAATATTTCGTAAAATTTAAATCTTTATTCATAAAATTTGGGGTCTCACAATCTCTCATCCTTATGAAATTTCGCCCTCGAAATTTATGTACGTACCTGGTATGCCGAAAAGGTGAGGATACCTTGATGTCATTTCAGATTCTAACTCTTGAGGTATAACCTTTGAGTGTCAAATATAATCCTTCTTATCCAAGATTTTAACACGTATCTTCTCATAAGTTAAATCTTCTGCTATCTCATCTAATTCTAATTTAATAATGTGGTTCGGGTCGTCCACATATTTACGTAACATTGATACGTGAAAAACGTTATGAACACGCGACATACTTGGCGGTAAAATGAGTCTATAGGCCACAGCTCCTACTCGATCGAGGATTTCAAATGGGCCAATAAAATTGAGGGTTGCGATAACGCCTTCTTGAACCTTCTTCTTCACATTCATCAGATTCGGGTGTCTAGCTTGAACGGCTTTAACTTTATCGATTAAAGTCGATTATACTCGTATATTCGTTATCTTTACGTGGGTCCCTAGAGTCTTTAAATCTATCTTCATCATTTGTAAGTTATACGAAATGGGTTTTCGTGTTAACAACATCGCACTCGTAAATGCATACGAACTTCTACTCAACGCATTAGCTATCACGTTTGCTCTTCCACGATGATATTGAATGGTATAGTCGTAATCTTCAACAGCTTGAGCCAACGTGCTTAGCGCATGATACGTTCATTTTAGTTGAAGAAATATTTGAGGGTTTTAGAAATGGGTTTTGTATTGGAGTCAATACAAAATTCGATTTCTCGCTCTGGGGGTAGGCCAAGAAGTCTTCAAGAATACGTTAGGAAATTTATTAACGATAGAAATATCATTTAAAAACTGTGACTCTCAACCAAGACTTGGATAGCACATGAAATGAAGGTTTCTACTAACGAAGTTTCAACCAATATGTCAAAGTCTAATTTCTCTGAAGTCAAATTTAAACGTTGAGCGCAAGCAAGAGAGATAAAAGAATGGGTAGAACCGGTATCTAATAAGGTATAGACTTCGCAAGAATTTATAATTAACTAACCCGTGCTAACTTTGTTCGGGTTACTCGCTTTTTGAGAAGTCATAAAAAATGCTCTTCTTGAAACCACCGACTTTTTTTTGTCCGTATCCGCCTTTGGTCCCATCGTCCCAGCTGGATTTGACTTTGGTGCGCGACAAAATTGGGATAGGTGACCTTCTTTTCCACAATTGTAACATGCTTTGGACTGTATTACGCAGTTTGGACTGATATGTCCCTCCCCTCCGCATTTGAAGCATACAATTGGTGGTCGTTCTCCTTCCTTGAAAACGGGTGTTGGTGCTGCTATCTTTCCATCGTTGTTGAACCTTCTCTTCTTGAAATTTCCACTCCTATTATCTTGGCCATGATTACCACCGAAGTGGTTACCATTCTTGGCATGATAATTTCCCCCATGATGGTTATCATTGTTCTGATGGCCGTTGCCACTGGTACAATTATTATCGTGTTGTTGGTCGTTGCCTTTTGGTTGTGCTTACTCATTATCGCGCTCCAATAACTGAGCACTATTCACAACATCTGAATATAAACAAAATTTGTGAGAAATGAGGTATTGACGTATATCGGGTTTCAAACCTCTTAGAAACATTCGCGTCTTTCGCTCCTCATTATCGACCAAATGGGATGCAAACCGGGATAACTCCACAAATTTAGCCTAGTATTGCGACACAGTCATATTGTTTTGCTCCAAATTGATAAACTCCACCTCCTTCATGTGACGAATACTTTCGGGAAAGTACTTGTCGTTGAACAGCTCTTGGAACTTCTCCCAAGACATCTTGAGTGCGTCAGGCTGGGTACATTTTACAGATTCTCACCAATAATCTGCCTCTTCACGCAACATAAAGGTGGTAAAGGGAACCTTTTGCTCCTCGGAGCTTCCCAATATATAAAATATCTTGGTGATTTGTTTTATCCACGTCTCCGCCTTAAGTGGTTCTGGCTTTCCCAAAAACTCTGGCGGTCCCAGCTCCTTGAACTGCTTGGCAATGACCAGCTGTGGGTTGCCATTGTTTCCACCTATATTTTGAACAGGAGTCTCTCTCGCCTGATGTTGCATGAATTGCATAAAGCCTCTGATCATCTCATCATTCATCATCTGATTGGTGTTATTATTTACCTGAGGATTATTGTCTTCCTGTTGCAAATTATCCTGGGTATTGATCGTTGGTGACTCAACGGTCTCATGTGCTTCATTCTTTGATCTCAACATTTTCGATGCCCATTTTCAAACACTATCACAAAACAAGGGTTAATTAACTATCACATATTATCCCTATATACTACGATCGACCAATTAAATACCAAATAAACTTAGGTAGGTCATACTAGCGAAGGAATTCCCCGTCTCTCCCCTCCTAATTCTTGTCTCACATCTCAGCCAGGGATCATATCCCTAAGCTTTGATACCAATTGTGATGCCCCCAAAATAGGTATACATCACCCATCTTGAGTCGCCAGATACATGGTACATAATTCAAATACAACTTAATAATACAACTGTCGTGTAAAATACGACAAAACATAAACTGAGAGTTTTAATAAGAATATTGTCATCTAGACAATATCCACACTCAAAGGAGTCCTCATTACATTTATTGTCACACTATTTAATGTAATAGTGAGGACTACTAATGCTATCATCCGGACCATCACTCTGTTCCCCGACTCGTCCCAAATTTATATTCTCATTTCAAGAGAAGAACAGTGAAAGAAAAGTGAGCTCAACTAGCCCAAAGAAGAAATATTATGACTAAGATAATGCAGAATAAATTATCCTTAGCCTTCAACAGTATAACAACTGATAGACTACAATAGGCAACAAGTTTTAGATCAACAACTGAAGCGAAAATAAGCAATCCATTAGAAGAGACAAGTAGAGCATAAAATCTACTATCTTCTATGATTTAAAAAGTTTTTCATCAACTTTATTGCTTTGAGACTCGACAATAAATAAAATCGAATCATCCTCGCACTACACGTCCAAGGATATTCATGTAATCATCAATGGTCATGATTATACCGAATAATCCACAGTCATAATCATACCAAAAAATCGTCCATCAATGCACTACGAGCCAATGAGGACTTTTACCACATCATTCGTCACATTACGGTCATGATTATACCAAATAATCCCTGGTCATAATCATACCAAGTCCATCTATGCACGTAAGCCAAAGACGACTTTCATCACAATATAAGTATGAGGATGATGATAATGACATAATAATTCAATAAAACAAGTTCAAGGATAAATTTTAAAGATTTATAATTTAATTTATCCAAGAATCAATAACGTCCAAATTGTCAACATGATACTGCTTTGTGGAGTAAAATTCAAGAATCCTCAGAAGAATATTTACATGAAAAGATACTGGATGAAGCGCAAATATCCAGGATATTCTACTAATTTCATGGAGTATAGAAGCTAACACTTTAACCCACTGAGTATAATAGAATATATGAAACTACAAATGGATTTTCACCCGCCATGCAGTAATCCACGTAGACAGATCATTTCCATAATTTAATAAGGAATGAATACAAAGGATCATTCACCATGCATGTGGTAATCCACATATAAGGGTGTAAACGAGTCGAACCGGAGCGAACAGAGAGCTACTCGAATTCGATTCGAAATGATAAATTCGTACTCAAATTCGGCTCGAATTCGAATTATATTTAAAAAATCCTTCTCAGATTTGACTCGACTCGACTCGTATATTTATTACTCGAATTCGATTCGACTCAACTCGAATATTTGTTCAAACTACTCGCGAGCTTCAAATTCAAGCTCGAATTCGAATCTCCACATAATAACTAGTTTTATAATAAATATAATTATAAATTGAATTTGTTATTTTACTTAAAAATGAGAAAATATATTTATTATTACACTTTATAAATATAAAATCACAATTAAAATTAAAAACAAAACAAAATAATAACTAATTATCCTAATTTAATTTAAATTTGTATATATTATAAGAGAATTTATCGAACATCTAATCGAATATGTATTAACCGAGTACGTATCGAATCATAATAAAAAATTCAAGTAGTTTGAATCTTAAACGAGCTGAGTATAACCTTGCTCAGATTCTACTCATATTTTTATTCGAACTATTTTTAATGCTCAGATTTGGATCATATTATTAAGGAATCCAAGTCTCGCTCGTATTTTTTCGAGTCGAGTCCGAATCGAGCCCGAACTGTGTTGGCTCGTTTACAGCCTTATCCACATAGACAGGTTATTCCCAAAGAATAATAAAGAATGGAATAACAGAAGAATTCACCATGAATGCGATAGACCGCACAAACAGGTTATTCCCAACAGAATAATAAAGAATGGAACTAGGTCATGCGTAATCCGCACCGACAGGATATTCCAACAGAATAATAAAGAATGGAACCAGGTCATGCGTAATCCGCACAGACAGGATGTTCCAACAAAATAATAAAGAGTGGAATAACAACAAAATTCACTGTATCGATGAGGCCTTGCAGATAGGTTATTCCAACAGAATAATAAATAATGGAACCAGGCCATGCGTAATCCGCACAGACAGGATGTTCCAATAGAATAATAAAGAATGGAATAACAGAAGAATTTCAACATGTATACGGTATTTCACATAGACAGGTTATTCCAACATAATAATAAAGAATGGAATAACTCTTACGAATATTGAAACAAAATAACTCTCTTCATGAATACGAAAGAATAATAACCCTTACCTCAAAAGAAGACTGGATACTGGAATAGTGAGGTAGCAGACTTCTCTTCTTCTTTCTCTCTATAATTTCTCTCTATAATAATTGCTATATAGCTTTAGTGAATTGGTGAGAAATGAAGGAACAATGAGCTTCTATTTATAGGAAAATATAGTTTCGATAATTGCACGTTTTGGGGCTCAAAATATTACAATATAATACCTTCCTCTTTTTCTTCATTTTTAATTTAGTCCTGCAAGTATTATCAAACTTGCACCATCTCCCCTAATATTAAATCATGTAAATCAATAGTAAATCAAGTGATTCAATAGTTCTAGACATGTGAAAATATGAATTACAGTATAGTACCTCCATCTATACCTCCATTTTTAATTTAGTCATGCAAGTATTATCAATCTTGCACCACCTCCCCTAATAGTACAAGAATGTGAATCAATAGTACACACATGTGAACAAATAGTTATAATCATGTGAATTAATAGAAATTAATTGCTCATTTATCTAGTTAATTACCCGATTGGTTAATATAACCTCCAGACATCAATTATTATCGAAATAAATGTCGATTTTCACTAACACTAATAATTCCAACACAATGGAACTATCAATTTCATCTTTAATCAACACGAACTTATTCATCATTAATATTATAATTCACAATATTTAACAACCATGTTGTTCCCAGGAAAGAGGGGGCTTTCCGATAAGGATTTTTCCAGTTTTCTTGTAAATGATTCTATTTTGCAGGTGACAAGCAGAAAGAAGAGCATTCCCCAAAAAATTCGGTGGAGCCCTAGAACGTACTAACATATCATTCATCATTTCTTTTAGTGTTCTATTCTTTCTTTCAGCAACCCCATTAGATTCTGGAGAATAGGGAGGTGTTACCTCATGTATAATTCCTTTTTCTTCACAATATTTGCTGAGGGGTCCAGAGTCATACTCTCCACCTCTATCGGACCTGAGTCTTTTAATCTTATTTTCTAATTTATTTTCAACTTCGGCCTTATAAATTAGAAATTTATCTTCAGTTTCATTTTTATTTCTGAGAAGGAAAACTTTAGTATATCTAGAATAATCATCTATAATGGTCACATAATAATTTTTCCCACCTATAGAAGTATTTTTAGACATATAACATTAGTCTGAATGAATTAAATTGAGAGGTTCAGATTCTCTAACAAGTACAGGTTTACAAGTCTTTTTAGTAGTTTTGGCTTCTACATACACTTGACATTTATTGGTATTTGAAATTTTAACATCTTTTAAAATTCTCAAATTTTTCATTATTTTTATATAAGAGTAATTCACATGGCCTAATCTAGCATGCCAAATATCATCACACTCAACCAAGTAAGCAAAAGAAGTACTAGTATTAGTATTCATGAGTTCAAGTACATTCAAATGAAATAATCCAGCATTAAGATACCATTTTCCCACAAACACCCCATTTTTGGTTAACACTACTTTATCAGATTCAAACATAACCTTAACCCCAACTTTTCCAAGTATCTCAACAGAGACGAGATTGTAACGAATCTCAGGAATATGAAGAACATCGGTAAGAGAAAGGATCTTCCCATAAGTCAATTTTAAATTTACTTTCCTTTTACCCAACACTGGTGCAGGCCTCAAATCGCCCATGTACACATGTTCATCTTTTTCCTCAAGGGAAGTGTAAAAGATGAATGCACCCCGATTCGCACAAATGTGTTTGGTAGCACCCGAATCAACTACACATGCCTCTTTGTCAGTCACCATGTTCACCTCGGAGACAACCACCACAATAGTATTGTCTTAAGTTAGCTCTTAGAGGAACAGACTGGTTGTTTCCCTTTCTGAACTTGCATTGGGCAACATGATGACCTGGCCTTCCACACATGAAATAATCACCTTTAGGTTTTGAGGTTTTATGCTTGAACTGATTCAGTTTTGCCTTCGGACCGGGGTTATACTTATGGCCATGTTTAGGATGTTTGTTGAATGGGTGACGAGGTTTGCGATCATCAACCAAATTTGCTTTGGAAGACATCTCTTTGGCTTTGGCGATTTTATCTAAATATCTACTCTTTTCCTCAATACGAATATGAACAATTAACTCCTCTATGGTCATGTCTTTCCTTTTATGTTTCATATTATTATTGTAATCTTTCCAAGAATTAGGCAATTTTTCTATAAGGGAGTCAACAACAAAAGGAACTGGTAAAGACATGCCTTCATTATTAAGTTCGGCTACGAAAAGTTGAAAAGCATGAATTTGGGAAGAGACATATTTTTCATCGGTCATGTAAAAATTAAGAAAATTTCCAATTGCATACTTTTTAACACCAACATCTTCTACAACATAATTCAAAACTAAAGCATCCCAAATTTCAGTAGCATGCTTATATAGACAATAGATATCAAAAAGTTCATTCGACAAAGAGTTGAGAATGATAGCCTTGCAAATTTTATCAGCAGAAGACCAAGTGCTAATAGAAGATTCATATTCTTTCTTTTGTTCATCGGTAGCATCATAAGGGTGTTCAACTAGTTTTGTTTTGGTTAAAACATGGTCAACTTTAGCAATGTTCAAAATCAAAAGTAATTTGGTTTACCAACATTTAAAATTAGATCCATCAAAAGGCTCAACTTTGTTCAAATCAGGGACAGATTTAGTGGCGGTAAGCATAGCAGAATCCATAATTTCTACTTAAGATTGTTGGAGAAATATGAATAAAATATAAAATTCAACTATCAAATAAAAGAAGGGCAGAAATTTGACTTATCGATTTAGAGCGAATTATATTGAGCAGAGGCGTGCAGTGCACTGTCCTTAAGTAAAAATTTCACCCCTCGGAGAACTTTTCTTGGTGCTAAGGTCAGTGATGAAATCCTACTCCAGGATTCAATTGCTTTTCACCCAACTAATCAGCACTCAAAATAGTTGAACGACCCAGGAACAACTTCAAATTTTTTCTACTTGAACTGATCAAAATAAAAAGTATATAAACATTAAAATAGAGATAAGAAAATTATTATATATATAAATATATATATATATATGTTAACAGGATCGGTAATATATATATATATATATATATATATATATATACACACACACACCTCTGATAACTTAGCTTATATATATAATATTAACAACAGAACTTGAAAGCTATCAATAGTATTTTGCTTTATTTCAGTAAAGTTTTTCTAAAAATGGCAGATAAGTGTACTCCTCACAAACAGTGCTCAGTCCTATTTATATAAAAAAATAGCAACGGTAGTATCATTAATTAACAAAATGTGCTGAAATCAAACGGTATTAACATTATAATACTCAAACAGTAAAATGATTTAATATATAAATAAATATGCAAACGGCTAGAAATTTATTATTGTTGAAATTATATCAATAAAGGGTGCTATGCAGATGACTTAGAGTTGAGTACGGGAGAAAGAAATATTATATGTGAATGTGGGAGATGATGAACAAAGGATCGAGGCAAGTCTTCCAGTTCCTATGTGTTATATGAATTTTACTTGACTATATGTAATCATTACTGAAATGTGAATGAAATTTTCTTGAGTAAGTTGAGTTGCATATCATGCATTATGAACTGTGAAAGTCAAAGTATGTCTATGTTTGATTGAGTTATGCAACTCAATATATATGTGATATATGACATGAACATATATTTTTTAAAATGATGGTGCATGAATGATATAATGAATTATGAGATATATGTTGATCATGAAACTATGTGTTATGTGAAGCATGAAAACTGTTAGATTTGCTGGGCCGTCGTGCTCAGCCTTGCAAACATTTTTGCAGATTTGATATGCGATGAAACCTCTTGCTGACCAGAAAATAAAGACTAGGAGAATGTTTAGGAAAAGTATTTTTCTCTATTTGGGAAATGTATTACACTGTGATAACTGTGACGCCCCCAAAATTAGGTATACGTCACCCATCTTGGGTCGCCACTTACATGGTACATAAATTCAAATACAACTTACTAACCTAACTGTCGTGTACAATATGACATAAATTGTGAGTTTGAATACAAATATTGTCTACTAGATATTATACAAACTCAAAAGGAGTCCTCATTACAACTATTATCACACTATTTCACGTAATAGTGAGGACTACTAATGCTATCCTCCGGACCATTACTTACGTTCCCCGACTTCGTCCCAACTATGTTCTCTTTTCCGAAGAGAACGAAGAAAAAAATGGTGATTTCAACTAGCCCGAAGAAGAAATATTATGACTAAGATAATGCGAATAAATTATCATTAGCCTTCAACAATGTTAAATTGATAAAATACAATAGACAACCGGTTTAATCTGCAATGAATAAGCAATCCATTAAAAGAGTCAAGTAGAGAATAAAGTCTACTATCTTTTAGGTTTTGAAAGGTTTTCATCAATTTTATCATTTGAGACTCGACTTTTTAATAATAAACCACCACATCTAATCATCCTCGCACCACTGGTCAAGGATTTTCATCAAATTATCAATGGTCATGACTATACCGAATCACCCCATGTCATAATCATACCAAAAACTATCCATCATCTGCATTACAGGCCACACCGAGGACTTTTGTCACATCATTTATATCAAGTCATGATTATACCGAATGATCCTCGGTCATAATCATACTAAGTTCATCTATGCACGTAAGCCAAAGATAACATAATATAACATGAGGATGATGACAATGACATAATAATTCAATAAAACAAGTTCAAGAATTATTTAATCCATGAATTATTAACGTCCAAATTGTCAACGTGAATCTTTTTTAGTAGAGTAAAATTCAAGAATGATCGGAAGAATATTTCCATGAAAAGATCTTCGGATGAAACGCAAATATCAAGGATATTCTACTAATTTCATGGAGTATAGAAGTCCAAGTTTTAACCAACCGGGTATAATAAAGAATGGAATAACAAAAGAAATCACCATGCATGCGGTTGCCGCGTAGAGCGGAGTTATTCCAACAGAATAATAATAACGGAACGAGTCGTGAAATTCACAATCGGCGGGATGTTCCAACAGAAATAATAAAGATGGAACCCGATCCAATGTAAAACACACGAGATAGGATATTCCAACGAATGATAAAGACGAACCGATTCCTGTAAAACACATGACGAGGATGTTCAGCGAGAATAATAAAAAGCGGAACCAGTCCGGTGTAAAACACATGAGCATGGATGTTCCAATGTAATAATAGAAGAATGTCACCAAGTATAGGTAAAATCACAGATACAAAGTTATTCAAATGTAATAATAAGCAATGGAATAACATAAGGATTTCACCAAGTATAGGGTATGCACAGAGTGTCAAGTTATGTATAGGGTATGCCACTTTTACGAGGTTATTCCAATGTAATAATAATGAATGGAATAATGAAGTTCTCTTCAAGAAGAAAGAATAACACCCTTCTACTAGTAAAAGAACCTGAATATAGAAGTAGTGAAGTAGCGAGAATACTCTTCTTCTTTTCTATAATTTTCTCTCTATAGCTTCTCTCTATAATTTCTCTCTACAGAGTTTCAATGAATTCGTAAGAAAATAATGAAGGAATGAGCTTCTATTTATAGGAAAATGGAATGCATAAGTAACTAATCCATAAACGATCCAGATTGATTTACTTTAATATGACGGTCCATATTTAAAGAAAAATCTTTTAAATAAAATATAATATATTCTATTTATATAAAAACATTTTACTATGCAAACACTATGCAATACTATGCAAAACACTATGCAAAACACTATACAACACTATGCATAATAAAATATAATATATTCTATTTATAGAATAACTTTAATAAAGTATTCTATTTTATATAAAAGATATTTACATTTTATTACGTTAATAATACTGAATAAAACAAAACGTCATTATCGCTATAATAATTCATATTATTAATCGACAATAATGGAATCAAACCGGTGACTTCTCACATAAGCATCAATAATCAATACCGGTGCTACTATATCGAACCACACGTATTCATCGTACTTTTACTACCGAGTAGTTCAACAAAGAACTACTTGTAAAACTTTCACCAAGTTATTTCAATAAAATATTTTTGTCGTTTTCTCAATCCGACAATAATTACATTATTAGGGGTCCACCAATGATTGAGCTGCCAGATCGAATATTTCCTCGCTAAACCTAATATTCCCAGAGCCAATCGAATATAATATAACCACTTGCATACTTTGCAAAATTTATAAATACTACCCACAACTATAATATTATCTCAAATTCACACTATAATATTAAAAATTATTTCACTAAATTTAAATCTTTATTGATAAAATCTGGGGTCTCACAATCTCCCCTCCTTATGGAATTTAAGCCCTCGAAATTAGGGTGCGTGCACAGTATGATAAAGAGTGAGGATACCTTGAATATCTTTATCGTTGAAAACATTAAATTCATCTTTGCAATCCTACCAAAGATATTCATTAACAATTCATCTTTGCACTACAGGCCAAAGATATTTATTAACAATTCATCTTTGCACTACTGGGCCAAAGATATTTATTAACAATTCATCTTTGCACTACACGGGCCAAAGATATATAACTCAGAAAACCAATAATCTTCGAGACTCGACAATAGTATCACAACCATGAATTATCCATGCACCTTCTTTGCTAAGGATATTCGTGTTTTCAATTACTGGCCATGATTATACCGAATAATCCGTGGTCATAATCATACCAAGTCTATCAATGCACTACTACCAAAGATGACTTTTACCACATCCATGAATTAATATTTCATTCTTTGAGAGCTCGGCTTTTAATAATTAATCCATATCATCGAATCATCCACGCACTACGAGCCAAGGATATTCATTAGTATCACGACCACAAATTATCCATGCACTACTACCAAAGATAATTGTGTATTCATTAAGTATCACGACCACAAATTATCCAAGCACTACTACCAAAAGATAATTGTGTATTCATTAAGATCACGACCACAAATTATCCATGCACTACTACCAAAGATAATCGTGTATTCATTAGTATCCGCGACCACAAATTATCCATGCACTACGACACCAAAGATAATTGTGTATTCATTAGATATCACGACCACAAATTATCAATGCACTACTGACCAAAGATAATTGTGTATTCATTAAGTATCACGACCACAAATTATCCATGCACTACTACCGAAAGATAATTGTGTATTCATTAAGTATCACGACCACAAATTATCCATGCACTACTACCAAAGATAATTGTGTATTCATTAAGATCACGACCACAAATTATCCATGCACTACTACCAAAGATAATTGTGTATTCATTAGTATCACGACCACAAATTATCCATGCACTACTACCAAAGATAATTGTGTTTTCAATTACTGATTATGATTATCTTAGAACAATCCACAGGTATAATCATACCAAGTCCATCTATGCACTACAAGCCACGTAGATGACTTTCAACATAATATAAGCATGAGGATAATGATATAAAGAATCAATCAAATGAGATAAAGGATAAATATTAAACATTTATAATATAATTTATCCAGATTCAAGAATATCCCCATGTTTTCAATCACTTAATAATCTCATAATCTAATATCATTAATATTATAACAATATTTTAATCACTTCTTAAATTTATAAACAATTTATCTTAATTGTTTACGCTTTACCATATAATGCATTTAATCATTCAAAATGTCATACTCATAAGATATCATCACCAATTATCAAATCTCTCAAAAAATATGCATATACTCTATATAAGATTCTCTAGCCATAAAATCCTATTTTCAACTTTTGTTACTTCACATAACATATTTAACTCATATGTTCAAATTAAACTATTTTCATGAAAATACCAAATCAGTCCCAAAAATATTTCTTTTCTGGGATTTAGCATAATATAGTCCCATGATGAAAATATATTTTTCTCGAATTTTAAAATTCATTTACTATTTTTCAAAAATCAATTTCTAATTAATTTCTTAAGAAATTAGCTACCTCAAGTTTAACTCCAAAATTCCCAAATCTTGGCAGGACCTTACACATGTTAACGTGAGCTTCTAGTTTAAATTTCATGGTCATCGGAGTTATAGAACTCCTATTTATAGCGTTTTTTCGGAAAAACCTAAATATTGAAATAGTCATAACTTGCTCATTTTAAGTCGAAATGAGCTCATTTTTGGAAAGGAGGTACTTTATACCATATACCTTCATGTCCCAAAAGGCCAGAATTTTTCTCATAATTTAAGTGGCCAAAACAGCCTCTCTAAAATCATGGCGAAGCTTTTTCGATTTTTGCAGCTTTGCACTCCTTTGCTAAAATCAGTCCACACAAAATCTACAACACCTTTTCCAGTAATTCCACTTGGATTAGTTAGGTAACTCGTAGATCTAACTCTAGGACTTGACCACATTCAAAATTCAAAATATAATAAGAGATATAGTCAATTTAATTTCATGTTACGTTTTTCACCAAAAATCGATTTTCAACTCTTTGTGATTTCTAAGAAACTTTCATGTTTTCACATACTAACCAACATAACTCATCATAAAACTTACTAATACTTCATATACCCATGATTTTCATCAGTCCTATGCTTTTATTATGACTTTCATCATAAACCACGTAAAGCTGCTCATTTTAGTTGAAGAATTATTTGAGGGTTTAAGAAATGGGTTTTGTATTGGGGTCAATACAAAAAATTCGATTTCACGCCTAGGGTAGGCTAGAAATCTTCAAGAATACGTCAAGCAATTTATTAATGATAGGAATATCATTCAAAACTGCTAATCTCGTCCCAAGACTTGAATAATACGTCACATTAATACCAATTGTGACTTCTATCCCTTAACACGGATAGCACCTCACAATGATACCTATCAACTTGCCATCTTCATCCGCGACACTTTAAAAAAAGTCTGGCTTCGGTGCATTCCACACAAGGAAGTCAACAACGAAAGGATCGGGGCTCTTTACTTATGGCTTGATATGACAATGATTAACTTTAGGGTTTGGTTACTTTGAATTCGTGTAACAGGGTTGTTATAAATATAAAAGCTAACAACCTTACGAAAAGCATGATGAGTAGTTAACCAATTGATTCCTAAAATCAAAGGCAAGAATTTTTAAAGATATAAGATCGTGAAAGTGTTTATTTGAAACAACAAGATTAATAAACAGTGGAGGTAACGAAGGTTTCTCCCAACAAAGTTTCAATAGATAAATCAAAGTCTAATTTTTTTTCGGAGTCAAATTTAAACATTGAACACAACTAGGTAGAATAAAAGAGTGGGTAGAACTTGTATTGAATAAAGTATAGACTTCGCAATAATTAATTTACCTGTAATAACTTCGTTCGGTTTCTCGACAAACGCTTCTCGCTTAAATTACCGAAGTTTGACTTTACTATAGGTACATTCCACCCTTAAGTGCTTCTTCACATTCCCCGATCCATGATTTGAATCATTATTCTCAGGTCCATATCGAATTCGGTTGACCGCTATGCACAGAGGTAATTCAATTCGATGTTGGGTTCTCCCAATTCTTTGTCAAAAAGCAAAGTCCATTTCATCTATTTTGGCTTTATTGGATCTGGACGTCTTTTCTACACTATCAACGCGTTGTGCGGCTTTTACCCATGCATCGCCTATTCTCCTTCGTTCGGTTGTTTCTTCTTTCAAATGATCTTTGATTTTTAAATTCTCGATTCCAACTTTAATATCTTACACCCCCGCCAAAGCGTGATTTTGTTCGAGCATCACATATCGGGTAACCCAATTTTGAATTGTTGTATCCCTTTGTTCCACGACATTTTGCCGCTTCTTCAACCTCGTTCTTCTAGCTCACGAACACGATTTTGTAATTCTAAGTTTTGATCATAAATTTCTTCTAACCAATTCTCCTCGTGTTCCTTTCTTCCTCTTCTTCTTCCTCACTTTCACCGCTGCTACCTCTGCTACTAGCTCGGGTGCAACAATTAGTTCTTCATTTACTACGTGGATATCTCTAATTTGTTCCTCGTCCGACAATTGCATTAACTCGATTAGTGATTAAAGGTGTCACAACGGTCACATTCACTCCATTGTGAATATTTTCACCGCCCATTTCCAAACACCGCCACAACACAAGGGTTAATTAATATATCAAATATTATCCCTATACTCGACCGACCCAATTAAATACCAAATAAACTTAGGTAGGTCATACTAGCGAAGAATTTCCGTCTCTCCCTCCTAGTTCTTATCTCACATCTTAGCTGTGGATCATATCCTAAGCTCGATACCAACCGTGACGCCCCAAAATTAGGTATACGTCACCCATCTTGGGTCGCCACTTACATGGTACATAAATTCAAATACAACTTACTAACCTAACGTAGGTGTACAATACGACATAAATCGTGAGTTTGAATACAAATATTGTCTACTAGATATTATACAAACTCAAAAGGAGTCCTCATTACAACTATTATCACACTATTTGTCAAATCAAAGTCTAATTTTTTTCGAGTCAAATTTAAACATTGAACACAACTAGGTAGAATAAAAGAGTGGGTAGAAGTTGTATTGAATAAAGTATAGACTTCGCAATAATTAATTTACCTGTAATAACTTCGTTCGGTTTCTCGACAAAACGCTTCTCGCTTAAATTACCGAAGTTTGACTTTACTACTATAGGGTACATTCCACCCTTAAGTGCTTCTTCACATTCTGATCCATGATTTGAATCATTATTCTCCGATCCATATCGAATTTGGGTTGACCGCTATATGCATGGGTAATTCCGAATTCGATGTTGGGTTCTCCAATTCTTGTCCAAAAGCAAAGTCCATTTCATCTATTTTGGCTTTATTGGATCGGACGTCTTTTTCTACACTATCAACGCGTTGTGCGAACTTTTACCCATGCATCGCCTATTCTCCTTCGTTCGATTGTTTCTTCTTTCAAATGATCTTTGATTTTTAAATTCTCGATTCCAACTTTAATATCTTACACCCTCGCCAAAGCGTGATTTTGTTCGAGCATCACATATCGGGTAACCCATTTTGAATTGTTGTATCCCTTTGTTCCCACGACATCGCTTGCTTGCTCTTCAACCTGTTCTTCTAGCTCACGAACACGATTTTGTAATTCTAAGTTTTGATCATAAATTTCTTCTAACCAATTCTCCTCGGTTTCTCTTCTTCTTCTTTCTTCCTCACTTTCACCGCTACCTCTGCAACTAGCTCGGGTGCAACAATTAGTTCTTCATTTACTACGTGGATATCTCTAATTTGTTCCTCGTCGACCTTTGCATTAACTCGATTAGTGATTAAAGGTGTCACAACGGTCACATTCACTCCATTGTGAATATTTTCACCGCCCGTTTCCAAACACCGCCACAACACAAGGGTTAATTAATATATCAAATATTATCCCTATACTCTGACCAACCAATTAAATACCAAATAAACTTAGGTAGGTCATACTAGCGAAGGAATTTCCGCTCTCCCCTCCTAGTTCTTATCTCACATCTTAGCCGGGATCATATCCTAAGCTCGATACCAACCGTGGCGCCCCAAAATTAGGTATCGTCACCCATCTTGGGTCGCCACTTACATGGTACATAAATTCAAATACAACTTACTAACCTAACTGTCGTGTACAATACGACATAAACTGTGAGTTTGAATACAAATATTGTCTACTAGATATTATACAAACTCAAAAGGAGTCCTCATTACAACTATTATCACACTATTTGTCAAATCAAAGTCTAATTTTTTTTCGGAGTCAAATTTAAACATTGAACACAACTAGGTAGAATAAAAGAGTGGGTAGAAGTTGTATTGAATAAAGTATAGACTTCGCAATAATTAATTTACCCGTAATAACTTCGTTCGGTTTCTCGACAAACGCTCGCTTAAATTACCGAAGTTTGACTTTACTATAGGTACATTCCACCCTTAAGTGCTTCTTCACATTCTCGATCCATGATTTGAATCATTATTCTCCGATCCATATCGAATTCGGGTTGACCGCTATGCAGTGGTAATTCCAAATTTGATGTTGGGTTCTCCCAATTCTTTGTCAAAAAGCAAAGTCCATTTCATCTATTTTGGCTTTATTGGATCTACGTCTTTTTCTACACTATCAACGCGTTGTCAGGCTTTTTACCCATGCATCGCCTATTCTCCTTCGTTCGATTGTTTCTTCTTTCACCGATCTTTGATTTTTAAATTCTCGATTCCAACTTTAATATCTTACACCTCGCCAAAGCGTGATTTTGTTCGAGCATCACATATCGGGTAACCCAATTTTGAATTATTGTATCCCTTTGTTCCACGACCGTTTCTTGCCGCTTCAACCTCGTTCTTCTAGCTCACGAACACGATTTTGTAATTCTAAGTTTTGATAATAAATTTCTTCTAACCAATTCTCCTCGTGTTCCTCTTCTTCCTCACTTTCAAATTGCTACCTCGCAACTAGCTCAAGGGTGCAACAATTAGTTCTTCATTTACTACGTGGATATCTCTAATTTGTTCCTCGTCGACCTTTGCATTAACTCGATTAGTGATTAAAGGTGTCACAACGGTCACATTCACTCCATTGTGAATATTTTCACCGCCATTTCCAAACACCGCCACAACACAAGGGTTAATTAATATATCAAATATTATCCCTATACTCGATCGACCAATTAAATACCAAATAAACTTAGGTAGGTCATACTAGCGAAGGAATTTCCGCCTCCCTCCTAGTTCTTATCTCACATCTTAGCCAGGATCATATCCTAAGCTCGATACCAACCGTGACGCCCCAAAATTAGGTATACGTCCACCCATCTTGGGTCGCCACTTACATGGTACATAAATTCAAATACAACTTACTAACCTAACTGTCGTGTATGCAATACGACATAAACCGTGAGTTTGAATACAAATATTGTCTACTAGATATTATACAAACTCAAAAGGAGTCCTCATTACAACTATTATCACACTATTTCACGTAATAGTGAGGACTACTAATGCTATCCTCTGGACCATTACTTACGTTCCCCGACTATCCCAAATATGTTTCTCATTTCACAAGAGAACAAAGGTGAAAGAAAGGGTGAGCTCAACTAGCCCAAAGAAGAAATATTATGACTAAGATAATGCGAATAAATTATCATTAGCCTTCAACAATGTTAAACCGATAAAATACAATAGACAACCGGTTTAATCAAAATAATAAGCAATCCATTAAAAGAGTCAAGTAGAGAATAAAGTCTACTATCTTTTAGGTTTTAAAAGGTTTTCATCAATTTTATCATTTGAGACTCGACAATAATAAACCACCACATCTAATCATCCACCATACCACGGTCAAGGATTTTCATCAAATTATCAATGGTCATGACTATCTTAGAATCACCCCCAGTCATAATCATACCAAAAACTATCCATCACCGTGCATTACGTGCCACCGAGGACTTTTGTCACATCATTTATATCAAGTCATGATTATACCGAATGATCCTCGTCATAATCATACTAAGTTCATCTATGCACGTAAGCCAAAGATAACATAATATAACATGAGGATGATGACAATGACATAATAATTCAATAAAACAAGTTCAAGAATTATTTAATCCATGAATTATTAACGTCCAAATTGTCAACATGATCTTGTTTAAAGTGAGTAAAATTCAAGAATGATCGGAAGAATATTTCCATGAAAAGATCTTTGGATGAAACGCAAATATCGAGGATATTCTACTAATTTCATGGAGTATAGAAGTCCAAGTTTTAACTTAACCGGGTATAATAAAGAATGGAATAACAAAAGAAATCACCATGCATGTGGTACTTGCCGCAGAAACGGAGTTATTCCAATGAGAATAATAATAACGGAACCAGGTCGTGAAATTCACAATCGACAGGATGTTCCAACCAGAATAATAAAGATGGAACCCGGATCCTGTAAAACACACAGAATGGGATATTCCAACAAAATGATAAAGACGGAACCAGATTCGGTGTAAAACACACACGAATGGGATGTTCCAACAGAATAATAAAAAGCGGAACCGTGTCCTGTAAAACACACGATGTGGATGTTCCAATGTAATAATAGAAGAATGTCACCAAGTATAGGGTACACAGCACATCACAGTTATTCCAATGTAATAATAAGCAATGGAATAACATAAGGATTTCACCAAGTATAGGGTATCTGCCGTGATACGAGGTTATGTATAGGGTATGCCACTTTTACAAAGTTATTCCAATGTAATAATAATGAATGGAATAATGTAAGTTCTCTTCAAGAAGAAAGAATAACACCCCTTACCGTAAAAAGAACCCGAATATAGAAGTAGTGAAGTAGCGAATACTCTTCTTCTTTCTATAATTTTCTCTATAAACTTCTCTCTATAATTTCTCTCTCTAGAGTTTCAATGAATTAAGTAAGAAAATAATGAAGGAATGAGCTTATTTATAGGAAAATGGAATGCATAAGTAACTAATCCATGAACGGTCCAGATTGATTTACTTTAATCGACGATCCATATTTAAAGAAAATCTTTTAAATAAAATATAATATATTCTATTTATATAAAAACATTTTACTATGCAAAACACTATGCAATACTATGCAAAACACTATGCAAAACACTATGCATAATAAAATATAATATATTCTATTTATAGAATAACTTTAATAAAGTATTCTATTTTATATAAAAGATATTTACGCTTTTATTACGTTAATAATACGAATAAAACAAAACGTCATTATCGCTTATAATAATTCATATTATTAATCGGCTGATAATGGAATCAAACCGAGTGACTTCTCACATAAGCATCAATAATCAATACCGTGTGCTACTTATGCAACCACACGACATTCTTTGTACTTTTACTACCGAAAGTAGTTCAACAAGAACCACTTCGTAAAACTTCCGCCCGTTATTTCAATAAAATATTTTTGTCGTTTTCTCGATCGTGATAATAATTACATTGTGGGGTCCACCAATGATTGAGTAGTTGTGCGAATATTCCTCGCTAAACCGAATATTCCCAGACCAATCGAATATAATATAACCACTTGCATACTTTGCAAAATTTATAAATACTACCCACAACTATAATATTATCTCAAATTCACACTATAATATTAAAAATTATTTCGACTAAATTTAAATCTTTATTGATAAAATCTGGGGTCTCACAATGACAGTTTGCGATATTATAAATGAAAGATATATAAATATTGAATTATTTAATAAATAAAGAAAGTTTGTTTTGAGAAAAGAATGTGTAGTGGTGAGTACTATTTATTGAAAGATAATATAGTGATTATACTATATTCGAAGGATATGTTTGGAGTTGTATATATTCATATCTTACTCTGATAAAATAAATCATAAAATAAATATGGTTTTGAAATAAGGGAATCGTAAAGGTTGCGATTCAGGGAACGAATGAAAGATAGAAAGAAAATTTTTAACTTATCCGCATTTTTAGCTATTATATCATCAAATGATGATGTAAAGCTAATACAAGATAGTATCAAATGCACAAGGTCAGAATTAAATTAGTCCTGATTCTGGATTAAGTTAGTCTTGATTTTGGGGTCGTTAAAAAAACCATTCTTGTTGAGGACAACTTCTACACCCAGAAAATAAGTTAACAACCCAATATCCTTAATAGAAAACCTTTCAGTAAGATCAGTGACAAATTGATCTATCATTATAGTATTATTACCCGTTAGGATTATATCAACATAAACAATGAGATATAGAGTATGACTATTAAAAAAGAGAGAAGTATCATCATAGGAGTTCTTAAATCCATATGAAAAAAGAAAATGTTTAAGTTCTTAATACCATGCTCGAGGAGCTTTTTTCAGGCCGTAGATGGCTTTTCAGAGCTTGTAAACGTGAACAAAACCAGGTGGTTAGGACATGTAAACATTTTCTGACAAATTACTTTGGAGGAAAGCATTGTTAACGTCAAGTTGCCTTAAGGTTTAGCCATCTTACACCTATCGTAAACACAATACGAATGGTGGTTGGTTTAACCACAAGACTGAATGTGTCATTGTAATTGATTCCCGATCTTTAGTGAAAACCCTTTGCAACCAGACGAGCCTTGAATATGTAACAGAACCATCAGACTTACGTTTAGTTCTAAAAATCCATTTACATCCAACTAGGTTTTGACTTGTATCATGTGGTACCAATTCCCATGTCACATTCTTTTCCTAGGCATCATACTCTTCTGACATAGCTCGCCGCCATTTATGATCTTTGAGAGCTTGGGTCATTGTGTTTGGTTCAAGATCATTGGATTTGGTCAGTTGAATATGTAGGTTTATTTTTGTGAGAGGATTATGAATCTTGTTCTTAGCTCTAGTGGTCATCCTATAAGTAGGTTGTGGATTACTTTGTAGTGGTTGGTGTGAGGTGTTTTGAGGGACAGGTTCTGTGACGCCCCCAAAACAGGTATACATCACCCATCTTGAGTCGCCAAATATATGGTACAGAATACAAATACAAACATAATTATACAACCGTCGTGACAAAACATAATTGAGAGTTTAAACAGGAATATTGCCTTCTAGACAATATCCACTCTCAAATAGAGTCCTCATTATATTTATTGTCACACTATTTTATAGAATAGTGAGGACTACTATAACACCATCTCGGACCATCACTCCGTTCCCTGACTAGTCCCAGCTACGTTCTCATTTCCTGAAGAGAACAATAAAAGCAAAAGGGTGAGCTCAACTAGCCCAGTAAGAAATATTATGACTAAGATAATGCAGGATAAATTATCATTAGCCTTCAACAATATTAAACTGATAAAATACAATAAACATCAAGTTTAACTGCAGCGGAATAAGCAATCCATTAGAAGAGTCAAGTAGAGCATAATATCTACTATCTTCTATGATTTAAAATGTTTTCATCAATTTTTATCGCTGAGACTCATCTTAATAAATAAACCACATCATCGAGTCATCCCCACTTTTCTGAGCCAAGGATATTCATTAAATCATCAATGGTCATGACTATACCGAATAATCCCTGGTCATAATCATACCAAAAACTGTCCATCAATGCACAACAGGCCACTGAGGACTTTTACCACATCATTTATAACATTACAGGTCACAATTTTACCAAATGATCCCTGGACATAATCATATCAAGTCCATCTATGCACGTAAGCCAAAGATGACTTTCATCACGATATAAGCATGAGGATGATAACAATGACATAATAATTCAATAAAACAAGTTCAAGAATAAATTTTAAAGATTTATAAGTTAATTTATCCTGAAATCAATTACGTCCAAATTGTCAACATGATACTGCTTTGTGGAGTAAAATTCAAGAATGCTCAGAAGAATATTTCAATGAAAAGATACTAGATGAAGCATAAATATCCAGGATATTCTACTAATTTCATGGAGTATAGAAGCCAAAACTTTAACCAACTGAGTATAATAGAATATATAAAACTACAAATGGATTTTCGCCCGCCATGCGGTAATCCACGTAGACAGATCATTTTCACAATTTAATAAGGAATGAATACGAATGATCATTCACCATGCATGCGGTAATCCACATAGACAGGTAATTCCAACAGAATAATAAATAATAAAATAACAGAAGAATTCACCAGGCGTGCGTAATCCGCACAAACAGGTTATTCCAATAGAATAATAAAGAGTAGAACCATTAAATGCGTAAATCATCGCGCAGCATTGAGGTATTCCAAATGAGAATAATAAAGAATGAAATAACAATAGAATTCACTAGGCGTAATGCGATAATCCTTGCAGACGCATGGTTATTCCAAATGTAATAAAGAATGGAACCAGTCGTGCGTAATCACATGAGCATAAGATATTCCAATGTAATAATAGAGAATGGAATAATGAAGAATTTCACTATGTATGTGGTACTTGGCATAGGCAGTTATTCCAACATAATAATAAAGAATGGAATAACGAAGACTTTCACCATGTATGCGGTACCAGATAGACGGAGTTATTCCAACATAATAATAAAGAATGGAATAATAGAAGAATTTCACCATGTATGCGGTGCTTGGCATATGGCAGGTTTTTCCAACATAATAATAAAGAATGGAATAATGTAAGCTCTCTTCGTGAATACGAAAGAAATAATACCCTTTACCTTAGAAAGAAGAGTATTCCAATTTGGTAGGGTGAGGATATTCTTGAAGAAAACTTATACTTTTTTTCTACGCTCAAAGCTTCTTAAACTCTAAAGATATACGCTTTCAAGATTATAGAAGAAGAATTCTCTACGATTTACGGTGTGATTTTCCATTCTAACTAAGCATCCTATTTATAGGAAAATGGAAAGGATACTATGCAATAAAATATAATATATATATATATATATTTTATTTAAAATCTAATAAAACAAATAACTTTATAAAAATATTTTGTTTTATATAAAAAGATTTTACTATACAAACACTATCTACGAGCACTTATGCAAACACTATGCATAATAAAATATATTATATTCTATTTATAATCTAATAAAACAAATAAATTTATAAAAGTATTACATTTTACATAAAAAGATTTTACTATGCCAACACTATGCAGTACTTCATGCAAACACTATGCATAATAAAATATAATATATTCAATTTATAATCTAATAAAACAAATAACTTTATAAAAATATTCATTTTTTATATAAAAAGATTTTACTATGCCAATACTATGCAGTACTTATGCAAACACTATGCATAATAAAATATATTATATTCTATTTATAATCAAAAGAAAACAAAACTTTATAAAAATTATTACGATTTATATAAAATGTTTTCGCTTTTATTACATTTATAATAATAATGAAACAAAATTCATTATCATTATTATAATTCACACTATTAATCTCGACCAATCGTTCCTGGAAAGAGGAGTTTTTCAATAAAGTTTTCTCCTATTGGCGCATGAATTAGGTGACCAAACCTCTCCTTGTGAACTTCTAGACATCGTTAATAAGGGAAATAATAATATTAATAACTTTGTTATCTCAATTATTGATTTAATAATATATAAAATATCGACAATAATTGAATCAAATAACGTGAGATACTATGCAACAATTCATCAGAGCAATAATTGAACAAAACCGAGTGACTTCTCATATAAGCATCAATAATCAATATCGTGTGCTACTATGCAACCACAGCGTGCCATTCATCGCACTTTTAACACCGGTGTTTCAACAGTTAATGGTAAAAACTTCCGTTATTTTCATAAAAATATTTTTTGTTATTTTCTCAATCCGACAATGATAGTTACATTGTGGGGTCCACCAATGATTGTACTGCGTCAATGCGGATATTCCCAAACAAAAAGAATATTTCCCGATCAATCGAATATTATATAACAACTTGCATACTTTTCAAAATTTCTAAATATTACCCACAACTATAACATTATCTCAAATCCACAGCATAATTTTGAAAAAAATATTTCGAGAAAATTAAATCTTTATTCGTAAAATTTGGGATTTTACAATCTCCCCTCCTTATGAATTTTTTCCCTCGAAATTTACGTACGTACCTGGTATGTCAAAGAGGTGAGGACACTTCGTCAGATTTTAACTCTTGAGGTATAACCTTTGAGTGTTGAATACGATCCTTCTTATCCAAGATTTTAACATGTATCTCCTCATACGTTAAAACTTCTGCTATCTCGTCTAGTTTTAATTCAATAATGTGGTTCGGCTCGTCCACATATTTACGTAACATTGATACGTGAAAAATATTATGAACACGCGACATACTTGGCGGTAAAGTGAGTCTATAGGCCACAGTTCCTACTTGATCGAGAATTTCAAATGGGCCAATTAAATCGAGGGTTGAGATTTCCTCTCTTCATCGATTCTTGCTTCTAGAATAACACCCTCTTGAACCTTCTTCTTCATATTCATCAGCTCTGAGTATGTAGCTTAAGCGGCTTTAACTTTATCTATTAAAGTCGATTCTACTCGTATATTTGCTATCTTCACGTGGGTCTCTAGAGTCTTTAACTCTATCTTCATCATTTGTAAGTTATACGAAATGGTTTTTTGTGTTAACAATATCGCACTCGTAAACGTATACAATCTTCTACTCAACGCGTTAGCTACCACGTTCGCTCTTCCACAATGATATTGAATGGTATAGTCATAATCTTCAACAGCTCGAGCCAACATCTTTGGTGCATTATACGTTCGTTTTGGTTGAAGAAATATTTATCGGTTGAAGAAATGGGTTTTGTACTGGGGTCAATACAAAATTTAATTTCGCGCTCTGGGGTAGGCTAAGAAGTCTTCAGGGAATACGTCAGGAAATTTATTAACAATAGAAATATCATTCAAAACTGTAACTCTCATCCAAGACTTGGATAGTACGTCACATCGATACCTATCAACTTGCCATCGTCATTAACGACGTTGCCTATAGAAAGTCTGGCTTCGGTGCATTACACACAAGGTAGTCAATAACGAAAGGATCGGGGCTCTTTACTTATGGCTTGATATAACAGTGATTAACTTTAGTGGTTTGGTTGCTTGAATTCACATAACAGGTTGGTTAGGAATATGAAAGCTAACAACCTTACGAAAAGCATGATGAGTAGTTAACCAATCGATTCCTAAAATTACATCAAATGCAAGTATTTTCAAAGAGATAAGATCGACAGGTAACGTGAAAGTGTCGATTTGAATCAGCAAGAATTATAAACAGTGGAGGTAACGAAGGTTTCTCCTAACTGAGTTTCAACCAATAAGTCAAAGTCTAATTTCTCTGGGGTCAAATTTAAACGTTGAGGGCAAGCAAGAGAGATAAAGAATGGGTAGAACCGGTATCTAATAAGTTATAGACTTCGCAAAAATTTATAATTAACTAACCCGTGCTAATGTTGTATGAATTGAATAAAACCTCTGAACATCCCATCGTTCATCATTTGATCAGTGTTGTTGTTTGCATGAGGATTGTCGCCTTCCTGATGCACATTATCCTGATTATTGATCTGTGGAGACTCAACGGTCTCCTGTGCTCCATTGCTTATCTCAACATTTTCGGATGCCATTTTTAAATACTGCCACAAAACAAGGGTTAATTATCATATCACATATTATCCCTATACTCTAACCGATCAATTAAATACCAAATAAACTTAGGTAGGTCATGCTAGCGAAGGAATTCCACGTCTCTCCCCTCCTAGTTCTTGTCTCACATCTCAGCCAAGGATCATATCCCTAAGCTTTGATACCAACTGTGACGCCCCCAAAATAGGTATACATCACCCATCTTGAGTCGCCAAATACATGGTACAGAATACAAATACAAACTTAATTATACAAACGTCGTGTAATATACAACAAAACATAACTGAGAGTTTGAACAGGAATATTGCCTTCTAGACAATATCCACTCTCAAATAGAGTTTTCATTACATTTATTGTCACACTATTTTATAGAATAGTGAGGATAACTATAACACCATCTCGGACCATCACTCCATTCCCCGACTAGTCCCGGCTACGTTCTCATTTCCTGAAGAGAACAATAAAAGCAAAAGGGTGAGCTCAACTAGCCCAGTAAGAAATATTATGACTAAGATAATGCAGGATAAATTATCATTAGCCTTCAACAATGTTAAACTGATAAAATACAATAAACATCAAGTTTAATCTGCGGTGAATAAGCAATCCATTAGAAGAGTCAAGTAGAGCATAATATCTACTATCTTCTATGATTTAAAATGTTTTCATCAATTTTTATCGTTTGAGACTCGACAATAAATAAACCACATCATCGAGTCATCCCTGCACTTTAGGCCAAGGATATTCATTAAATCATCAATGGTCATGACTATACCGAATAATCCCTGGTCATAATTGTGACGCCCCCAAAATAGGTATACATCACCCATTTTGAGTTGTCAATAACATGGTACAGAAACAACTACAACTTTATTAATACAACATGAAAACTGTGAGTTTAAATACAAATATTGCCGTCTAGACAATATTCACACCCAAATAAGTCCTCATTACAATTATTGGTACATTATTTTACAAAAATGGTGAGGACTACTAAAACAACTTTCTAGAATCATCATTCCACACCCCGACTAGAACTCGCTACATTCCCGCCTCCTGAGAAGAAAAATGGAACAAAAAGAAAAAGGGTGAGCTCAACTAGCCCAGTAAAGAATATCATGACTAAGATAATATAGAAAAAATTATTGTTAGTCTTCAACAGGGAAAAATCTGATAAAATATAATAGACAACAAGTTTCAGATCAATATTCGCAGCGAAAAATAATAATTCATAGATGAGTTACGTAGAGAATGAAATCTACTTTTATCTATGAATTTAAAAGTCCATTATCAATATTTTAACCCTGTAACATCAATCAATATTCATCTTGAATCAAATATTCATCTTTGCACTACAGGCCAAAGATATTCATCGATTAATTCATGTTCATCTCAACACTGTTCATCTTTTTTACTACGGGCCAAAGATATTCATCAAAAAATCATTCATCTTTTGCACTACGGGCCCAAAGATATTCAAGAATATCATCATTTAGGACTGAGGATGATGAAAAATATTTTAAAGACAACGAATCCAGTGAAACAAAAGAATAAATACTAAGGATTCGTATTTCAAACAATTCAAGTTCAAAAATACTTCATAAATAACCGTAGTGAAATAAAATTCAAGAATGATCAAAACATGGATACAATCAAAGCTAGTATCCATAATAGATATTTTGGATAAAAAACAAAATTTAATTTTTCCGTGAATAATTAATCGTATTCGTGAATAAGATCAGAACGTGAATAGTCTTGAGTATCACGAATAAGTAACTCGACACTTAAAAGACAAGAATTTCACAAGAAAAATACTATCAATATTCCGCATAATGATATTGAAAGAAATAATATCATTTTTAAAAAAAATAATATCCTTACCTCGAAAAAGACAATACTTACATTGGAATACTTTGGATATAGTCTTTGAAGGAACTTGCACCAGATAGCAACACTCAAAGTATCAAAATACTCAAAAGAATACGCCGATAATATAGAGAGAGAAAACTTCAATTTAAATTGTGATTTTCAATTCTAACCTAAGCACCCTATTTATAAGAAAATGCTTAGAACACAGCGCGTAAAATTTAATAAAATATTATTATTTTACAAAACTTTCATGCCCATCTTTGAAATCTGATTTCAACTTATCTTGCACATGTTAGTGTAGCCCACAAAACAAAAAAAAAATGTTTTTCTTAATAAACATAATTAAAACTTCCAAAAATCAATTATTTCGGAACTTCGGAACTTCAATAATTCATAATAAATAGCCCTTTGTCAGAAAAATTCAAACCTTATGTCTTTTCCATAGGAAATTTAATTCTCTACAACTTTGCAAAAGAAAGTTTTTCAAAATTCCAAACAAAAACTGATCGAAATCCACAAATGGGCGATTTTACATGCTATAATCAAATTTCAGTCAAGAAATGGGCCCGCAGACATGTTTAACATGTTTTAAACAACTTTTGCAACAAAAATACTCTTCCTCCTCATATATTCATATATCCCACATTCATTATAAAAATATCACCATTATTATATTATTAAAATATAATAATATATTTAAATGAATTGTTTTATCAGAAAAGATAAAATATCAATTTTTCAACAATTGTCACTTTAAAATTTTCTCCATCTATATCCACATAAAATGAATATTTTTCTTATCATATAAATCAATAATTAATTATTCACAAATAATATTACAAAATCACAATATCGACAACCGTGTAGTTCGAGAAAGAGGGGCTTTCAAATAAGGATTTCTCCTTCTTCTTGGCGCATTAGGTGAACAAACCTCTCCTTAGACAGAACTTTCTAGACATTGCCAATAATATTATCTAATAATATTATTCAAATAATATGAATTATTGATCTGATAATGAAAATACTGTGTAGTGACAATTATTGAAACAACAATAATATAAAATATCAACGTAGCAATTATTGAATCAATAAAATAAAATATTGAATAGTAACTACTGTAACAATTATTGAGTAATGCCTTCCTACATAAGAATCAATAATTGGTACAATACCGTGTGTTACTGTGTTTTGACCACCGAGTATTCCAATAGTATTAACGGTAAAAACTACGCCGTTATTTATAAACAACTTATACTTGTCTTTTTCTTTACCCAATCTCTTTTTGTTATGGGGCCCACACAAGGCTGCGCCGTCGTATGAATATTGCATGACCAAACGAATATTCTCTGTTAAAAATGAATATTTTATAACCACTTGCATATTTGAAATATTTGCGCATTTTATCCATAACTAACCACATTAATCAAATCAACCCTTACTATTTCAAATAATAAATAGAGGAAATTTAATTTTATTTATAATAAGCTGGGGTCTTACAACCTCCCCTCCTTATGAAATTTCATCCTCGAAATTGACGTACATACCCGGTGTTTCGAAAAGGCGAGGATACCTCTCTTTCATTTCCGTTTCCAACTCCTAGGTCATTTCCTCAATAGCATGGTTTCTCCACAAAACTTTAACTTGTGGTATGACCTTTGTACGTAAGACATGCTCCTTCCTATCCAAGATCTTGACAGGTACCTCCTCGTACGTTAAGTCTTCGGCCATCTCATCCAGTTCTAACTCAATAATGTGGTTCGGGTCTTTCACATATTTATGAAGCACAGATATATGAAAAACATTATGAACACGAGACATACTTGGAGGTAACGCAAGTCTATAGGCTACATTTCCTACTCGATCAAGAATCTGAAATGGACCAATAAATCGTAGATTGAGCTTTCCTCTCTTCCCGAATCTTGTAACTCCCTTCCACGGGGCAACACGCAACAATACATGATCCCCAATACTAAATTCCACGTCCTTTCGATGAAGATCCGCATAACTCTTTTGTCGATCTTGAGCCGTTTGTATACGTTGTCGAATCATTTAGATCTTTTCTGTAGTCATACGTACCAACTCGGGTCCCAACAATGTTCTTTCACCCACCTCATCCCAACATATTGGAGAGCGACACTTTCGTCCATACAATGCTTGAATGGAGCCACACTATACTTGCTGATAAGCTGTTGTTGTAGGAGAATTCCACCAATGGTAAATACTTATCCCAACTCCCTTTGAAATCTAGGACACAGAGTCTTAATAGATCTTCAAGAGTTTGAATAGTCCTCTCTGATTGTCCGTCCGTTTGAGGATGGTATGCCGAACTGAATCGTAAATCCGTGCCCATAGCTTTTTGCAAGCTAACCCAAAATTGTGAAGTGAATCTTGGGTCACGATCCAAAACTATGGATACTGGCATGCCATGCAATCTCATAATCTCATTTACATACATATGAGCAAGACGTTCAAGGGAATAAGTCTCCCGTATCGGCAAGAAATGAGCAGACTTGGTTAATCTATCAACAATAACCCAAATAGCATTTATGCCTTGAGAAACCGTGGGAAGACCCGTAACGAAATCCATGGTAATGTGTTCCCACTTCCATTTTGGAATCTCAAGTGGTTGCAATGGACCCTTAGGCACTTGATGCTCTGCCTTTACACGTTGACAAGTTAAACACCTCGAGATAAACTTCGTGATCTCTCTCTTCATGTTGTTCCACCAAAATGTATGTCGAAGATCACGATACATTTTGGTACTTCCAAGATGGATTGCAAACGGTGTATTGTGTGCCTCCATCATGATCTTGTTCTTCAAATTAGAATCGTTAGAAACACAAAGTCTGGAGTGGACTCGAAGTATTCCTTCTTCATCGATTCTCGCTTCTGGAATAGCACCTTCTTGTACTTTCTTCTTCATACGCATCAGCTCCGGGTCGGTGGCTTGAGAAACTTTAACTTTATCGATTAAAGTTGGTTCTATGCGTATACTTGACATCATCACACTCATTCTTGCATTTGATCTTCTACTCAACGCATCAGCTACCACGTTTACTTTTCCAGGATGGTATTGAATAGTGTGGTCATAATCTTTTAACAGCTCGAGCCAACGTCATTTCCGCATGTTAAGTTCCTTTTGGATGAAGAAATATTTGAGGCTTTTATGATCTGAATATATCTCCACTTTCTCTCCATATAGATAGTGCCTCCAAATCTTTAGCGCGAAAACGACTGCTGCCAACTCTAGATCATGAGTAGGATAACTCCTCTCATATTCTTTAAGTTATCGCGAGTCATAGGCTATGACTTTCCCATGTTGCATGAGAACACATCCTAACCCTTTGCCTGAAGCATCGCTATAGATAACAAATCCATCCGAACCAGATGGCATTGTCAGAACAGGTGCCGAAATGAGTCTCCTCTTGAGCTCTTGGAAATTCTTCTGGCATTCCTCGCTCCATCCGAATTTTGTATCTTTCCGAGTCAGCTGAGTTAATAGAGTAGCGATTCGAGAAAATCCTTCCACGAATCTCCGATAATAACCAGCTAAGCCCAAAAGCGACGATTTGATTCTTGACTTGATTGCTCCCAACTTTGTATTGCCTCAATCTTCGCCGGGTCAACAGATACTCCATGTTTTGACACCACGTGCCCAAGGAATGCTACTTCCTCAAGCTAGAATTCACATTTTTTCAACTTGGCATATAGCTTGTTTTCACCTAGCCTTTGGAGTACCAGCTTCAAATGGTGCTCATGATCTTCACGGCTTTTGGAGTATATGAGAATGTCATCAATAAAGACAACAACGAACTGATCTAAATAGTCCTTGAATACTCGGTTCATCATATCCATGAAAGCCGCAAGAGCATTAGTCAATCCAAAAGACATGACTAAAAATTCATAATGCCCGTATCGAGTTCTGAAGGTAGTCTTTGGAATATCCTCAGTTCTAATCTTCAGCTGATGATATCCAAAACAAAGATCGATCTTTGAAAAGAATTGTGCTCCTTGGAACTGGTCAAATAGGTCATCAATACGAGGTAACGGATACCTATTCTTGATGGTGACATGTTTCAATTCTCGATAATCAATACAAAGTCGCATACTCCCGTCTTTCTTCTTTACAAATAAAACAGGAGCACCCCAAGGAGATGTACTAGGACGAATGAAACCGATGTCAAACAACTCCTGTAGTTGGACCTTTAACTCCTGAAGTTTAATAGGAGCCATTCGATATGGGGTTTTAGAAATGGGCTTTATACCAGGTTCAAGATTAATAAAGAATTCAACTTCACGTTACGGGGTAGGCGGGAAGTTCTTGAAACACGCCGTCGAAATTTACTAACAACAGGAATATTATTCAAATCTGACGTGTCTTTATTCAAATCCATAACATGGGCTAAGAAAGCTTGACATCCATTTTTTCAATAAACGAATAGCTTTATGACTATATATGATAGTGATTGATTTTAATGGTTTAGTTGCTTGAATTCGTACAACAGGTTGGTTAGGAATATGAAAATTAACAACCTTACTAAAATAATCAATTTTGGCATGATGAGTAGTTAACCAATCAATCCCTAAAATCACATCAAAACAAGTATCTTTAAAGAGATAAGGTCAACAGGTAATGTGATGGTGCCAACTTGGATCAAACAAGATTTATAAACAGTGGATGTGATGAAAGTTTCTCCTAACGAAGTCTCCACAGATAAATCAAAGTCTAATTTCTCCTGGGAGTTAAGTTTAAACGTTGAGCACAAGCGGGAGAGATAAATGAATGGGTAACCACCCCAGATCAAGTAAGGTATAAACTTCAAAGAATTTATGATTAGCTTACCCGTGATCACCTCGTTTGGGTTCCTCGATTTTTGACCAATCACGACAAACGCCTCTTGCCAGAACCGTTGACTTTGACTTTTACGGGACAACCTTTTGAGTCACCATTCTCGCTTTGGACTTGGTTTCGCTGCACTGCATAATCTCGAAAGCGATATGTCCTTCCTTTCCACAATTATAACATACCTTGAACTGTTGTGGCGGTTTGGTGATATGTCCTCTTTCCACATTTATAGCATCTGACCGGTGGTCGCTTTCCTCCATTAGAACCGATTCTTCTTTGGCGCTGACGTCTTCACATGGTCGTTGTTGAATCTCCTCTTTTTAAAATCTCCTACCGACTCGCTTCTTTTATTCTCATGTCCATGATTACCACCAGAATGGTTACCGCCTTTGTCCGTATTCTTCTTTCTCTGCTGTTTATTGTTGTTCTGATGACTGCTGTCACCATTATGATCCTAGTTATGGTCCCTCAGTTGAACGTACTCGTTATCTCACTCTAACAATTGAGCCCTGTTGACAACATCTGAATAGAGAGAAAATTTATGAGAAATGAGATATTGACGTATGCCGGGTTTCAAACCTCTCAGAAACATCCGCGTCATACGTTCCTCACTCTCTACCAAATGAGGTGCAAACCTGGATAACTCTGCAAACTTTTCTTCGTACTGGGACACCGTCGTGTTATTTTGTTCCAGTCTAATAAACTCCACTTCCTTCATATGACGAATACTTTCAGGAAAGTACTTGTCATTGAACATTTTCTGAAACGTCTCCCAAGACATCTTTGAAAGCTACCGGATGGGTACGCTTCACAGATTCCCACCAATAATCTACCTCATTACGGAACATAAAGGTGGCGAATGGAACCTTCTGTTCCTCCGTGCATCCCAAGACATCGAATATCTTGGTGATTTATTTGACCCACGTTTACGCTTTAATCGGATCCGCTTTCCCCGACTTACGTGGTCCCAACTCTTTGAATCGCTTAGGCGTGACAAACCTGCGTTGTTATCATTTCCACTGTATTTTGTACACGAGTCTCCTCGTCTGCGATTTTGCATGAACCGCAAAAAAGCTTCTAAACATCCCGTCCTTCATCATCTGCTCAGTGGTGTTGTTCATAGGAGGAACATTACCAGCCTGTTGCACGTTCTCCTCGTTGGTGAGTAAAGATGTCTCCACGGTCTCATTTACTCCACTATTAACATTCTCAGTTGCCATTCCCAAATACTGCCATAAAATAAGGGTTAATTAAGGAAATCAACATATCACATAATATCCCTATATACTGACCAACTAACAAATAAGCTTAGGTAGGACACACTAGCGAAAGATTTACTCGTCTCTCCCCTCCTAGTTCTATTCCTCGATCTCCGCTAGAGATCATATCCCTAAGCTTTGATACCAACTGTGACGCCCCCAAAATAGGTATACATCACCCATTTTGAGTCGTCAATAACATGGTACAAAAACAACTAAAACTTTATTAATACAACATGAAAACTGTGAGTTTAAATACAAATATTACCGTCTAAACAATATTCACACCCAAATAAGTCCTCATTACAATTATTGGTACATTATTTTACAAAAATGGTGAGGACTACTAAAACAACTGTGACGCCCCAATAATAGGTCCATTCCATCCAACCCATTCTGAGTCGCCAAATACATGGTACAGAAATAACTACAACTTTATTATTACAACATATAACTGTGAGTTTAAATACAGATATTGCCATCTAGACAATATCCACACGCAAATAAATCCCCATCATAATTATTGATACATTATTTTACAAAAATGGTGAGGACTACTAAACAACTCTCTCTAGAACTTTCATTCCATACCCCACTAGTACTTCGCCACATTCTCGCCTCACGAGAAGAAAAATGGAACAAAAAGGAAAAGGGTGAGCTCAACTAGCCCAATAAGAAGAATATTATGACTAAGATAATATACAACAAATTATCGTTAGTCTCCAACGGGAAAAATCTAATAGAATACAATAGACAACCAATTTTAAATCAACAATCTGCAGTGAAACAACAATTCATTAGAAGAGTTAAGTAGAGAATGCAAACTACTATCTTCTATATATGAATTTAAAAGTTCATCGTCGATATTTTATCCTGTAACATCAATCACTATATATCCGAAATCAAATATTCATCTTTGCACTACAGTGCCAAAGATATTCATCACCGGGTCATGTTCATCTAAACACTGCTCATCTTTGCACTACGGGCCAAAGATATTAATCGATCGATCGTGTTCATCTCAACACTGCTCATCTTTTGCACTACTGGGCCAAAGATATTCATCAAGAAATCATTCATCTTTTGCACTACTGAATAAAGATATTCAATAATATCATCATTTAGGACCGAGGATGATGAAAAATATTTTAAAGAAAACGAATCCAAAGAAACAAAAGAACAAGTATTAAGGATTCAGATATTTGAATATTTCTTGTCTAAAAATACCTCGGAAATAATCATAGTGGTGTAAAATTCAAGAATGATCAAAATATGAATACAATCAAAACTAGTATCCGAATTAGATATTTTGGACAAAAAGAAGAAATTTCATTTTTCAGATGAATAGTCTTGATTACGTGAATAGTCTTGATATCGTGAATAGTGTTGTATCGTGAATAGTAACTCAGACACCAAAAGATAGAAATTTCCCAAAAGCATCATCACCCTTCGTGAATAGTACTTTCGTGAATAGTAACTCGTGAATAGTAACTCATGAATAAGTAACTCATGAATAGTAACCCCAAACATGAAAAAGTTCCAAATTTGATAAAATTTCCAACCAATATTTCGGCATAATGATATTGAAGAAATAATATCATTTTCGAATAAAATAACAACATCCCTTATCTCGAAAGATGCGATTATTTAGTTGAAACACCTTTGATATAGACTATGACTTGAACTTGCACCGTATAGCAACACTCAAAGTATACTCACAAGAATACGCTCAATATATCGAGAGAAAATAGAGAAAACTTGAGCTTACGTGTGATTTTCAATTCTAACCTAAGCACCCTATTTATAGGAAATTGCTTAGAACACCAAAGTAGAAAATTAAATATAATAATATTATTTATAAACAAAATTCTTTAGCCCACCTTTGAAATCTGATTTCAGCCATAGCACATGTTAAATGAGGTTCACAAACTCACCAAAAACGTTTTTCTCAAAATAATTAATTAAAACTCCCAAAAATCAATTATTTCGGAACTCCGAAACTTCAATAATTCATAATAAATAGCCCTTTTGTCAGAAAATTCGAATCTCGCGACTTTATATAGGAAATTCAGTTCTCTACAACTTTGCAGAAGAAAGTTTTTCCAAATTCCAAACATAAATTGACCGAAATCCACAAACGGTCGATTTTACAGTCTATAATCAATTTCAGTCAATAAATGGGGTCCACCGACACACAAAACATGTGTTAATCATTTAATGCAACAAAAATACTCTTCCTCCTCATATACTCATATATCCCACATTCATTGTAAAAATATCACCGTTCATATATTATTAAAATAATATATTTAAATGAATTATTTTATCAGAAAATGATAAAATATTAATTTTCAACAATTTTCATTTTAAAAATTTCTCCATATATATCCACATAAAATCAATATTTTTCTCATCATATAAATTAATAATTAATTATTCACAAATAATATTACAGAATCACAAAGATCTTGTGAAACCGTGCCGCTCCTGTGAAAGAAAGGGGGCTTTCCAATAAGGATCTCTCCCTTCTTGGCGCAATTGTTAGGTGACCAAACCTCTCCTTAGATGAGAACTTTCTAGACATTGCCAATAATGTTTTCTAATAATATTATTCTGATAATATGAATTATTGTTCCGATAATGGAAAATATAGTGTAATGACAATTTATTGAAACAACAGTAATATAAAATATCAATGCAACAATTATTGAATCAATAAAATAAAATACTGAACAGTAATTGCTGTAACCATTATTGAGTAGTGCCTTTTTACGTAAGAATCAATAATTGGTGCAATACCGTGTGCTAATGTTCAACAACGCGTATTAGTGTGTTTTAACCGCCGAGTATTCCAACAGTATTAACGATAACAACTACACCGTTATTTATAAACAACTTATACTTGTCGTTTTCTTCACCCAATCGCTTTCCGTTATGGGGCCCACACAAGGTCATGCATGCGCATTTAAATATTCCTCGACGAGAAGAATATTCCACGACCAAACGAATATTCTCCGATAAAAATGAATATTTTATAACCACTTGCATATTTGAAATATTTGCGCATTTTACCAATAACTAACCACATTAATCAAATCAACCCTTACTATTTCAAAATAATAAATAGAGGAAATTTAATTTTATTTATAATAAGTTGGGGTCTTACAATAATCATACCAAAAACTGTCCATCAATGCAATACAGGCCACTGAGGAATTTTACAACATCATTTATAACATTACAGGTCATGATTATACCCAATGATCCCTGGACATAATTATATCAAGTCCATCTATGCACGTAAGCCAAAGATGACTTTCATCACAATATAAGCATGAGGATGATGACAATGACATAATAATTCAATAAAATAAGTTCAAGAATAAATTTTAAAGATTTATAAGTTAATTTATCCTAAAATCAATTACGTCCAAATTGTCAATATGATACTGCTTTGTGGAGTAAAATTCAAGAATGCTCAAAAGAATATTTCCATGAAAAGATACTAGATGAAGCGCAAATATCCAGGATATTCTACTAATTTCATGGAGTATAGAAGCCAAAACTTTAACCAACTGAGTATAATAGAATATATGAAACTACAAATGGATTTTCGCCGGCCATGCGGTAATCCACGTAGACAGATCATTTTCACAATTTAATAAGGAATGAATACGAAGGATCATTCACCATGCATGCGGTAATCCACATAGGCAGTTTATTCCAACGAATAATAAAGAATAAAATAATGAAAGAATTCACCAGCGTGCGTGTCCGCGACAAACAGTTATTCGAATAGAATAATAAAGAATAGAACCGGTCACATTATAAACCGCACAAACAGGATATTCAAATGTAATAATAAAGAATGGAATAACAACGTAATTCACTAGGCATACGATAGATCGCATGCAGACGGGTTATTTTAACGTAATAATAAAGAATAGAACCGGTCACGCCAGAATCCTTGCGACATGTGATATTCCAATAGAATAATAAAGAATGGAATAACAGAAGAATTTCACCATGTATGCGATACTTCGCATAGACACGTTATTCCAACATAATAATAAAGAATGAAATAACATAAGAATTTCACCATGTATGCGGTACTTCACATAGACAGGATATTCCAACATAATAATAAAGAATGGAATAACAGAAGCTCTCTTCATGAATACGAAAGAAATAATACCCTTTACCTTAGAAAGAAGAGTATTCCGACTGGTAGGGCGAGGATATTCTTGAAGAAAACTTATATTGTTTTCTACGCTCAAAACTTCTTAAAACTCTAAAGAAATACGCTCAAGATTATAGAAGAAGAATTCTCTGAATTTTTGGTGTGATTTTCCATTCTAACTAAGCATCCTATTTATAGGAGAATGGAAAGGATAATATGCAATAATATATATATATATATATATATATATTATTTAAAATCTAATAAAATAAATAACTTTATAAAAGTATTCTATTTTATATAAAAAGATTTTACTATGCCAACACTATCGCGCAACATATGCATAATAAAATATATTATATTCTATTTATAATCAAATAAAAAAACTTTATAAAAAGTGTTACATTTTATATAAAAAGTTTTACGCTTTATTACATTTATAATAATAATAAAACAAAATTCATTATTATTATTATAATTCACACTATTAATTGACCAGTCGTTCCTGTGAAAGAGGGGGCTTTCCAATAAGGATTTCTCCCTATCGACGCTTGAATTAGTGACCAAACCTCTCCTCGATGTAACTTCTGAACATCGTTAATATTGAAAATAATAATATTAATAACTTTGTTATCTCAATTATTGATTTAATAATATATAAAATATCGATAATAATTGAATCCAATAATGTGAGATACTATGCAACAATTACTGTAGCAATAATTGAACAAAACTGAGTGACTTCTCACTTAAGCATCAATAATCAATATCGTGTGCTATTATGCAATCACGCGTATTACTGTACTTTTAACACCGGGTGTTTCAACAGTTAACGGTTAAACTTCCGACGTTATTTTCATAAAAATATTTTTGTCATTTTATCAATCCAACAATAATTCCGTTGTGGGGTCCACCAATGATTGTACCGTCGTACGAATATTCCCCGGAAAAAAAGAATATTTCCCGACCAATCGAATATTATATAACAACTTGCATACTTTTCAAAATTTCTAAATATTACCCACAACTATAACATTATCTCAAATCCACACCATAATTTTGAAAAAATATTTTGAGAAAATTAAATTTTTATTCGTAAAATTTGGGATTTTACAGGTTCTGGCAAATTTAGATCAGGTTGGGTGTTAGTTGGTGATGGAGCTTTACTAGGAAACTGTTGAAGAACTCCACTCTAGATGGTAAATTGAGTGGTGGTATTATAGAAGATGTGGAGACACGAATTGGTGGGGTAATCCATGTGGAGATCGATAGTAGTGGATTGTGGACGAGGTAATTATCGTTATAGATTTTTGAAAGGAAACACAGATTCCACAAACTTGACATGTCGAGAGACATATATTTTTGAAGTTGAGGGATTAAGACAATGGTAGGAACTCTAAGTTAGAGAATATCCTAAAAAGAATTAAGGTTTGGAACGAGACTCTAGTTTGTGAGTTGTATATGGTCTAAGCCACGGATAACACAAACAACCAATTTTTTTGGAGTAATTGGGTGTAGTTCAAAAAATGTTTTCATATAGAAAGGAGAGATTGAATGTGGGAGTTGGCATGCGATTACTTAAGTAAACCGCGATTGCGAAAGAATGAGTCGAGTAAGTTAAAGGAAGAGATGCATCAGAGAGTAATGTTAAACCTGTTTCAACAATGTGAAGATGTCTTCTTTTAGAAAATCCATTATGTTCAGGTGTGTGGGCTAATGTAGTGAGATAAGAAACTCCAATTGTAACAACCCGAATTTTTTTCAGAAATTATTTTTATTTAAATTAATATATATATATATATATATATATATACAATTATTTTCTTACACGGACACGAACCAACGAACAAAAGAACAAGCCATGTTGGACAAAAAACTATTGATATACATTGACCCACTAAACTCTCTCTCTTCTCTCACTCACTCACGTGGGTATCTCTCTGTCTCCTCTTTATTATGTGGGTAGTAAAAAATTCAAATCTCTCTCTTTTTTACCACCTCAAGTTAATAATGAACCGCCAACTCTATCTAACATCTCTCTTTATTACCTAGATAGGTTAATTGAAAAAATTACCTCTTTGAATAAACCAACTCTTTGTTTCATTATTCTTCTCATTGGTTGAATGGACGATAAATGAATGTGGTATGTTCCTTTTTATATATTTTGTTAGCTAATTTATTTGATGAAAATGATTTTTTATTTTTTACTTTTTACATTTTATCATTTAAATTAAATTCATGCCTAAATTTAAATATTGTTTGGGTTTGTTCTTTTTTCACCATTTCTAAGGCTCTTATTAATTTTTTTTAAAATATATTTTGAAATAAGAGCTATTTTTTTAAACTTAGGACTTTTAGACAAAAATTTAAGTTGTTATGTAGTGTTAAAATTGGGAGTCCTTTGTTATGTTAAAAAGAGGGCTTATGTTAAAATTAGTATATTTTTTTATTGATTATTACAGTTAAATTGAAATGGAAGATATGAAATTGGAGTCATAGAGTTGTGAGAATGATATAGTAGAGAGTTGTGCAAGTTTTCCCTTCGATAATGTAGGAGGGGATTGGGATGAAATTGAAGAGTCAGATCACATTTACTATCCTCAAGTAAGAGAAGAATTATAGCCAAGAAAAGACCAAGAATTTACAACAATAGAGGATGCTAAAAATTTTTACAACACATGCGAAAGAATCTGGATTTAGTATTCGAGCTAATTGTGATAGGAAGAAGGATGGTGTAATAGTAAGGAAGTAATTTGTTTGTTATAAAGATGGAAAGGGTTCGATAGTTCAAGAAGAGTCTAAACAAAGGCATCGAGGGTCAATAAAAGAGTGTTGTCAAGCTAAAATTGCTTTTTTGATGTCAAAAGTTGGGTTGTATGTTGTTAGTGTATTTGTTGAAGAGCATAGCCACCCATTGTCTACCCCAAGTAGAACATTTTGGTTAAGATCTCATTGTTCTGTTTCTACTGCCTACAAATGTTTGTCTGAACAATTTAGCATGGTAAATATACCCTTGCATCAGCAGTTCAATTTTCTTGCAGTCCAACCGCGAGGGATAGAAAATATTGGTTGTACACAAAGAGATTTATATAACTACGAGAGGGATAAATGTAAAGAGATGAGTAGCCACTATGGAGATTTATTGCTTGAGTATTTTAAAATTGAACAAGGCAAGAATCCTTCATTTATTTTTAAAATTTAGGCAGATGAGGAAAACATATTGCTTATTGTTTTTGGGCTGATGGAACATCTAGACGAGCTTATAACTTTTTTGACGATGTAGTAATATTTGATACCACATACAACACTAATTGTTATGGAATGATCTTTGCACCATTTTTGGGGGTCAATAATCATGGCCAGACAATTGTATTCGCTTGTGCTTTTTTATCTGATGAGACAATAGATTCCTTTGTTTGGCTTTTTAAGTAATTTTTAGAAGCTATGTCAGGTGATGCCCCAAAGATTATTATTACTGATCAAGATCCAGCAATGACACATGCTATATCTGAAATTTTTTCGAATACTTATCACAAGTACTACTATAGTTGGCATTATTTGACTAAGTTTTCAGAAAAGTTAGATTCGGTTAAGTATAACCACTATTATTCGGAGTTTACAGATTGCATTTGGAAGTCAGAATTATTTGAAGAGTTATACTTAAAGTGGTTGGAGCTTATTAAGAGAAGTGGGTTGAGCGACAATAAATGGCTAAAGTCAATGTATGAGATTCGCTCAACATGGTTGCCTGCTCATTTGAATCATGTTTTTTCGGCCAATATATCAAGTAGCCAGTGAGTAGAAAGCTCTCATACATTTTTTAAGAGGTTTGTGAATAAACATTTATCATTGTTTGATTTTATGATTCAGTTTAGTAGGGGATTTGCATACCAACGTCATCAAGAGTTAGTAGCTAACAACAAAGACAAGATTGAAACGCGTAAGGTGAAATTGGAGTATAATTTTTTGTTGCAAATGGTTAATATTTACACATGTGAGATCTTTTTTGAATTTCAAGATGAGTTTATAGTGAGCTTCTTGAGATATAAATTTGAACTTGTCAAAAATGTTGATAATCTTGTTGTGTATAAAGTTAAAAAAAATGAGGTAAAGTACAAAGTGAGGGAGATTCTTTATGACAAAGAGTTGGATTATGCTTATTGTAGCTGCTAAAAGTTTGAAAGTGTTGGAATCTCTTGTAGGCATCTTTTGACATATCTTGACAAGTTTCATGATTATGAACACTTGCCAACTAAGTACATCTTGAAGAGATGGACACAAGGTGCAAAATGGGAATGTTGTATGCAATAGTGGCACTGTGATAAGAGATGACAAAGAATATATTGCAAAGCGGAGAGAAATGGTTAAATTTGGTTTGGAAGTAGTTGACAAGGCTCTTGAAAGAGAGGAAGGTACAAAGATTTATTATGATCATATGGGTAGTGCACTTGAAAAAATTAATCAGTTGAATATTTGTGATAAAAGTGTAAGAGTTTCTGGCTAGAAAAGCAGTCTAATGTTAGTTATTTTAGGAAAATGCAGTGCAAGCAAATGAACATGTGTTTTGTGAACCAAATCAAGTGCGAGAAAAAAGGTGCAAAAAAAGGCTCAAAGGAGGAAAAGAGAAGGCATTGGTGAGGGCAAAACAAAAGAAGGCTAGAATGTGTCATGGATGTGACAAAATTGGACAAACACATGATAAAAGAAATTGTCCAGCGCTCCAAAATGGATTAAAAAAAAAAATTCTTTCCATTTTATTTAAGGCAATTAACTTGAATTTTGACACTATTTAATTTTTATGTGGGTCTTTTCCATGCAATGAAGATTCAAATGCAAGTTCAGAAAATAATAGTTTTTCATGCACAAGCCAGATTAATTGAAGATTCAAGCACAAGTTTATGCAGTAGTTGCCACTATTTAATATTTGATTTAGAGTCAAAATTTGTACTGTTGGTTGCTATTTGTAAAAATTTGGGTTACTACTCGCTGTAATTTGATAGTCTGGGTTGCAACTTTATGTAATTTGCTAATTTGAATTGTTATTTTATGTAATTTGCTAATTTGGTTGCTTTTTTTCCTTCTTTATACAAAAGTTAGTGTATTAGTGATATTCCTTAATGTGTTAGAGATAGTGCACATCTCTATCTCTAACTAACATCAGGCATCAGGAAAAGCATTATAAATATTTATTTTTAACATGATTAGACTTTAGAAAAAAATAATAAAAAATTATACATTTATTAAAATTTAAGAATTATAATTATATTTTTCTATTAATTTGAAGATAATATAATATAAATATCTTATATTAATTTTTTTCATAAAATTAACCCATTACCCTTTTTAAATAATTTATATTTAAATAATAATTTAATTAAATATTTATAAATATTATAAAAATATCAGTCCAAAATGTTCAAATTAACACAATAATATGCAAATGTTCAAATGTAAAAGAATAATGAAACAAAGAGTTGATTTATTCACAGAGGTAATTTTTTTTCAATTAACCTATCCAGATGATAAAGAGGGATGTTAGATAGAGGTTGTGGTTCATTATTAACTTGGGGTGGTAAGGAGGAGAGAGAGTTGGTTGGTTTTACTATCCATGTGAGTGAGTGAGTGAGAGAAGAGAGAGAGTTTAGTGGTATAGCTTTTTGTCCAACATAACTTGTTAGTTGGTTCTTGTCCATGTAAGAAAGGAATTATATATATATATATATATATATATATATATATATATATATATATATATATATAGGCTGTGTGACAGTTCACCAGATTATCGACGGTTCTCATCTGTCACATCATGAACGGTTCACAAACCAAAATAATTATAGCGACGAGTGAACCGTCGTTATAGTCCCAAAAAAATTGTCGTCATAGACAATTATGTACTTCTGTAATTTGTGTATATACATTTTTTTCATATATATATATATATATATATATATATATATATATATATGAGATCAGTCATACTCCTTATCTTACTCACCCGCTCACCCCCCCTTTAGCGGCGGACTGAATTCGATGGTTTTCTTCATACAACCGCGTCGTCTATATTTTTTAGCGACAGAACAACATATAGCGTCGCTAAAAGTATGAGCGACAGTTGTATCTCTCTAATCGTTCTTGGTCCGATTCTTAAAGGTGTGAAAGCAATGGTGAAGAAAGTAAAGTATCTACTGATCCTAATCAGATATATATGAATTGAATGTGTATATAAGTAGGAAATGTATACACATATTTGGAACGAAAGAGTTAATAGCTAATTTAGATAGCTTGAGGTAATTATGAAATGAAATATGAAAATAAGGAAAGTTAAATATTAATTGATAGAGAGTAAGTCAAGTTATATTAGATGATTTGAATAATAATACAAAGAAGTTATTACAATTCAAAATTCATAAATGAAGCGATGTATCTTTGTTTTAATAAACATGAAGGAGTTAATTAAATTCATTATTTTAATATATTACATATAAATGTAAAATATTTATAAAATGGTTTAATATATTATATTAAGTCAAACTAATATAAATTGAATATGAAATGAGGTAAGTAGTTACTATTTGAAGATTTGTGAATTAAAATATTCATGTCAATTAATTGAATAAAGAAAGTTATTTTCTTTTAATTATCTAATAATGAGAATTATAATACTATAATGAAACATATAATGTTATAATATTTAATATTATACTAAATGAAGGTAAATTCAAACTATGAGGTGAGAGACCAATATCTCTCTCTCTCTCTCTCTCTCTCTCTCTCTATATATATATATATATATATATATATATATGAATATTAGTATTAAATTAGTAAATTAAATTAATATTTAATTGAAAACAAAATGAATGGTTAAATAACATTGTTAATGTGATAATTAAATAAGGAATTATTTAATTATATGAGGAATGTAAATTAATAAGCTGGTCAATACTAATTAATTCAATTAGTTTGAACTAACTAAAGAAAAACAAATATTTGTATAAAAGATAAGAAATAAAGTTTAAAATCGAATTGGAGTTCGGAGTGAAATCTTGAGACGTGGATTGAATAAAATAAATAATTTAATGGAGATTATTATTGAAATAATTTATTTGATGTAAATATGTTAACCAAATATACTTGGGTTACAGGTACATTCTTGTGCATGATTATGACAAGTTAATTGGTTAGCAAATAGCTAACCTATATTAAATGAGTCCAATAATGAATTAAATTAGTGGGCTAGTAATGACTAAATGAAATTATATATATTAGTATTAATTACATATTTTAGTATATTTTTAGAAATAATTACAATAATGGTGCATAGATAAAATAATTATAAAAATAATACACTTTTCCATATTTATTTACAATATTAGTACAATTAGAATTCTTTAATTTGAGGAATCAGTATTGGTGGGCTGACATGACAAATTGGGTGGTTTTTTTTTTAAACGCATGAACCTCTGTTGTTAACTTTCTTTTTCTCCCAACTCCCATAACTTTTGTACTGGTATTTTGTGACACCCCCAAAATAGGTATACATCACCCATCTTGAGTCGCCAGATACATGGTACAAAATTCAAATACAAACTTAAATATACAATATAAGCTGTGAGTTTTAATACAAATATTATCTTCTAGACAGTATTCAAACTCAAAAATTCTCATATATACTGTGAGTTTCAATACAAATATTGTTACGTATATAATACGACAATATTCATATTTAAATTATTACAATGTCATATAAAGTACAACAGCAAATATATCAAGTCCCCGGAGGAACACGAGAAAATTTTTGTTCTCCTCATTCTAATGGAATGCACCTTTGACGTTTCCAAATTCTGATTCGCCTCACCCTATTATAGTTCACTAAAATTAAATATCAAGTGAGGTATAAAACATGTCACACACATTTTAAGTTCACAGTACGATTATTATGCCACACCGTTTCAAAATTTGATTAGGCTTGTGACTAATTCGTATCACCACTTTATACCCATGTTCTCTCTGCTAGTCCCAAATTACCCTTTTATTACACGAAAGGGGTGGTGAAGTAAAAGGGTGAGCTCAACTAGCCCAGTAAGAAATATTATGACTAAGATAATGCAGGACAAATTATCGTTAGTCTTCAACAGTATAACAACTGATAAAATATAATAGACAAGAAGTTTTAGACAACAACTGCAGCGGAATAAACAATCCATTAGAAGAGTCAAGTAGAACATAATGTCTACTATCTCCTCTAGATTAAAAGTCCATCGTTAATACTTCATTCCTGTAATACTCATCAACAGTTCTTTGCTATACTCAAGACAAAGAGAACTCTCATCACCTGTCTTCACCTGAACCACCACAGATTATAATTAAATCACAATTCATATTTATAATCAAGTAAATCAACAGTCCATCTTTGCACTGCAGGCCAGAGATATACAACTGAAAAACCAATAATCAACAGTCCATCTTTGCACTACAAGCCAAAGATATACAACTATAAAACCAATAATCAACAGTCCATCTTTGCACTAAAAGCCAAAGATATACAACTGTAAAACCAATAATCAACCGTCCATCTTTGCACTACAGGCCAAAGATATACAGCTGTAAAACCAATAATCAACAGTCCATCTTTGCACTACAGACCAAAGATATACAATGTAAAACCAATAATCTTTGAGACTCGACAATAAATCATCCATATCACCGAATTATCCATGCACTACGGCCAAGGATATTCGTTAGTATCACATCCATGAATTATCCATGCACTACGGGCCAAGGATATTCATTATTATCACATCCATGAATTAATATTTCATCGTTGAGACTCAACTCAATAATTAATCCACATCATCGAATCATCCCTGCACTACAAGCCAATGATATTCATTAGTATCACGACCACGAGTTATCCATGCACTACGGGCCAAGAATATTCGTGTTTTCATCAACGGTCATGATCACGCCATAAAATAATTCATCTTTGCACCCTTGGCCGAAGAGAACTCATGGTTGTGATCATACCAAAAACTGTCCATCAATGCACTACGGGCCAATGAGGACTTTTACCACATCATTTGTAACATTACGGTCATGATTATACCGAAAAATTTCTAGTCATAATCATACCAAGTCCATCTATGCATTACGGCCAAAGATGACTTTCAACACAATATAAGCATGAGGATGATGACAATGATATAAGAATTCAATTAAATGAGATAAAGGATAAATATTAAACATTTATAATACAATTTATTCAGAGTTCAAGAATATCCAAATATTATCAATCACTTAATAATCTCATAATCTAATATCATTAATATTATAACAATATTTTAATCATTTCTTAAACTTATAAACAATTTATATTAATTGTTTACACTTTACTAATTAATGCATTTAATCATCCTAAAATGCCAAACTCATAAAATTTTATCACCAATAACCAAAACTCTCATAAAAAATCTGCATATACCTTATATAGGATTCTCAAGCCATAAAATCATATTTTCCAATTTTCTTACTTCACATAACATATTTAATTCATTTATTCATAACTAGTCCATTTTCATGAAAAATACCAAATCAGTACAAACAAAATTCTTTTCTGGAATTTAGCATAATATAGGCCTATATTGAACATATATTTTTCTCGAAAATTTTAAAACTCATTTACTATTTTTTATATAGCCAAAACTGCCGAATATTTAGACATTTATCATAAATTGTACTTTTGTCCAAAAATTCAAAATTCAGAGTATATACATTATATACATGTACTCCCAATAAAAATTTCATCAATTTTGGAGTTAACCACAAGTAGTTATAAGGGTTTACTTTTAAAATAGTCTTTTCTCATAAAATTCATAACTCCTAATCTATACATCCAAAAATCGCCATTTTTGGACACAATCGAGAAAACTCATCAAAATATCATTTCAAATTTTTTCAGAAGTTTTGAAGGTCAGAAAAATTACAAAACTGAAGAAACATAATAACCCTTACAATCCCTTACCTCAAAAGAGCAGTACTTCTGACTGGAATATCGGATGTAAAACCGAAGGAAACTTGCACTGAATAACAACTCTCAAAGTATCTGAATACTCACAAAAATACGCTCGACAATGTAGAGAGAGAGAACTCTTGTTTCTAGTGTGATTTTCAATTTTAACCTAAGCGCCTATTTATAGGAAAATATTAGAACGCCATAGGAGACTAAATTAATAAAATATTAATATTTCAAAAAATTTCTATGCACACATTTTTGACCCAAATTTCAGCCACCACCAGTGGGGCCCACCAAAATCAGATTTCCACACTAACCAAAAGTGGGTCCCACCCAATTTTAATGAAAATTATTTTATTTTCCGAAACTTCAGTAATTCATAATAAATAGCCCTTTTATCAGAAAAATACGAATTTTATGTCCATTCCACACGAAATCGAATTCTCTACAACTTTGTAGCTTTGAGTTTTTTCAAATTCTAAACAGAAAATATCTGAAATCCACAAACGGGTGATTTTCAACACCTCTTAAAATTCATAACAGATACGCTAATTTTTAACGGTTCAAAATTTGTGGACATATACTCAACTTATATATGTATAACATATTCAAAAATCACAATGATCCAACGGTCGGATCAAAATTATCACTCACGCAATAGAGCTTTAAGAACACCGATTTGATTTTTTTAATACCTCCAATCCGTCAAAATACTGATAAAATACCTCAACATTAATTTCTCCATTATAACCACATAAAATAAATATTTTCTTATCCATCATTTATGTACACATAAAATAAATATTTTCTTATCATATAAATTAATAATTAATTATTCACAAATAATATTACAGAATCATAATAATGACAACCAAATTGTTCTAAGAAAGAGGGGGGCTTTTCGATAAGGATTTCTCCTTCTTGGCGCCAAATTAGGTGACCAAACCTCTCCTTGACAGAACTTTCTAGACATTGCCAATAATGTTATCTAATAATATTATTCAAATAATATGAATTATTGATATGATAATGGAAAATACTGTGCAGTGGCAATTATTGAAACAACAATAATATAAAATATCAATGCAGTAATTATTGAATTAATAAAATAAAATATTAAACAGTAATTACTGTAACAATTATTGAGTAGTGCCTTCTTACGTAAGGATTAATAATTCAAAAATAGTGTGCAATACCGTGTGGTACTATGCAACCACGCGTATTACTGTATTTTAACCACCAGGTATTCTAACAGTGTTAAAGGTAACAACTACGCCATTATTTATAAAACTCAAACTTGTCGTTTTCTTCATCCAACAGTTATTCTGTTATGGGGCCCACAAATGGCTGCGCCGTCGTACGAATATTTCCCGACAACAAGAATATTCCACGACCAAACGAATATTCCCCAACAGAAATGAGTATTTTATAACCACTTGCGTATTTTGAAAATTTTATATATATCACCCTTAACTTTAAACTTTTATCAATTTAACTATTTACTAAATAGAAAAATTGAATACTTTTATTTCATAAAATTTGGGATCTCACAATCTCCCCTCCTTATAAAATTTTTCCCTCGAAATTTACGTACGTACCTGGTATATCGAAGAGATGAGAATACCTTGCTTTCTTTTCGGATTTGTACCTTCCCGATTTTTTCCTCTGTGTCATGATTTTCCCATTGCTCATCTCCTGTATTTTAGATATCATTCTAGAATATAGTTTCAAAATAAGAGTTAATTGACATGCCACATATTATCCCTATACTCTGACCGACCAATTAAATACCAAATAAACTAAGGTAGGTCATACTAGCGAAGAAATTCCCCGTCTCTCCCCTCCTAGTTCTTGTCTCACATCTCAGCCAGGGATCATATCCCTAAGCTTTGATACCAACTGTAAAATCCCAAATTTTACGAATAAAGATTTAATTTTCTCGAAATATTTTTTTAAAATTATGGTGTGGATTTGAGATAATGTTATAGTTGTGAGTAATATTTAGAAATTTTGAAAAGTATGTAAGTTGTTATATAATATTCGATTAATCGAGAAATATTCTTTTTATCGGGGAATATCTGTACGACGATACAATCATTGGTGGACCCCACAACAGAATTATTGTCGTATTGAGAAAACGACAAAAATATTTTTATGAAAATAACGGCGGAAGTTTTACCGTTAACTGTTGAAACACCCGGTGTTAAAAAAATGCGATGTCTGGCGTGGTTGCATAGTAGCACACGATATTGATTATCGATGCTTATGTGAGAAGTCACTCAATTTTGTTCAATTATTGCTACAGTAATTGTTGCATAGTATATCACGTTATTTGATTCAATTATTGTCGATATTTTATATATTATTAAATCAATAATTGAGATAACAAAGTTATTAATATTATTATTTGCAATATTAACAATGTCTAGAAGTTCTGTCAAGGAGAGGTTTGGTCACCTAATTGCGCGCCAATAGAGAGAAATTCTTATTGGAAATTAAAGCCCCCTCTTTCCTGGGAACGACCTGGTCGATTAATAGTGTGAATTATAATAATGATGATGAATTTTGTTTTATTATTATTATAAATGTAATAAATCAAATTTTTTTTTATATAAAACAGAATACTTTTTATAAAGTTTTATTTTATTAGATTATAAATAGAATATATTATATTTTATTATGCATAGTGCCTGCATAGTGTTTGCATAGTTAATGTGATAATTAAATAAGGAATTATTTAATTATATGAGGAATGTAAATTAATAATTGGTCAATACTAATTAATTCAATCAGTTTGAACTAACTAAAGAAAAACAAATATTTGTATAAAAGATAAGAAATGAAGTTAAAAATGGAATTGGAGGTCGGAGTGAAATCTTGAGACGTGGATTGAATAAAATAAATAGTTTAATGGAGATTATTATTGAAATAATTTATTTGATGTAAATATGTTAACCAAATATACGTGGGTTACATGTACATTTTGGTGCATGATTATGACAAGTTAATTGGTTAGCAAATAGCTAACCTATATTAAAAGAGTCCAATAATGAATTAAATTAGTGGGCTAGTAATGACTAAATGAAATTATATATATTAGGATTAATTACATATTTTAGTACATTTTTAGAAATAATTACAATAATGGTGCATAGATAAAATAATTACAAAAATAATATAATTTCCCATATTTATTTACAATATTAGTGCAATTAGGATTCTTTAATTTAGGGAATCAATATTGGTGGGCTGACATGGCAAATTGGGTGAGTTTTTTTTTTGAAACACATGAACCTTTGTTGTTAACTTTCTTTTTCTCCCAACTCCCATAACTTTTGTACTGATATTTTGTGACGCCCCCAAAACAGGTATACATCACCCATCTTGAGTCGCCAAATACATGGTACAAAATTCAAATACAAACTTAAATATATAACATGAGCTGTGAGTTTTAATACAAATATTATCTTCTAGACAGTATTCAAACTCAAAAATTCTCATATATACTGTGAATTTCAATACAAATATTGTTACGTATATAATACGACAATATTCATATTTAAATTATTACAATGCCATATAAAGTACAATAACAAATATATCAAGTCCCCGAAGGAACACGAGAAAATTTTTGTTCTCCTCATTCTAATGGAATGCACCTTTGACGTTTCCAAATTCTGATTCACCTCACCCTATTATAGTTCACCAAAATTAAATATCAAGTGAGGTATAAAACAAGTCACACACATTTTAAGTTCTCAGTACGATTATTATGCCACACCATTTCATAATTTGATTAGGCTTGTGACTAATTCGTATCACCACTTTATACCCATGTTCTCTCTGCTAGTCCCAGCTACCCTTTTATTACCTGAAAGGGGTGGTGAAGTAAAAGGGTAAGCTCAACTAGCCCAGTAAAAAATATTATGACTAAGATAATGCAGAATAAATTATCGTTTGTCTTCAACAGTATAACAACTAATAGAATATAATAGACAACAAGTTTTAGATCAACAACTGCAGCGGAATAAACAATCCATTAGAAGAGTCAAGTAGAACATAATGTCTACTATCTCCTCTAGATTAAAAGTCCATCGTTAATACTTCATTCACCTAATACTCTCGTCCAGCAGTTCTTTGCTATACTCAAGACAAAGAGAACTCTCATCACCTGTCTTCACCTGAACCACCACAGATTATAATTAAATCACAATTCATATTTATAATTAAGTAAATCAACAGTTTATCTTTGCACTGCAGGCCAAAGATATACAACTGAAAAGCCAATAATCAACAGACCATCTTTGCACTACAAGCCAAAGATATACAACTGTAAAACCAATAATCAACAGTCCATCTTTGCACTACAGGCCAAAGATATACAGTTGTAAAACCAATAATGTTGAGACTCAGCTTAATAAATAATCCACATCACCGAATTATCCATGCACTACGGCCAATGATATTTGTTAGTATCACATCCATGAATTATCCATGCACTACGGGCCAAGGATATTCATTATTATCACATCCATAAATTAATATTTCATCGCTGAGACTCAACTCAATAATTAATCCACATCATCGGATCATCCCTGCACTACAAGCCAAGGATATTCATTAGTATCACGACCACGAGTTATCTATGCACTACGGACCAAGGATATTCGTGTTTTCATCAACGGTCATGATCACGCCATAAAACAATTCATCTTTGTACCCTTGGCCGAAGAGAACCCATGATCGTGATCATACAAAAAATTGTCCATCAATGCACTACGGGCCAATGATGACTTTTACCACACCATTTGTAACATTACGATCATGATTATACCGAATTTTTTTTGGTCATAATCATACCAAGTTCATCTATGCACTATGGCCAAAGATGACTTTCAACACAATATAAGCATGAGGATGATGACACTGATATAAGAATTCAATTAAACGAGATAAAGGATAAATATTAAATATTTATAATACAATTTATCCAGAGTTCAAGAATATCCAAATGTTATCAATCACTTAATAATCTTATAATCTAATATCATTAATATTATAAAAATATTTTAATCATTTCTTAAACTTATAAATAATTTATTTTAATTGTTTACACTTTACTAATTAATGCATTTAATCATCCTAAAATGCCAAACTCATAAAATTTTATCACCAATAACCAAAACTCTCATAAAAAATCTACATATACCTTATCTAGGATGCTCAAGCCATAAAATCCTATCTTCTAATTTTCTTACTTCACATAACATATTTAATTCATTTATTCATAACTAGTCCATTTTCATGAAAAATACCAAATCAGTACAAACAAATTTTCTTTTCTGGGATTTAGCGAGAATATAGTCCCATATTGAACATATATTTTCTCGAATTTTAAAATTCATTTACTATTTTTTATGGCCAAAACCGCGAATATTTAGACATTTATCATAAACTGTACTTTTGTTCAAAAATTCCGAAATTTACAGAATATACTTCTGTTATATACATGTAATCCCAATAAAAAATTCATCAATTTTGGAGTTAACCACAAGGAGTTATAAGGGTTTACTTTTAAAATAGTCTTTTCTCATAAAATTCATAACTCCTAATCTATACATCCAAAAATTGTCATTTTTGGACACAATCGAGAAAACTCATCAAAATATCATTTCAAATTTTTCCAGAATTTTTGAAGGTCGGAAAAATTACGAAACTGAAGAAACATAATAACATTTACAATCCCTTACCTCAAAAGAGCAGTATTTCTGACTGGAATATCGGATGTAAAGCCGAAGGAAACTTGCATTGAATAGCAACTCTAAAAGTATTTGAATACTCACAAAAATACGCTCGACAATATAGAGAGAGAAAACTTGTTTCTGGTGTGATTTTCAATTCTAACCTAAGCGCCTATTTATAGGAAAATGCTAGAACGTCATAGGATACTAAATTAATAAAATATTAATATTTCAAAAAAATTCTACGCACACATTTTTGACCCAAATTTCAGCCACCACCAGTGGGGCCCACCAAAATCAGATTTTCATACCAACCAAAAGTGGGTCCCACCCAATTTTAATAAAAAATATTTTATTTTCCAAAACTTCTGTAATTCATACTAAATAGCCATTTTATCAGAAAAATACGAATTTTATGTCCATTCCACACGAAATCGAATTCTCTACAACTTTGTAGCTTTACGTTTTTCCAAATTCCAAATAGAAAATATCCGAAATCCACAAACGGATGATTTTTAACACCTCTTAAAATTCATAATAAATCATACGCTAATTTTTAACGGTTCAAAATTTGTGGACATATACTCAACTTATATATGTATAACATATCCAAAAATCACAACGATCCAACGGTCAGATCAAAATTATCACTCACGCAATAGAGCTTTAAGAACACCGATTTGATTTTTTTAATACTTCCAATCCGACAAAATACTGATAAAACACCTCAACATTAATTCCTCCATTTATAACCACATAAAATAAATACTTTCCTATCCATCATTTATGTCCACATAAAATAAATATTTCCTTCTCATATAAATTAATAATTAATTATTCATAAATAATATTACGTAATCACAATAATGACAACCAGTAGTTCTTCTAGGAAAGGAGGGGCTTTTCGATAAGATTTCTCCTTCTTGGCGGCATGAATTAGGTGACCAAAACTCTCCTTGATGTAACTTTCTAGACATTGCCAATAATGTTATCTAATAATATTATTCAAATAATATGAATTATTGATATGATAATGGGAAATACTGTGCAGTGACAATTATTAAAACAACAATAATATAAAATATCAATGCAGTAATTATTGAATCAATAAAATAAAATATTGAGCAAAGAATTCTTTGTAACAATTATTGAGTAGTGTCTTCTTTACGTAAGGATTAATAATTCAAAAATCTTTGTCGCAATCTGGTGCCTTCTTTGTCTGACCACGTATTTTTGTATTTTAACCACCAGGTATTCCAATAGTGTTAACGGTAACAACTATGCCGTTATTTATAAAACTCAAACTTGTCGTTTTCTTCATCCAAGCGCTTATTACATTATGGGGCCCACAAATGGTCTGCTTGTCGTCAATGCGAATATTCCCACAACAAGAATATTTCACAACCAAACGAATATTCCCCAACAGAAATGAGTATTTTATAACCACTTGCGTATTTTGAAAATTTTATATATATCACCCTTAACTTTAAACTTTTATTAATTTAACTATTTACTAAATAGAAAAATTGAATAATTTTATTTCATAAAATTTGGGATCTCACATATTTCTCTCTCTAAAATATTCTTCTTTTTCTTCTTCATCATAGTTGTTAGACTAATTAACTAATTGGTAGCGTAATTTGGTTAATGAATATTGATCTCCTTCAGGCTTTTTGATTGTTTTTTAATTTACTTTTGTTGCACTTGTTGATTCACAGGTTGTTCAAGTTAGTGAGAAGAAGGTTTTGGATCAGAAAGTATACATGTTGTTCTATTATCGAGATAATATAAATTTTTCTTCAAACAAGCCTCTTGATGTTGCTCGGAAAGAGATCATGGCGACAAATATCATGGGAAGAAATAAACCTTATTTAAATTTCAATCAAGAATTAAAAGGATTGTGTTTCATACTTTGGTTTTTGTTGGATATCCATAACCATTTGTTATGGTTAGTGAGTCTGTAATGTTTATTGGAACTTATGTAAATGGGATTACATATTTGATTATATTAGCAGTGATTTGACATTGTTTGTTGGTTCGTATTTGTTACTTCTAAGTTGTGTCTGATACCTTGTTTGAAAGGTGCAGTTGGTAACCAAACATGCATAGAAGGGTAACCATTTTATTTTTTGGTAGTAACCAGATAGTTATAAGCTTGTAGCATGACATATATCAAGTGTTAAATGTACATATGAGAGTATACATGGGTTGCCTAAACTGGATTGGATATACATGTTATTTCTGTTTTGGTTACCATTAAAATCTATTCTGGTTACTTTCATATAACTATTTGGTTACTTCTTTATTATGTTTTGGTTACTGTTATTTTATGGTTTGGCTACTATTATTGTGCCCTCAATGTGGGATTTTGGTTACTTTTATTTTTTATTCTAGTTAATATGTAATTGTTTAGTATACATGGATTGCCTAAACTGGATTTCATTACATGATGTTTCTGTTTTGGTTACCATTAAAACCTGTTCTGGTTACTACCATATAACTATATGTGGTTACTATTTTATTATGTTACATTATGGTTAATGTTATTAGTAACCAGACAGTTACAAGCTTGTATCAGGACAAACATCAAGTGTTAAATGTATATGCGAGAGTGTCCTATTTATATAGCTGATGTATACTTATAAATTACATACTCATAAAAATTACTTAGAAATTGTACAATTGGTATTTAAATCTGCATATAGAGGTAACCATTTTATTTTTTGTGAGTAACCAAATTTACATAAAATTGGTTCAGAACAGTATCCATCAGTTATTTCAGTTGAAATGTTAGGTTGGTATCTAAACCTACATATATGGTAACCATTTTTGTTTTTGTTAGTAACCAAATAATTATAAGTTTGTGTCAGGACTATTTTAAACTGTTAAATGTATATATTTTATTTATACTCTGGCATCATGATGGAATAATAAACTCCAATTAAGAGTTCCCATTTATATATATGATGGTCACTTATAGATCTCATATTAAAATAAAAATAGTTTGAGAGGTGCAGTTGGTATCCAAACCTGCATATAAGGGTAACCATTTTAGTTGTTGTTAGTAACCAAATAATTAAAAACTTATATTAGAACAATTATCAAGTGATTAATGTGACGTCCCCAAAATAGGTATACATCACCTATTTTGAGTCGCCAAATACATGGTGCAGAATATAAATACAACCTTAATTATACAACCGTCGTTTAATATACGACAAAGCATAGCTGAGAGTTTAAACATGAATGTTGCCTTCTAGACAGTATTCAATCTCAAAATAAGTCCTCAATACATTTATTGTCACACTATTTTATAGAATAGTGAGGACTACTAATACAGCATCTCGGACCATCATTCCGTTCCCCGACTAGTTCCGGTTACGTTCTCATTTTCTGAAGAGAACAATGAAAGCAAAAGGGTGAGCTCAACTAGCCCAGGAAGAAATATTATGACTAAGATAATGCAGAATAAATTATCATTAGTCTTCAACAATGTTAAACTGATAAAATATAATAGACATCAAGTTTAACTGCAGCGGAATAAGCAATCCATTAGAAGAGTCAAGTAGAGTATGATATCTACTATCTTCTATGATTTAAAATGTTTTCATCAATTTTTATCACCGAGACTCGACAATAAATAAACCACATCATCGAGTCATCCCCGCACTACGGGCGGAGGATATTCATTAAATCATCAATGGTCATGACTATACCAAATAATCCCTGGTCATAATCATACCAAAAATTGTCCATCAATGCACTACAGGCCACTGAGGACTTTTACCACATCATTTATAACATTACAGGTCATGATTATACCGAATAATCCCTGGTCATAATCATACCAAGTCCATCTATGCACGTAAGCCAAAGATGACTTTCATCACAATATAAGCATGAGGATGATGACAATAACATAGTAATTTAATAAAACAAGTTCAAGAATAAATTTTAAAGATTTATAAGTTAATTTATCCTGAAATCAATAATGTCCAAATTGTCAACATGATATTGCTTTGTGGAGTAAAATTCAAGAATGCTCAAAAGAATATTTACATGAAAAGATACTAGTTGAAGCGCAAATATCCAGGATATTCTACTATTTCATGGAGTATAGAAGCCAAAACTTTAACCCACTTAGTATAATAGAATATATGAAACTGCAAATGGATTTTTGCCCACTATGCGGTAATCCACGTAAACAGATCATTTCCACAATTTAATAAGGAATGAATACGAAGGATCATTCACCATACATGCGGTAATCCACATAGACAGGTTATTCCAACAGAATAATAAAGAATGGAATAACAGAAGAATTCACCAGGTATGGAATAGACCGCACAGATAGGTTATTCCTAACAGAATAATAAAGAATGGAACCACGTCATGCATAATCCGCATAGACAGGATGTTCCAACAGAATAATAAAGAATGGAATAAAAGAAAAATTTCACCATGTATGCGGTACTTCGTATAGACAGGTTATTCTAACATAAGAATAAAGAATGGAATAACAGAAACTCTCTTCATGAATACGAAAGAAATAATACTCCTTACCTTAGAAAGAAGAGTATTCCGACTGGTAGGGCGAGGATATTCTTGAAGAAAACTTATACTGTTTTCTATTCTCAAAGCTTCTTAAAACTCTAAAGAAATACGCTCAAGATTATAGAAGAAGAATTCTCTGAACTTCTGGTGTGTTTTTCAATTCTAACTAAGCATCCTATTTATAGGAGAATGAAAATGATACTATGCAATAAAATATAATATATTCTATTTATAATATATATATATATATATATATATATATATTATTTAAAATCTAATAAAAAATAACTTTATAAAAGTATTCTATTTTATATAAAAAGATTTTACTATCTGAAACACTATATCAGGCACTATGCAAACACTATGCGTAATAAAATATAATATATTCTATTTATAATCTATTAAAATAAATAACTTTATAAAAGTATTACATTTTATATAAAAAGACTCTCTTATACCAACACTATGCAAACCTTATGCAAACACTATGCATAATAAAATATATTATATTCTATTTATAATCAAATAAAACAAAACTTTATAAAAAAGTATTCTGTTTTATATAAAAAGTTTTCTATTTTATTACATTTATAATAATAATAAAACAAAATTCATCATCATTATTATAATTCACACTATTAATCGATCAGGTCGTTCCCAGGAAAGAGGGGGCTTTCTAATAAGGATTTCTCTATATTGGCGTCCAATTAGGTGACCAAACCTCTCCTTGACAGAACTTCTAGACATCGTTAATATTGCAAATAATAATATTAATAACTTTGTTATCTCAATTATTGATTTAATAATATATAAAATATTGACAATAATTGAATCAAATAACGTGAGATCTTATCGCAAGAATTATCAGTAGCAATAATTGAATAAAAGCGGTGACTTCTCACGTAAGCATCAATAATCAATACCTTGTGCTACTATGCAATCACGCCGTATTCTTACTTTTTTACTACCGAGTAGTTCAACGGTTTTAACGGTAAAACTTTCGTAGTTATTTTCATAAAAATATTTTTATCATTTTCTTAATCCGATAATAATTCCGTTATGGGGTCCACAATGATTGTCTAATCGCATGCACGGATATTCCACGACAAAAAGAATATTCCCCGACCAATCGAATATTATATAACAACTTGTATACTTTTCAAAACATCTAAATATTACCCATAACTATAATATTATCTCAAATCTACACCATAATTTTGAAAAAAATATTTCGAGAAAATTAAATCTTTATTCGTAAAATTTGGGATTTTACACTTAATATACATGTGAGGGTTCCCATTTATCTAGCTGATGGATACTTTTAAATTACATAGTTATAAAAGTTATTTGGAAATGGTCCAGTTGGTAATTAAATATGAATATAGAGGTAACCATTTTATTTTAGATGGATAACTAAATTTACATAAAAATATTTCAGAACAGTTACCAATTGTTCAATGTATATGTTTACTTTATATTGACAACTCATGATGGAATCAAAAATCAAAATATTAATCAACATCAATTTTGGTTACTGTACACCATCAAAAACGTTATCAACCATGTGATTAATGGTTACTAACAGTAAATAATTATATATTCTCAAAAAGCAATTAAATTTGTTGTATTGATTCTTTATCGGTCTCCATTAATCGACAACCTGAATAAAGATTATAAAGTAACCAAATCAATATTAGACAGTAACCAAACTACATAATCTTAGTAACCAAAACATAAACCACATTTTTACATGCAATTTTGAAGGCCTAAATGATGAAATTTGACCAAAAAACCATGTAGTTCACGAGTAAAGCTGGTGACTTTTGAACGTTGACCCGTTTTTAATAAAATTAGGCTCTGAAAATGCCAAAATCCGACACTCCAAACTTGAAAAAAATTACTAAATTACCACTGGATCAAATCTTTCCATAATCTATCAAATCTTTTCATAAACTGAGACGCCTGCTCTTCAACTGCATTAGTTTGTTACCAACTAAAGACTAACAGTTGTATGAAAAAGGTTTATCAACGACCGCCTATCAGCGACCACAGACGGTCGCAGATATCCATCAGCGACAGTATGCGGTCGCTGATAGTCGTCACACAAATTCTGGTCGCTGGGATGCACATCAGCGACCACAATTAGCGATCGACATATCTGTGACCGATATGAGCGACCGAAATGACAAATCTGGTCTCTAAGCCGAGTCAGCATGGTCAAGGGCCAAAGCTGACATGGTCCACGTGGCAGCGATCGGTATCAGCGATCGCATCCGGTCGCTAATAGCCTCAAATATTTAGCCGTCACTAATATTGATCGTCATAGCATGCGATTAAACTTATATGGAAAAAAAAAAAAGCATTTTTCTTTGTTTTGTAGAATTCCCAAAAACCTGTACCTATTTTGTACTTTCTTTATCCCAACACACATACACAACAAGATAAACAACATACACAATAATATAAACATCCATCATCCACCAACACATACACCAAACTAGTATATAAACCTTTAAAAACCAATATGATTTGAATAAATATAATAACATTTCAAAACTTGTTTAAGTAACATACAAACATCCAAAGAATGAATATACAAGTACAAGCTTATACTATAACTACAAAACTAATCTAAAGCGAATACGTCCAAGCATCATCGCCTCCTTGATCACCCCTAAATTAACAAAATAATAAAACAAGTTACAAATATATACTAACTATGTTAATATTGGTATATTACGATAATATATACAACAAATTGATTTTATACCTCGTCGCCATCCTTGTGTTGTGATGCTCCTCTTGCCCATCTTGCTTGATAACTCCTCAAAGACTTAGAGCCCCCAGATGCCTTGCCAAGATCTTGAAGATCGCGATCTCGACATATAGCTCTCACGGTCAAATAGGAGTATGAGCAATTTGGATGGCTCGATGGTATGTAGATGGTAGAAGAAGCGGCTGAGCCAATTTGAAGGATGGGCGTTGTCGTTGTCATTGACCTTTAATGTAGTTCTTCTTCATAACAGACGCCCTCTCCCACAACTCTTGATCAATAGTCGGACGTGGAGTGCCTTGAGGATAACGCTTCATTCAATAAACACTTATAAGTATCCTATCATCATGTTAACAATTAAATAGTTAAAAATAAATTAATTACAGCAAATTAATAAACAAGATCAAGTTGTTAAAATTTATTACCGCTTATCCGGATAGCCTCGAGTGAACCATCATGGGTGGCCACGTACATCCAAATTAATGGATAGGTGACCTTGAGACCCAGAGACTCTATACAAAAAGTAGCATAATATTACTACGTAAAAATGTGATATATTTTCTACAATTCATGATTGTAAACATATTAAAACTTGTAAATCGTTACTCAGCGGCAATATATTTTGTCATTAATCGTTGAAATACTACCGCCTTGTATGTCCTTTTAGCCCTTTAGCCATCGAATTTTTACCCGAGGATCTATTAGTGGCGGCGGTCTTTAAATTTTTCACCCACTCTCACTCTCTCCATTGGGCATACATCTCAAATTATATATATGGCTGGGTGCACCACAGTGGGGCTATGCTCGTGCATGTAATCTTCTCCACGGCCCGGATGGTCGATCTCGGCATTGTGAAGGGCTTTTTGTCTTTCTTTATTCAAATTGTCTTTGGTGCGGACCACGCACTTCTACCAGAATAATGTCTGTATCACTGAAGCCTGCGCGTCCCCCCATCTATACCGTTTCTACAAATAAAACAACAATAATAACATACGAAATAATTATCCTTTGAATATTATATTAATATTATATTAATATTATCTGTCATAATTAAAAAAAACATACGAAATTACATCCCAAACAAAGATCCTTGTGGGCGATAGGTGTGCTCGCCCACGTAATCACAGGTGTAGGCCAATTCTGTAAACACAGCTGTGATATGCGCTTGACGATCTTATTATTTGAAAAATCACTATAATATACAACATGAATTAGCATATATTAAAGCAATTTACATCTAAGTTATAATACTTATGAACATTTTTCAAACTTATACTTATAATACTTAAAAAAAAATCTCCAGAGTCTCCCCTACAATATAGACTAGCCACATGCACGACAACATGCATATATTGACATTTCTAGGCACCCAAGACACAAACCAAGAGAAATATACAAATTTTTAATACAATAAGACCAAAATAATAACGATTGAATGCAAATTAAAGTAGTAATAAATTCAGACCCATATACATTACCAATATAATATCAATCAAAACGTTACCAATATACAATAAATGGAATCTTAAATGCTTATATATAAATGATATATGCGGGACGTACATGCTATTCGGAGGAGGGCGAATCTGAATAAGAATCCGATCATCCGGATTAGTAGGGGCCTTGGGCACATGAGTAGGCCCCCTACCCAAGCCGTAATTTTTCTGCGCTGCTTCTGAAGCCATGTGTATATTACAAATTTCAAGATGTTATTATGAGTCATGTTTGATTACATGTATATATGACAATAAACATGACAGTGATATAAACATGTATATATATGAATATAAAATGACAATAAATAAAAGTTGCATTTAAATAGTTTAGTACATAAACATGACATTGATATAAACATGTATATATATGAATATAGAATGACAATAAACAAAAATTGCATTTAAATAGTTTAGTACATAAACATGACAATGATATAAAAAACATGTAATTAATGCTAAACATACATTTCATTTGTTCAAGTGTCAATGTCTGATTCAGAATCATCTTGTATACGTGTTGCAGATTCATAACCATCATCCGCTTGATTCAAAGGTCGATTCGATCAATAACTCTTCCTCCTCAGTATCAATGTCATCTGACACAAGTATTGACTCAGGATCTAATTCATGTGGTTCATCTCCACCATCTAACTGGATGAACTACTACTTGAAGGAACTAAAGACGACGGTCAACAAGGAATCAAAATTAATGTGATAGGTAGCTAGCAAAGTAATATGCTTTGCCGAAACAGTTTCGAATCTATGCACCAATAAGATTTTTACTTTAAAATAGACTTCCAGCCACACTTACAATATGAAGGATACCTTACTCACTACAGTACCATGTATACTCTATAACATATAGAGTATACTCACTACAATACCATGCACCAATATGATTAATGTGATAGGTAGCTTATACAAAACATTCCATGTATACTCTATAACATATATGAAGGATACCTTACTCACTACAGTACCTCAATTGCTCATTTTGGTCTTAACAACTCTATGAAGCATACAATCAAACATGTCATATATAGGCACAAACTTTATGGACAGACTTCATAAACCTTTGCACATGTTTTAAACCACATTCTCCTCCCTTATTTCTCCTAATAACAACTAAACTCCATCTAACATAAAACCCAATTAGCACAATTATAATACTCTAAATATTATATAAAACAGTTAATTTTTGCTTCAAAAATCAAGATTTAAAACTTACACATTGCGTTAATGGTTTAATAAAATTTGAAATTGACACTTATGATTCGAGCTTAGAACCCTTTCTTTTTCTTTGCTCACTATCCAAATTTAACATGGGTCAGTCTATACTGCTATCAAGTTTGTTATACTATCACTATCACTAGCACTAGCACAACAATGTTAAGTAAGCAATAATAATCAAATTCTATTTGTGTGGAGTAATTGTGATACTAAAAACAAATTACAACAAAAACCTAAACGAATTACCCAATACCCAGATTAGGGTTACCAAATTTGATGACAAAAACCCACTTTAAAACAAAAACAAATTACCCAATTTGATAGGTGACTAAACGAATTACCCAATACACGGTATGCACACAATCGCCAAATCCAAAGAATTCACATACAATTTCAAACATGATTCAAGAAATTACAATGAATGAAGATAAATACCTGTTTAGAAGATTCCTCTTCCTCTCCCCCCTTTCTCCCTCTTTGAAACCCAACTCGTTTGAAAATTTTGATCTCCTTAGGCAGCCGGTAGGTGGTAGGTGGCCGGTGGTAGGTGGCGGCGGCGACAACTCCTCTTCCTCTCCCCCCTTTCTCCCTCTTCTCACTATTTCGGAGCTCCATCTTTTTTTCCTTCTCTCGCTCATGTTGGCGAATGCACGATCTGATTTCATTCAGTTGATCGGCGTGACGCATCGCGATCGGCGATTTTTAATGACATGGACTTATACGCGACTAGATGCGATCGCTGATTATAAGCGGTCGTAAAAAAACTACGCGCTAACATTTCCTGCCAAATTTTAGGTGGGAAATTTGTTCTAGCGATCGATCAGCGACCGCATTCGGTCGCTGATATCAATTAGCGACTAGAATATAGGCTGGTCGCTAATATCGGTCGCTATTAAGAATATTAGCGATCGGATATGCAGTCGCTGATAGACCTTTTTCTTGTAGTAACCAATGTAGTCAATAAGTAACCATCAATATAAACTAAACCAATATAAAATACACTAATATTATATAGTAATCATAACAACATTATACAATAACCAAATTTAGATTAGACAGTATCCAACTTATATCTATTTAGTAACCAGAACATAAACACATTTTTATTGCATTTTACAGTAAAAAACAAACAGTATAATGTGTTTGTTATCAAGTAAAGACTAACAGTTGTATGAAGGTAACCAATGTATCTAATAAGTAACCATGAATATAAAAAACATCAGTACAAGTGAACATTAATATTATTTAGCAACCAAATAAACATTATACAGTAACCAATTAAATAGTATACATCAACCAATATATATAATCAGATTAACAGTTGTATGAAGGTAACCAATGTAGTCAATAAGTAACCACCAATATAAAAGAAACAATTATAAAACACAATAACATTATCTGATGAACCAAATAAACACATTACAATATCTAAATATATATTAGACAAGAACTAAGATATATGTAATTAGTAGCCAAGATTATAAAAATATTTTTACATTCATTGTACAACCAAAACAATCAAGAATGACTTTATTACAAATTAAAGACTAATGAGATGTATGAAGGTAACCAATGTAGTTAATCAAGAACCATCAATATAAAAAAATCAAGATAAAACACGGTAATATTATGCAAGAACCATGGTAATATTACACAAGAACCAAGTCGAAGATTATATACTAACCAAATCCAGTTAGAGCAAGAACTAACATATATTTACTTAGTATCCATAACATAAAACATATTTTTTAATGAATTTTAAAGAAAAAATAAATAATATAAAAAATATCAATATAAAAAACATCAATATGTACTTAAAGATCCAATAGTTGTAGGAAGGTAACCAATGTATTTAATAAGTAACCATCAATATAAAAATATCGATCTGATAATATACATTTAAAATATACAGCAACCAAATAAATATTATACAGTAACCAAATTAATAATAAACAGTAACCAATTTATATGTACTTAGTAACCAGAATATAAAATATATTTTTACATGTATTTTGCAATCAAAACAGTCAGTATACTATCTCTATGACCAATTAAAGAGCGAAAAAAATTAAGAAAGATAACCAATATACGAGTATATAGTAACCACGGGGTAACTATATGCATATAAACATTAAACTCAAATACCTCAGTATACAAATATGTAACGAATCAATCAACAATCAATAATCAAAGTTGTTACTGAGGCTGGTTACTGATCTTGAAGTTGATGTTGATCTTCTTTGATATTATTCGATCTCAGAGTTGCATCGCCGTTAGAGAATTCGTCTTCTCGGAGTTGCGTCGTCATTGAAGTTGATGTTGAAGTTGTGGTTGATCTTGAAGTTGCTTGTTTTCTTCATTAGCGTGAATTTAGGATCGGTTAGTTGGATATATAAAAGTCGGTAACTGATGTATAGGGATTTAATGCTCCGTAACTTTAGCAACGTATTATTGTGTTGTATTATTTTTGTAATTATTTTGTGTATGTTTTATTTTTGTAAATACTTTATAATTGTTGTATATTACTGTTAAGGACCCTATAAATTATTGTTAGATTCCAAGTGTAGAATTTTATAATAGCCCAATTTTGATATAAATAAAAGACCAATTAATTGTGAAGAATGGTCCAAGTAAAGGGCCCAAAATCAAGACCCATGACCTAAGATGTGAGACCTCGAATTTTATGAAATGAAAGTATTCAATTTTCTTATAATTATTCTATTTAGTAAATGGTTAAATTGATAAAAGGTTAAAATTAAGGGTGATATGTAAAATTTTTTTCAAAGTATGCAAGTTGTTATAAAATATTCGTTTGGTCGGGGAATATTCTTTTTGTCGAGGAATATCCGTAGGATGGCACAATCATTGGTGGACCCCATAACGGAAGTATTATAAGTAGTAAGGAAACGATGAAATTATCTTTTATAAAAATAACAACGAAAAAGTGTTACCGTTAAAAGCTGTTGAACTACTCGGTAGTAAAAGAAATACGATGTCTGGCGTGGTTACGTAGTAGCTACGGTATTGAATATTGAAGCTTACGTGAGAAGTCACCAATTATACTTAATTATTATTACAAGATAATTCTTTGCGCATCATATCTCTCTATATTATTGATTCGATTATTGTCACGATATCATCTCGCATAATATTTTATATATTATTAAATCAATAATTGAGACAACAAAGTTATTCATAATATTATTTGCAATATTGACAATGTCTAGAAGTTACATCGAGGAGAGGTTTGGTCACCTAATTGCGGCATGATAAGGAGAAATCCTTATCGGAAAGTCCCTCTTTCACGGAATGACACAGTTTGTTAAATATTGTGAGTTATAATATTAATGATGAATGTTATTAAAAAATCGAATTTGAGTTTGGAGTTGAATTTGGAGACGTGGACGTGATATTTGAGCCCGGAACGATGAAATTAGTAGAAATAGACTATAAACACAAAATTTGTCGGGGATGACTTTTTGGTCAAAAAAGTCAACAGTTGACTTTTTAGGAAAAAGTCAAACTTCAAAATTTCAAAAATGAAATTTTTGAGAAGAATATTTCCATTGTGTTGGAATTATTAGTGTTAGTGAAAATCGACATTTATTTCGATAATAATTGATGTCTAGAGGTTATATTGACCAATCGAGTAATTAATTGAATAAATGAGCAATTAATTGCTCTTAATTCACATGATTATAACTATTTATTCACATGTGTGTACTATTGATTCACATTCATGTGATATTAGGGGAGGTGGTGCAAGATTGATAATACTTGCATGACTAAGTTAAAAATGGAGGTATAGATGGAGGTCTTATCTTTGTAATTCGTATTTTCACATGATTATAACTATTGAGTCACATGATTGTACTATTAATTCACATTATTTACTATTAGGGGAGGTGGTGCAAGTTTGATAATACTTGCGGGACTAAATTAAAAATGAAAGAAAAGTTAAAGGTATTATCTTTGTAATATTTGAGCCCCAAAACGCGTGCGATTATAGAAACTATATTTTCCTATAAATAGAAGCTCATTCTTCCTTCATTTCTCACCAATTCACTAAAGCTTTAGAGCAATTATTATAGAGAGAAAGAAGAAGAAAGTCTCACTACCTCACTATTCCAATATCTAGTTCCTTCAAGTTAAGGGGTATTATTTCTTTCAGTATTCATGAAGAGAGCTCATTATTCCATTCTTTATTATTATGTTGGAATAACTTTGTCATCACTGATACAACATATACATGGTGAAATTCTTACATTATTCCATTCTTTATTATTACATTGGAATAACTTTTACATGCATGCGATATCTATCGCTTTTTGGTGAATTACATTGTTATTCCATTCTTTATTATTATGTTGGAATATCACATGCGTGTGGATTACGCGTGACTGGTTCCATTCTTTATTATTCTATTGGAATATCCTCATGCATGCGGATTACGCGTGACACGGTTCCATTCTTTATTATTACATTGGGAATAACATGTCTGCATGCGATTATATCGCGTGCGTGGTGAATTCTTACATTATTCCATTCTTTATTATTTTGTTGGAATAACTTTGTCTATGTGGATTACCGCATGCATGGTGAATGATCCTTTGTATTTATTCCTTATTAAATTGTGGAAATGATGCATCTACGTGGATTACTGGTATGGCGGCTTAAAATTCATTTGCAGTTTCGTAATTTTTCTGACCCTCAAAAATTCTGGAAAAATTTGAAATGATAGTTTGTTGAGTTTTCTAGATTGTGTCCAAAAATGGCGATTTCCGGATGTATAAATTAAGAGTTATGAATTTTATGGGAAAAAACTATTTTAAAAGTAAACCCTTATAACTCCTTGTGGTTAACTCCAAAATTGGTAAAAATTTTATTGGGAGTACATGTATATAATAGGAGAATACCTTGTAAATTTTGGAATTTTTGGACAAAAGTACAATTTATGATAAATGTCAAAATATTCGGAATTTTTGGCCATATGAAAATAGTAAATAAATTTTAAAAATTCTGAGAAAAATATATGTTCAATATGGGACTATATTCTGCTAAATCCCAGGAAAAAAATATTTTTGGAACTGATATAGTATTTTTCATGAAAATGAACTAGTTATGAGTAAATGAATTAAATATGTTATGTGAAGTAACAAAATTGGAAAAATAGGATTTTATGGCTTGGGAATCCTATATAGGGTATATATGATTTTTTGATGAGGATTTGATCATTGGTGATGAAATCTTATGAGTATGACATTTTGAATGATTAAATACATTATTTGGTAAAGTGTAAACAATTGAAATAAATTGTTTATAAGTTTAAGAAGTGATTAAAATATTGTTATAATATTAATAATACTAGATTATGAGTTTATTAAGTGATTAATAATATTTGGATAAATTTAAAGTCTTTAATATTTATCCTTGTTTTCGTTTGATTAATGCTTATATCATTGTCATCATCCTCATGCTTATATTGTGATGAAAGTCATCTTTCGCTTACGTGCAAAGATGGACTGTTGATTATTGATTTTACAATTGTATATCTTTGGCTTACGTGCAAAGATGGACTGTTGATTATTTGTTTTACAGTTGTATATCTTTGGCTTACGTGCAAGGATGGACTGTTGATTATTGGTTTAGAGTTGCATATCTTTGGCTTACGTGCAAAGATGAACTATTGATTGATGAGTATCTTTGGCTTATATACATAGATAAACTGTTTATTGGTATGATTATAACCAGGGATCATTGGGTATAATCATGACCTATATTGTTATAGATGACGTGGTAAAAGTCCTCATTGGCCTGTAGTGCATTGATGGACAGTTATTGGTATGATTATAACCAGGGATTATTCGGTATAATCATGACCATTGATGATTACATGAATATCCTTGGCTGTAGTGCAGGGATGATTCGATGATGTGGATTATTTATTAAGCTGAGTCTCAACAATAAAATATTGATTATACACTTTTAATTCTTAAAAGATAGTAGATATCATGATCTACTTGACTCTTCTAAAATACATTTGTATGTCTTTGGCCTGTAGTACAATGATGAATTGTTAATAAATATCTTTGGCCGTAGTGCAAAGATGAATTTATTAGTATGATTATGAGCAGGGATTTTGATTTGGTATAACCATGATTTTTGATGTTTCAGGTGAAGATAGGTGATAAAAATTATCTTCGTCTTGGGTGCGAAGAGGAAGTTAGAATCACAAATATGATTATGAGTTATTCATATGATTGTGGACAGGAATTGTTGATTGATGTTACAGGGTTAAAACATTATTGGTGAACTTTTAACATGGAGAATATAATAGATCTGATGGTCTATTTTACTCTTCTAATGGATTGTTCATTCCGCTGCAACTATGGTTGAAAAGTTTTATCATCTACCATATGTTCTAAATCTTTGATTTATTATTGACGAAGGCTATTGATAATTTAATTATCTTTAGTCATGATATTTTTTACTGGCCTATGTGTGCTCAACCTTTGTATCACAATTCCTTTCAGGTAATAAGAGTGTAGCTGGGTCGAGCGGGGATAACAGGGAAATAGTGTGATGGTCCGAGACTGTCGAAGTTTCTCAATACATTATAAAATGGCATGACATGCAAAAGATAATTGTATTGAGAACCTAAGATGTGTGTGTCGTATTTTATACGTCACTTAATAATTGATTTTGGTGAACAACAATAGGGTGATGAGAACCCGACTTTGAAAGCGTCAAAAGTGCACCTCATTAGAATGAATATGATAGTAATCTTCTCGTTCTTCTTTGGGGTCTTAAAATATTTGCTGTTGTATTTTGTATGGCATTGTAACAATTTGAGTTTGGATACTGTGTACGAGACAATATTGTATTAAAACTCATAGCTTATGTGTTGTCGTACTCTGCACGACAGTTCAATAGTTGTATAAATGAATTTTGTATGTGATTTTTATAGTATGATATCTGGCGACTCAGAATGGGTCAAGTGGACCTATTTTGGAGGCGTCACAAATGGTATCAGAGCTTAGGGATATGGTCGTTGGCGGAGATATGAGTCTAGAACTAGGAGGGGAGAGACGAGTAATATACTTTGCTAGTGTGTGACTTACCTATGCTGAAATTGTTTACTTGATAAGTTGAGAAATTGTGATATGTCAATTAACCTTTGTTTTGAATGTATATTCTAGAATGATATCTGAAATACAGGAGATGAGCAATGGGAAAATCATGATACAGAGGAAGTAACCGGGAAGGTACAATCCGAAAAGAAAGTAAGGTATTCTCATCTCTTCGAACTACCAGGTACGTAAATTTTGAGGGCGAAATTTCATAAGGAGGGGAGATTGTGAGACCTCGAATTTTATGAAATGAAAGTATTTAATTTTCTTATAATTATTCTATATAGTAAATGGTTAAATTGATAAAAGGTTAAAGTTAAGGGTGATATGTGAAAATTTTTTAAAGTATGCAAGTTGTTATAAAATATTCGTTTGGTCGGGGAATATTCTTTTTATTGGGGAATATCCATAGGATGGCACAATCATTGGTGGACCCCATAACTGAAGTATTATCGTAGTAAGGAAACGACAGAATTATCTTTTTATAAAAATAACAACGAAAGTGTTACCGTTATAACTGTTGAACTACTCGGTAGTAAAAGTACAGTAATATGTGTGGTTGCATAGTAGCACACGGTATTGATTATTAATGCTTACGTGAGAAGTCATTCAGTTATACTCAATTATTGTTACAGTAATTGTTGCATCATATCTCTCATATTATTGATTCAGTTATTGTCATAGTATCATCTGCATAATATTTTTTATATTATTGAATCAATAATTGAGACGACAAAGTTATTCATATTATTATTTGCAATATTTACAATGTCTAGAAGTTTTGTCAAGGAGAGGTTTGGTCACCTAATTGCGCGCCAATAAGGAGAAATCTTTATCGAAAAGCCCCCTCTTTCTTGGGAACGATCTGGTTGTTAAATATTGTGAGTTATAATATTAATGATGAATGTTATTAAAAAATTGAATTTGAGTTCGGAGTTGAATTTGGAGACGTGGACGTGATATTTGAGCCCGGAACGATGAAATTAGTAGAAATAGACTATAAACACAAAATTAGTCGGGGTTGACTTTTTGGTCAAAAGAGTCAACAGTTGGCTTTTTAGGAAAAAGTCAAACTTCAAAATTTTAAAAATGAAATTTTTTAGAAGAATATTTCCATTGTGTTGGAATTATTAGTGTTAGTGAAAATCGACATTTATTTCGATAATAATTGATGTCTAGAGATTATATTGACCAATCGGGTAATTAATTGAATAAATGAGCAATTAATTGCTATTAATTCACATGATTGTACTATTAATTCACATTATTTACTATTAGGGGAGGTGGTGCAAGTTTGATAATACTTGCAGGACTAAATTAAAAATGAAAGAAAAGTTAAAGGTATTATACTGTAATATTTCGAGCCCCAAAACATGCAATTATCGAAACTATATTTTCCTATAAATAGAAGCTCATTCTTCCTTCATTTCTCACCAATTTACTAAAGCTATAGAGCAATTATTATAGAGAGAAATTATAGAGAGAAAGAAGAAAAATCTCTGCTACCTCACTTATTTTAGTATCCAGCTTTTTTTAAGGTAAGGGGTATTATTCTTTTATTATTCATGAAGAGTTATTTTCTTTCAATACTCGTAAGGGTTGTTATTCCATTCTTTATTATTATGTTGGAATAACTTTTATACATCTGGCACCGCATACATGATGAAATTCTTACATTATTCTATTCTTTATTATTACATTTGAATAACATTGTCTGCATGCGGATATCGCATGCACAGTGAATTCTGTTGTTATTTCATTCTTTATTATTATGTGTGGAATATCCTGATGCATGCGGATTACGCATGACTGGTTCCATTCTTTATTATTACATTGGAATATCATCATGCATGCGGATTCGCATGACTGATTCCATTCTTTGTTATTACATTGGGAATAACTTTTATGCATGCGATCTATCGTATGAATGGTGAATTCTTCTGTTATTTCATTCTTTATTATTTTGTTGGAATAAACTGTCTATGTGGATTACCACATGCATGGTGAATGTTCCCTTGTATTCATTCCTTATTAAATTGTGGAAATGATCTGTCTACGTGGATTACCGCATGGCGGGCAAAAATCCATTTATAGTTTCGTGATTTTTCTGACCCTCAAAAATTCTGGAAAAAATTGAAATGATAGTTTGTTGAGTTTTCTAGATTGTGTCCAAAAATGGCGATTTTTGGGTGTATAGATTAGGAGTTATGAATTTTATGGGAAAAGACTATTTTAAAAGTAAACCCTTATAATTCCTTCTGGTTAACTCCAAAATTGGCAAAATTTTTATTAAGAGTACATGTATATAACAGGAGAATACCCTGTTAATTTTGGAATTTTTGGACAAAAGTACAATTTATGATAAATTACTAAATATTCGGAAGTTTTGGCCATATGAAAAATAGTAAATAAATTTTAAAAATTCTGAGAAAAATATATGTTCAATATGAGACTATATTCTGCTAAATCCCAAAAAAGAAATATTTTTTGGAACTGATTTGGTATTTTTCATGAAAATGAATTAGTTATGAGTAAATGAATTAAATATGTTATGTGAAGTAACAAAATTAAAAAATAGGATTTTATGGCTTGGGAATCCTATATAGGGTATATACAAATTTTTGATGAGGGATTTGATCATTGGTGATGAAATCTTATGAGTATGGCATTTTTGAATGATTAAATTCATTATTTGGTAAAGTGTAAACAATTGAAATAAATTGTTTATAAGTTTAAGAAGTGATTAAAATATTTTTATAATATTAATAATATTAGCTTATGAGTTTATTAAGTGATTGATAATATTGGATAAATTTAAAGTCTTTAATATTTATCCTAGTTTTCATTTGATTAATGCTTATATCATTGTCATCATTCTCATGCTTATATTGTGATGAAAGTCATCTTTGGCTTACGTGCAAAGATGGACTGTTGATTATTGATTTTATAATTGTATATCTTTGGCTTACGTGCAAAGATGGACTGCTGATTATTGATTTTACAATTGTATATCGTTGGCTTATGTGCAAAGATGGACTGTTGATTATTGTTTTTACAGTTGTATATCTTTGGCTTACGTGCAAAGATACTGTTGATTATTGATTTTACAATTGTATATCTTTGGCTTACGTGCAAAGATGAACTATTGATTGATGAGTATCTTTGGCTTATATGCATAGATGAACTGTTTATTGGTATGATTATGACCATGGATCATTCGGTATAATCATGACCCGTAATTTTATAGATGATGTGGTAAAATTCCTCATTGGCTAGTAGTGCATTGATGGACAGTTATTGGTATGATTATAACCAGGGATTATTCGGTATAATCATGACCATTAATGATTACATGAATATCCTTGGCTATAGTGTAGGGATGATTCGATGATGTGGATTATTTATTAAGCTAAGTCTCAGTAATAAAATATTGATTAAACACTTTTAATTCGTAAAAGATAGTAGATATCACACTCTACTTGACTCTTCTAAAATACAGTTGTATGTCTTTGGCCTGTAGTGCAAAGATGAATTGTTAATGAATATCTTTGGCCATAGTGAAAAGATGAATTTATTAGTATGATTATGAGCAGGAATTTTGATTTGGTATAACCATGATTTTTGATGTTTTAGGAGAAGATAGGTGATGAAAATTATCTTCGTCTTGGGTGCGAAGAGGAAGTTAGAATCACAATTATGATTACAAGTTATTCATATGATTGTGGACATGAATTGTTGATTGATGTTACAGGGATAAAACATTATTGGTAGACTTTTAACATGGAGAAGATAATAGATCTGATGGTTTATTTGACACTTCTAATGGATTGCTCGTTCCGCTGCAACTATGGTTGAAAATTTTTATCATCTACCATATGTTCTAAATCTCTGATTTATTATTGACGAAGGCTATTGATAATTTAATTATCTTTAGTCATGATATTCTTTACTGGGCTATGTGTGCTCACCCTTTGCTTCACAATTCCTTTCAGGTAATAAGAGTGTAGCTGGGTCGAGCGGGGATAACAGGGAAATAGTGTGATGGTCCGAGACTGTCGAAGTTTCTCAATATATTTTAAAACGGCATGACATGCAACAGATAATTGTATTGAGGACCTAAGATGTGTGTGTCTTATTTTATACGTCTCTTAATAATTGATTTTGGCGAACAACAATAGGGTGATGAGAACCCGACTTTGAAAGCGTCAAAAGTGCACCTCATTAAAATGAATATGATAGTAATCTTCTCGTTCTTCTTTGGGGTCTTAAAATATTTGTTGTTGTATTTTATATGGCATTGTAACAATTTGAGTTTGGATACTGTCTACGAGATAATATTATATTAAAACTCATAGCTTATGTGTTGTCGTACTCTGTACGACAGTTCAATAGTTGTATAAATGAAGTTTGTATGTGATTTTTATAGCATGATATCTGGCGACTCAGAATGGGTCGTGTGGACCTATTTTGGGGGCGTCACATAAGAATTGACCCATGACCCAATATTTGATCCATATGGGAAGTGGGCATAAAAATCAGCTAATTTAAGAGGGAGTATTCACTGAAAGAAAAGAGAGAAAAAAGAGAAAAAAAAAGAAAAAAGAAAAAAGAAAAAAGGAAAGAGGAGAAAAAGAGAGAGAATCATCAACACTCTCATCCCTTACCTCCCGCAGCAAAAATCATTTTTCAAGAGAGAAAGAGAAAGTGAGAGCATGGTTAGAAGAAATGAAGAAGAATCAAAGAAGGAAGAAAGAAGAAAATGAAACCAAAAATGTATTCATTTGGTTTTCAATTATAGATGTTAATTACATGGATTTTATGTATACGTGTTATGTTTATACTTGTTTTAGATAATTTGAATAAGTATTAAACAAGAGAAAATAAGAAATTAAAGAGATCAAGTTTCGCCGAAATTTTACCGAAAAACGTAGATCTAACGATGATTAGTAGTATGTTCTTAAAACTGAAACCATGGTTAGACTCCTGAGATGTAGTAGAACAAATCTGAGCAATAAAATTTAAGAAAACGCGCCGGAGCATTTACCGGAAAACAGGGATTTTTGTCGGAGAAGATGACTAGGAAATATTTTCCGGCAAATTTTTTTGATAAGCACGATTCTCTATGTTAGAGATAGAATCTCAAGAAATTTGTATTAAACAATTGAAGAGAATTAAATTTCATGTGGAATGGACATAAGATTCGCCATATAAGGATAAATGTTTTAAGTGTTATGAATATTTGAAGTTTTATCACTTTAAAAAGTATAACTTCCAAAAATTGTTGGATAATCTGAAAAATGTGAATTTTGGGAAGTTGGTTATGTACTCTTATGAGCTATTGAAATAATCCAATTGGAATGAATCAAAAGGAAGCTAAAATGAATTTATGGTAAATGTTTTAGTAGAAGAGGTTAAAACCAAAAAAAATAGTGTGACTGCTGACCCTAAGGGCAAATTCGGAGCTAGTTAGATTTTCCAGAAAATTTTGAGTTTGGGATAGTATAGTATACTGAATAAGGAAGTCATAGCCTTCAGAACGGACTCGTTCCGAGTTCAGACGACCGAGTTATGGCGTTCCAAAGTTAGCGCATCAAAACTGTCCAAGCTAGAAATTAGTTCGGGAGAGGACTTTTGGGCTAGATGTTTTGGCTAGTTAGACTTGCTAAAATATTATGATTTTCTAGGGTTTTGTAGTGGGAAATCCCAGATATTCATAGCCTCTAAAACGGACTCATTTCGAGTTTGGACGACCGAGTTATGACGTGCCAAAGTGGGTGCGTCGAAACTGTCCAATCTGAAAATCAGATTCAGACCTGTGTCTTGTATGAAATTTTTGGAATTATGTGTTCAGAATTTGAAAATGGTTAAAGCATAAGAGTTGTAGCCTCGGAAGTTAGCTAAGCGTGGGCGCAATAATTGCTAAAAAATATTTTTAAACGAATTAGTTATGACTGTTCTAGCGAGGGTAAAGCTGGAAAAAAATTAAATAACCCTACTGACCAAATTTTTGTGACTTTTTTTTGGCCAATTAGCATGCACCAAAATTTAGCCCCTTTTTGTGCTAAAAGTATACAGTACCAGGAAGTTTCAGTCCAAAAATGGGCTCAATCCGACTCCTGAGGTGAGAAAATAAAAGTTTTAATGAAAGTGTGTACTAATATGAAGGTTCCATGTAAATTTCAAGATGTTTGGATAAAAACTCAATTTATAAAAAATGCCGCAATTTTGAGCATAAATGGCCTTTTTAAAAACAGTAAATAAAGCTGAAAATTAAGGGAAAAATATTTTGTGCGTAAAATAATATTAACTAGATATGGCCAGAAGAGATAAATATAATAAGGTATCAAAGTGCCTTTGATAATTATTTTGGTGTTAAGAAAGTTAAGAAAGAGAATTAAAGATCGATTGAAAAATTACATAATGTAATTTTTTGACTTATTTGCAACAAAAATGGATGGACAAGACTAAGCAAGGGTAAAATGGTCATCCATACATTAATAATATAATTTGATAATATATATAGGATATGCAATGAAGAATGATGTTCGATGAATGTTAAGTGATGAAAGAGGTTACACAATGGACGTTTAATGAACAATTTGGGATAAGCAAAAATAGAGGCAAGTTTTTCAATTTACTTGTATCATGTGAATTGATATTGATTATGTGCAATTATTGTTGCAATATGATGAAACCTTTGTGATTATGTGTTATATACATGCTCTGAATTACAATACAATATGGATTATTGAAGTCCACTTATGACTAAAGTCAACTGAGTTATATATGGAGACTCAATTTGTCTTGAATATATGAATTGTGATATTTGAGAAATGTTAAGTTTAATAACATATGATCCATGATCTAAATACAATAAGATGAAATTGGAAGTTCGCATATAAAAATGCATATATTGAGATGTATATTGGAGCATAAGTAGATGCATTGCATAAGATGTATGATGCGAGTATAAAATGCATAGCATGAAGAATATGAAGCATGACTAAAATGTATACTATGAATGCTATGTGATGCGTGAAAACTATTAGACTTGTTGGATCGCAGTGCTCTCAAACTTACAAAATATACAATTCGCAAATGAAAGTAGAGTTATCGGATGATCATAATAATGAAGATTCAGGACGTAACATTATTATAACGACGTATTGCTTTATTAAGTTTAGTTTGTACCAAGCCGGTGCTACTTGTTGTAGTGAAATATGGTTGAGTTGTATAAACTTCAGTATACTTGATAAGTAAATGTTGAAAAAGAATACTTGTTTCAAATAAGAGATGTAACTTTACAATTACTTTGTAAAGTAGGTAAATATAAAGACAATGTTGTATAAAAGTTAAGAGTTTCGTGAATATATATACTTGATGGGTTATATTGTGAATATTTATGGAATGTTTAAAGTTAGAAGTTGAACCTAACATTTACATATAACATTTTTGAAATGGATCATGGTATATGTTTTTTGTGACACCCCCAAATTCGGGTACTTGAAACTCGTATTCGGTGCTTCACGATACTATTCATACAAACAGCTTAATATATTAAATAATTGAAAATATTACATCAGAGTCGTCTATTCCCAGGTACAAATACCTTTAAGTACTTTATTTCATGATAGATAATATATTATCACATTACAAAACTCTAACTATTACAAGTAACGCTTTCCAACTATTCATTCAACTTCCTTTTACCCTTGTCCTTACCAAAATCTTTTGTTTGATCCCGCTCAACTGAAACATTTAATTTCAAAGCAAGAATGAGCATTCAATTGCTCAGCAAATAATAACAGTTAATGAACACTGTACAAAAGGATTAAATGTTTTCTGTGAGTTTACTTCTATAACGGATCAATAGTTGTGAAGTAAGAATAATTATAACAAATCGTTTATAATTTTGAAATGACGTATTGACTATAGATGCTAAGCGGTCACTAGACCATAAACTTTTATTTTCAAATTCGAAAAAGTTTGGATAGAAATTCATCTGCAAACCGTTTCACTTACGGGCACGGTGGTTGATCAGCCCGTTATGCCCTATGTTGATCAACGCTAGCTACAGGAACGACATTTGCATTCATCATTACCACCTTGGTGCAAATAAAAATTTCCCAATTTAGGGATGTTCTGCTCAGACTTGAGTCCAAACCAAAATAATTTAGTTGGATAGTTATATCTAATCTCAATAATATTTCAAGATTTAATGAAATATTTAAAATTATGTCTAGCTAGATCAAATGGCTTAGACTGCCTTTAAACTGTGTATACATACTAAAATTAAATAGTTTGTATCAAAACTTGCAATATCAAAGAATTTTGAGTTCAAGGATACTTTGCTCAAATACAACAATTTAAACAAGTGAGGACACTTGCATAACCAAACTCAATACACAAAGAACAGAATAATTTTGATTATATATGAATCATATAAAATAATATTGAGATACTTGTAAGCAATTAATAGATTGAATAAAATTCAATAACTTGTTTGTACAGAATTTAGGAAATTATAGTTAGAATATTTTCTTACAAAGATCCATTGCATAAAATAAATGCAAAGGTTAAGATATTTGCCTCGTTCGGTGAGTACCGATATAAATTCTAGTGTAACCTCACTTCTTGTATCCTACACAACTATGTACACATATATGCACATATTAGCCATATATTCACGTCACATACTTTGCATATCTATAAATATTCACATAAGTCAACAATAATTTTCTGTGTTTGTTTTGGAAAAACTTCTATATTTCTTTAGAATCTTTGGGATTTTGGCTTACTACAGCCATTATTCGCTTCAAAAGGCTTAATATAGCTGTTAGAATATCAACACGTTGTATTTGTGGTTTATAAACCTTCTACAATGCATTTATGGACTTCATATACATCTACATGTAAACTTGTAGTTATATAGTGTATTCGTGTCTTCTTTTGTGTATTCCTAGCTAATCTTTCTTTCGTAAGTATTCTACATGAATTAAATTTTTAGTTTCATATTCCTAATAAATTCCACGTATTTCTTCCATTCATACCTCAATCATTAAGCAAAGTTATACATTATCTATATACTCTTATGGATGTATTTAACCATGTAAACACTATACACATAGTATTCACATGTAAATTCATGATTTTATATAACCTTCGTTTTTATTTTTAAAAACTATTTTCGTAATCGATTCATATTTCTATGCAAACTCGAGGTTATGTAATATTTATTGTTATATATTAACTAATTACATAAGCCACATTCATTATTTCATATTAACTAATCACCTTTATCTTCATTTTGAAAATCTTTCGTTTTCAACTTTCATTTGATATATAACTTTTACGTTCTATATGTTTCAATATAGTTTTAGAAGCGTAAACATATTACGTGTTCACTTTCTAATACTTCATGGCCCATTACATGGATATTTCTTATCTTTATACATAAACTCAAGTTTATATAGATTTTACACCTTTGCATTAGTTCATTTCATGTGTTAATTTGTTAAAACCTGTCGAAGACATCATTGCGAATACAGATAGTACAGCTTCCCAGCTGTTTCTATTGTTGTTGCTGCGGTGTGCTGCTGCCAGGCTTGGCCTGGCTAGCCCAGCCACCTGCATCCCCCTTATGCCACGACGCCGACTTTGCGAATTTGTAATTCCTAAACTACCAATTTAATCCCATCTAATTTTGGGCATGTTATAGGTGGTATATCCACCTATTTTTAGAAAATAAGAGCTATGCGATTCGAGTAAACTACGCGAACCAAGAGCAAGTCAAAACTGGCCAGCTAGGCTGTTGCACAGCGCAGCTATCGACTGCTGCTGCTGCCAGCCGGCGTTGCGCATCAACTTTGCTAAATTTTATCTCTTAGCTCGCTTATTGGATCACGCTCATTTTTGAATATGTTATACATGGTATATAAGACTATTTTTAAAAAATATAAGTCACCCATTTCGGGTTCGATAGACAGTCCGAATAATGCGTCAAAAATGGGCGCGCACACTAATTTTTCAAGTTTTCATATTTTGTTAGAACTCGCCACGGCTTGATTTCATGTCACGAGACTTATGTTATCTTTAGTTTAGATCATACAAAGTTATCTTAGGCTTCGGCTCCATTAAATTATGTATTTTTAGCCAATTTAATTTATTATGGCATTTTATCAAACAAAACGAGTGCGCCTAGCTTGAGACTGTTTTCTAAGGTTTGGAAGCTATGTAATTTATCCAATTCTCCCACCTTATTACTCCGCACAACCACACTGTCTCCAAGGCTCTACTTCAGTCCACAAGAATCCAATTCAAAAGATAAACTATAAATGAACATGTATTTACAAACTAACTATCAAGTTAGGTTGTGTTTGATAAACCTGAGAATTAAGATCTGAATAATTATGATGTCTTAATAAATTAGATCATCTGAATAGTTATGAGGTCTGAATCTAAAAAATTATTTGATAACTAAAAAGTAAGTTGTCTCTTAATGATACTATTTTACCATTTTAAAGAGTAAAATTTTATTTAATAATTTTAAATATTCAATTTAATAAAAATGAGTGCATAATATTGTTGAATATATTTATATAAAAAAATTTTATCAAAAATATTTCATTAAGAGGTACATCTTAATTATTAAAATTTTATTTTCTGTCTTACCGATTAAGAGACATTCAGAGGTAAAAAAAAACAACATCATGCCTCTTAGCGAATAAGAGGCAGTCCATTAAGAGGCAATCAGATGTAAACAAACAGCACCTTAGTTGACTAACTTTCATTTTTTCCAAGCTCATTCACAATATACTACCTGTTTTTGAAAACTAAAAACCAATTCTAACATATCATAGCAACATAGCAATTCTCAATTACAGTAAAAAATTTACTAATTGTTCTTTTTTTTAACTGAAATGAAAAGGTTTGATGGTTATACCTTCGCTTTGCTTAATTCTTAAACCTCTTGTATGCTTATTTGAATTTTGAAATTGATTTAGCAGGGTTGTGATAGGCTTCGGTTGGGTGGAACACTACAACAAAAAGGCTTATTTCTGACAGAATATTCCGTCGGCAATAAGGATATTCCGTCGAGGGTAATATCATTTCCGACGGAACATTCGGTCGTAAATTCGGTCGTATATAAGCACGTCAAAAATAAGTCCGTCGATTCTTCGGTCGGAAATACATAGAGTCGACGAACTTATTGTCGACCGAACATTCAGTCGGAGTTAATATATCCCCGACTGAAACGTGTCTGTCGAGGATATTCGATCGATGATAAGCATGCCACGTGGTAGCCTGACAAAAATGGAAAAACACCTTCTGGCTACGACGGAATTCGTCGACCCTATAACTTCGTCAAATCGAGGATATTCGGTCGAGGATATGTATGCCACGTGGCAGTATGCCGAAAATGGGAAGCACTTTAACCTCGACGGTTATCCGTCGAGAATAACCTTATTCCGTCGAGGTTACTGTTTATTTTTTAAATATTTTATTTGTTTTTGCAATATTCAGGGATTTAACCCACATCTTGTACCTGTACTAGTACCTGTTTTCCCAACATCACATACACAAGCTAAATTAAGCTAAATGTCAAAAACATCCCATTACTACTAGCATAACCGCAACAAACCAAAGTAATGAAATGTAAAACCACATTAATCAAAGTAAATTAAACTAAGGTAAATTACAAAAGATCCCATTAATCTAAACTAACTATAACAAACATCCCAATAAGCTAAATTAAGCTAAGTGTCAAACCGCAACAAAACATTTAAACTACAATATGTACGTCAAAAGTTATGTAAAATTAATACAAAAGAATTTAAACTACAAAAGAATGTAAACTAAGTCAAGCTAGTAGAGCCCTGGTGTGAGGAGGATCATCGGGCGGACGTCGACGCTGCTCTGGAGTATGAAAATCGTCATCCCGCTCATCACCCTGTTGATACAATATAATGTAACTCATTATTTCATATATATGATTCAGTTAAAGATAACTAAATAAAAATTAAATAACATGCAGAATATATATTTGTATTTAAAACGAACTATACCTGAGCAGTCGAGCGCTGACTCAACATCGGCCCAAACGTGTCCTCGACTAAGGTAACCACCATCCGAACAATCTCGTTGCGTATCGCGGCCCACTGCTCCAGAGGGATACCTGTACTCTCGGTGGTGGCACCAGCTACAACGTCCTGCGCAAGCTGATGGAGGCAAGAACGGCAGGGGGAGGGGGGTCCTGACGATGGAACAGCGGATCGATCTCAAACCTCTCCAACACCGCAGTCATAACACGCTGGAAAAAAGAATCATCTAAGCCAGCACCCGTATGTGATGGTCCCACGGGGGCTCTCGGACGCAGACCTTGATGGCTAGCTAGAGCTTACAAAAAATAAATATAACATGAATAATATTACAAGTTTACTTTATTCATAAACACGAAATAAACACAAATATTATACCTCCACAGGAAGTGTATAAATTTGGTATCCTCAGTAACCCGAAGACTCGATCTGCAGCCGTAGTACTAGTGTGGGAGTATCCCGAGACGCGACCCCAAAGAGCCGTCTCCTCGTCACGAGATAAACTAATCTCGAGGCGGAGGGACGTTAGAATCTAACGTCTCGGCGATCGCCCTAGCGACTGCAACTCTGCTATACATTGGCTGCGGAGCTTCTCAAACCGCTCCTGTAATTTGATATACAAGTGAGTTATCTTGGTATCATCATATAAATTACGTAATATTATCCTAAATAATATCTATTATAGTAAATATATTACCCGTATAGCTAGTGCAGCAGGAGATATCGTCGACGCCGAAGTAGAGCCCTTCGACGTATGGACTCTATCCCAGAACTCGATCATAGTAGGAGGTCGGCCCAAGCTACTCCGTATGGCCTAGATCATATACATTAAATAAGATCACCTTAATTTACTATAGTTGCAATATAAGATTAAACTAAACTAAAGAGAAATACATATCGACTTAACCTCCTAAAACGACTGTGAGCCAAAAGTATGTACAACTCGTAGCTTGCCGCGATTCTTCTTCATCTGCTCTGACTTGGTCTTGAACGCAGCATCATCCCAGTACGCACACATCGTAGCCCATGCTGCATCTGATACTGCCGGCGACTGATGATCTCGTAAAGTAGTCCCGGGCGTTTCTTTTATCGTCCGGACTACCCTCTGTCGCATCTCGTACAACCAGCCATCATAATTCTTTGAGATGTGGGCAATGATAACGGCGTCACCATCCACCTCAGTGATGCCGGCCTCGTATCTGTAGTATCTCTATCAAACAGATATAACATATGTATAATTTATTATTTGAACAATATATAAATAACATGCATGGACCTTGATTTAATATATGTAAGTCGACTTACGTGAAACTCCATGACAACTTTGTCACCATGAAGCCGCAGCATCATAGCAGCGTCTTGACTAAATCACATGCATCCAGTAGGGAGATGCGCCAGGCAGATGGCGTGTACGGTCGCCTTAGCGACAGGATCTATAATACTAGAATACAAGATTTATTAAGAATATTTTAATTTATTAATCACACGATAATATCATTCTAATTGAACATAAGTGATACATTATAGTTGAAACCTACATGAGGCGCCAACATCAATCAATGGCTATGTAATCGAACCTTTGCTTTGTGGATGACCTAATCGACCGAGGTTAAGCCGTCGTGAACGCCGACGTCTAACATTTGTAAGTTAATATATATAGTTATGAAATTGTCCAAAAATAGTAAATGAATGTATAATATAGTTATGAAAATAATGTTACTGAGCCAAAAAAGAAATCAACTCACTAGCATCTGAAGACGACCCTCCTTGGGAGCCGTCACCCGATTCGGAGCGGCTGCCACCACTGCCACCTCCACCTCTATGTCGAGGCATATATAGTTGTACTACTGAAATAACAGACATAGATACGATGAATGATCAAATGGCCATCAAATGATTGATTTTATATATATAATGATTCATTTTAGTTGTATAGTATTTACAAAACACCAATTAGTGAAGAAGTAGTACGTCATCAAATCCATCAGAATCAAAATCATTTTCATCCTCTAATTCTGTCTCTTCTTCTTCTGTATTAATTTCTTCCTTAATATCATCTTCTACCATTACATACGGACTAACAACCACATCTTCCTCCACTTCGTCAACATCGAGTACGTCAACGACATCATCACCTAACACATCGTCATCATATACCACAACGTGGCTGGGATTGCTAACTTATTCTTGCAACGGGTCATCCGTTCCAGATAAATTAGTACCATCAATGACGCATATACCTGAAACATGAAAGTATGCGATATATATTACCTGATAAGTTAAATATTAAGATGACGAATATTGCATAATGTATGTGATATTACCTCTCAAATGGATACATCCATTGATATTGCATCTGTCCTCCAAGCTTAAGTTTATATGGCAGATGAATAGGCAAATGCTCTATGCTATCAAAGAACCCTGGTGGTAAAATCATTTCGAGCTTGCACATTGTCAACACTATGTTTTTCTCCATCTGCTCCACATCACTATACCTTATAACAGTTGAGCAAATATCCCGAAAGAAATTTGAAAGTGCGGTAAAAGTATCATTAATATTCCTGGGTAACACCTCACGAAATGCAATTGGCATCAACTTCTGCATGAAATACATGACAGTCATGACTTTTGAACCCAGTAATTTTCAACTGCTCAACCTTAGTACAACGAGATATGTTAGAAGCATATCCATCTGGGAGCTTCAATGCGCTAAGCCACTTGCAAATGTTTTCACCTGTTGCTTGGTAAGATAAAATGGAGCTTTTGGTTTTGTGTTGTTAGGTCGGAGCCACAATTCCCGCCTAATATTCATTTCCTCCAAGTCTTTACGTGCTTTATCATTGTCTTTGTTTTACCACTTGTATCTAGTACGGTGTAAAACAAGTTCTCAAATACATTCTTTTCTGTATGCATAAAATCTATACAATGACGAAGTGCTAGTGTGACCCAGTATAGCAACTCAAACCAAATTGGCGAGTGAGTCCAGTTATGACTTTTCTCATATCCTATAGCTCTCAACGTACCATGCTCCTTCCCAGGGGGTGGAAATGTTAGATCATTTAGCCAGCCCAATATGTCGCTGCCCGACAAGCGACCAACAACCCCTTTTATCTCTGTCTTTTTATTGAATTGTGTAGACATCTTTCTATAACTGTGCTCAGTAGGCAAGAATCTACGAGCAGTTCCAAAGAAACTAGTTTTCCGGCCATGACATAGTTGAGTGCCTTGCACATCCCCCTTGCAGACTGGACATGACAACTTGCCATGGGTCGACCAACCACTAATCATCCCAAGTGCCGAAAAGTCAGTGATAGTCCACAACAAGGTTGCCTTCATTATAAAATTTTGCTCGACAGATTTATCAAAAGTCTGAACACCTGTTTCCCACAGCATCTTAAGTTCATCGACTAACGGCCTGAGGTACACGTTAATGTCTTTTGTAGGACTCTTATTCCTCGGTATAAGTAAGGTCAAGAAAAGATACGAATCCCTCATGCACATTGACGGTGGAAGATTGTAAGCTACCATAATCACTGGCCAAACAGAATAAGGCTGACTAAAATTCTTAAATGGACAGAATCCATCTGTAGCCATGCCAAGCCTGACATTCCTAACTTCTTCGGAAAATTATGGAAAATTGGCATCAAAATTCTTCCATTCATCTCCATCTCTTTGAGGTGAGTCGGTGACCAGCACGACATCCTTGTTCTATGCCAACTCATATCTTTGGCGGTGTCTTGCAGAGACATGAATAGTCAGCTACTGACCTCGGCATGAGAAAAATACCGTAAAATCTTCTTTGCAACATGTTTCTCCTTCCCTCCACGTTTTGTGATCTTGTACCTTGGCGAGTTACAGATATCACATTGCACCTTATCCTTGTCCTCCCCATAATATAACATGCAATCCTACCCACAAGCATCGATCTTCTCATACCCGAGATTCAACCCCTTAACCATCTTCTTCACCTCATAGTAATTCGCGGGCAACGTATCATCCCTGGGTAAGAACTCGCTAAGAATATCAAGCAAATCATTGAATCCTCTCTCACTGTAGTCATTCTCATTCTTGAAATGTAAAAGCTTCGTAACTGCAAAAAGCCTAGTGTGCTTGTCATTTCCAGGATACAATGGAACACCCGATTCAGATAGCAACTTGTAGAAAGCAGCTGCTGAATCATTTGGCTTTTGCTGAGAACTGCTTGACACATGCTCGTTTTTAGCCCAGTCAATATTGGTAGGGCCATATGCATCAACCAACATCTGCACGACGTCATAGTTATCTGCTTGTGAATCCCCGTGATCCGAGTGGTCTACAGTACTATATGTCCATTCTCTAAACTCAGCTGATTCCCCGTGATGAATCCATATCGAATACCCATCCACAAACCCACGTGAATATAAGTCAAATTTAACTTCAACGGCAGTCTTCCATATCATGTTCTTACACTTGGAACACGGGCATCTCATCTTTCCGTTCGGATCATCAACATGTTCTATTTCTTTGTTCATAAATTGGACACCCCTTCACGGTACACATCAACTAATACCCTCCCATCAATTAGTATCCTACGGTACATCCAACTCCGGTCGGCTAACATCTTTAATTGAAGAAAATACCCAATTAGAATATATATGCATGTATTTAGTTTACCTAGTATATATCTCCACTCTACAGGGGTTAGGCTTCTATCCCGTTCCTGGATGCATCTCCTCAGTAGTGCCATTCACAAGGTGTTTGTTTATAATATTTTAAGAAAATTTCAGCATCACCTCCCCATGGTCTTCAAGTACACGAAATAGACCAAGACAACTTAGTCTAAGTATGCACTCGAAGAACATATGTAGAGACACCAGCTGAAAAATCCTCAAAATATTATAAACACATGTCTTGCTCGTGAATTAGCAAAACCTAAGTGAGAGACATAACATCCAGTAACAATCCCAAACTGGGGACTATTCGGCATTCACTCCTACTGAGTGAATGTCAAACGGGTTTCTAAGTTTCAAAGTATATTACATATATATATTTATGAGTGTATGGAAGAGAAAAGGGAGAGTATCATTGAGTTTATTGAAAATTGTGGAAAACTAAGCAAATGCTACTTAGTTTATTTTGCCTATGATAAACTAAGTAAGTGGTACTTAATTAGTTTATGAGAATTGTTATTTGGAATCTATAGAGATTACTGTTCGACATCCACTCCTATAAACACAATTATCAAACGGGTTTCTAAGTTTTATAGCAGTTGCAGCTATAATAGTACTAGGAGAAGAGTCAATCTAAGTTTCATATTAGTTGCAATTGCAACTAATAGTACTCCAACCGGTTCCTCGGCAGTAATTGGACAAAAAAAAGGGTCGTAGTTCCTGTTTGTGTCTTATACTCTATTAATAAAGTTAATTGAATTACTGCGGACATTCCTCACTGTTCCACCATAACAGATGACAACATCCCAAAGGAGTTCCATTAAGTTATTGAACAAAGTTCCAAGTTAAGCAGCCCTCTAGATGAACGAACAATCACTTCTCTACTATGAATGAATCATTGCCTGATATGGATTCAATCCATGCCATATAAAGCTTCTCACCACTCCAAATACCCATCTGAGGAATTTGGAATGGTGAGAAGCTCTCTATGTCATGGATTGGACCCATATCGACGATGATTCATTCTAGTGAGAAAGTGATCGTTCATTTCATCTGAGGTTTTTTTAACCTATAACTTTGTTCAACAACTTAATGGCACTCCTTCCGTATGTTGGCATCTGTTATGATGAAACAATGAGGAATGTCTTCAATAATTCAATTAACTTTATTATTCGAGTATAAGACAAAAACAGAAACTACGACCCTTTTTTTTAAATTGCTGTCGAGGAACCGATTGGAGTACTATTAGCTGCAACTATGTCGAACCCTGCATAAAAGGAAGTGCATCATTTAATTTATATGTTATTATATTTGAAAATTGTGGCAAACTAAACAAATATAGTATTTGGTTTATTTTACCAATAAAAAACTAGGTAAATGCTACACAGTCAACATGTATTTTATTTTATTTATTGAATATGTAGACAACTTATTATTCGATCAGTTACTTTTAATTGTAGAAAACTAAACAAATTCTACTTAGTTTATTATTTTATTCAGTTACTTGAGTTTTTTAAGTAATGGAAAACTAAGCAAATCTTACTTAGTTTAAGATAATTATTGTATTTTATTTTATTTTACTATATTTATTTTATATGTTATTTATTTTTTATTATATTATATTATGGCAATTAATTAATTTTAATATATTCTAGTTTATTATTAAATTTATTTTAAAATTAATTTATTATATAATTTTATTTATTTATGTATTATAATTTAATTTAATTTATTTTTATTATTTTATTTTATTTTATTTTACTATATATGTTTTACTTTAATTTAATTTAGTTAAATTAAATTAAATTTATTATTTATTTATTTTATTATATTATATTTTATTTTAGTTTTTATAATATTATATTAAATAATAAAGTAAATTTATTTTATTTTAAAGTTTATTATAATATATTATATTATATTATATTATATTATATTATATTATATTATATTATATTATTTATTAAAGTTATTTAAAGCTCCTAGTATTTTTTGTATTAATTTATTAATTTATATAAATATTTATTTATTATATTATAATATATTGTCTTTTATATAGTTAATTAAATATTTATTTATTACCATCTATAACTTCCACGAAATTGATTGGAAATTTAAATTAAATTAATACTTAACACCAAAATAAAGGAAGTCTTCATTGATTCTAAACTGGAAAAGGCTAAAATCGAAACAACGCAAATTAAGTTTATCACAATTTGCATTATAACCTCGGCGACGCCGGATTTTTGGTGTCCTTTTCATTACTTGTTCTTTGGTGTTCGCGTGTTAATGTGAGATTTGTTTGAAAAATAAGTGAAAAAGGTCCGAGCATGTATAATGTCGACGATTGACTTTAAGAGTCGCCATTGGTGTATTTAATTTGGTTGCACTAATCAACCCTAAAAAGTTAGCACATTGACCTAATGATTTGACAACGCTAAGCGAATTACGTGAAATCGAGATTCATTAAGGGTTCTGGGCTTGATTATGCGGAGGAAGGTGTTAGGCACCCCAGACATTCGTGTTACCACGGTGGCCGCCACTCTTGAAAGAAATTGTTATATGAATGTGTGTGTGTGTGTGGATCGATGTGAAATTATTTGAAAGTAGTCACGAGGCCTCGTTACGCACCTATATACCTGACTTTGAATTTTATAGAAAAATTCGGTTTTAACGAAGATATAGCAATGAAGTTTTAAAGAGGTTTTTTTCAAACCACATGCTCAATAGGAATTGAGACCTTTTCATACTTCCATTTTATTAAATGTTAAACTTGTTTGCTTTTATTTTTCGAGATCTGAAGCATCCTCGAGAAAATAATATCTGACAATCTTAGAACTCCTTCTGAGCATGACAATAGTCGAGAAACTCGAGACACTTTATAAAATAATGTACAAGCTTTTACTGACTAAAAATGTCCATCATGGGAATCAAGAATCTAGATTCGATGGCGAACCTATGATCACATGATTCCTAGAAGCTCACATACGATATCTGCAATTTGTATGGAAAGCGGTAGCGATTATATATAAAAGTCAGAAATATATATATATCTGATTTGGATCCCACCACGAAGAAACTCCATGGGGGATCGAAAATGTAAATATATAAAAGCAGTAAATATATATATATGAACATGATCAACCGCCACAAAGTAAACTCCAGGCAGGACGAAATGTAAATAAAGCTGTAAAAGCGATCAACTGCCACGAAGTAAACTCCAGACAGGACAGAATGTAAATAAAGCTGTAAAAGGCCACGAAATAGACTCCAGGCTTGACAAAAATGTATATATATATAAAAGCAGTAAATGCACCGGATGTAAATCCGGGCTCATCGGATATGTCAAGTGACAATTATATATATGTATATATATAAAAAAGCGATAAACGCATTGGGATATAAAATCCAAGCTTATCGAGATATGTGTGATGACAATTATATATAAATATATATATATATATATATATAAAAGCAATTAAACGCTCTGGATGTAAAATTAGGGCTCATCGAATGATCGACCACGATTTATATATATAAGTATATATATATATATAAGCGGATAAACGCGCTCAGGGTCTAGGCTCAATCGATCGAGGCGTAACTTTCGATAATGTTAGTCCATATATATGAAATATATACATATATTAGTATATATATACGAATGAAAATAGAAAACCACGAATAAAGTTGAGGCGAAACACACTCACACGACTATCAGCGTGTACAACGATGTGTGTGATATATGAGAAAGAGGCTTTATAGAATGTAAGAAGGCTTACAGTGGGCTGCCAAAGTAGACTTCTTAGACTTTAAATGGATAAACACTCAGCTCCCACCGGATAAAAAGTTGCTATATATGAGCTAACTAGTGTTTAAAGAAGAGGAAACACTTAAAAGATGTATATGCAGAGCAAAATGGACAGGGCTTCCTCGCCTTTTTCCTTATCTCTATCTCCTCAAATGGCTAACCCAAGCCTTGTATATATAGACGGATGGCGCGATTGTACTGCGGTGGTCATCAGTGGATTCGAGCCTCATGGTCAAAATGTCGTCTTGTAATCAGCGATCGTGCCTTTCGTAATATCGGCTCGAACTTGCAGAACTTCAATCCGAGCATCCGAATGAAGTATATCTATACTTCTTCAGATCTCTTGTGTCGAGAGTTATGTAATGACATGGATTAGAGGTTGTCTGAAGTCGGGAAGAGAATTACATACCCATGGTCTTCAAGCTTCAAATTCTATCAAAATCTTGCCACACGTAATAGTCACTCGGGATTGTCAATCCTCGGCTCTTGTGGGACATTGTTGTATGTATGTATGTATGAAGTGTTGAGACGACGTGCCATTTGTCAATGGAACAAGATGATGTATGACTCCTGGCCGGGGTTATCGCCGGTTTGAGTTGAAAGTAGACGTTGCTCAGGGTTACAGCTGAGATTGGACTACTTGTTGGTATGCTATGATATCATCTTATTGACGTGGACAGATGGCGTTGTGACTCCTCACCTGGGTTATCGCCGGTTTAAGCGGAAAGCAGACGTTGCTCTGGGTTACATCTGAGATTGGACTGCTTGTTTGTATGCCTCACTTTGTCATCATGGATGTTCTGTCTTGCCGTTATTATCTCAGAGTTACGAGGTGTGTGTGCCTTGACGGGATGTTGGTGGTTGAAGGCGATTGCATATGTTTGAAACAAGCATTTCCGGGGTTATCGCGGGAGCGCAATGGAATCTCTTGGGGCTATCATCACCAGGATGGGGTTCTTACTCCGGTGTTATCTACGGGATTGGGCCCGAACATCAGCGGTGTTATTCTTAGAGATATGGTATCTCTCCGGTGTTGTTCTTGGGTCTTTTGATCTGCATATCTCAGGAGATTGGAAATGACATTCTCGGTGTGTGTTACGGGTTTTGAGATGACGTTCTCGGGTTGTGTTACGAGTTGGGCCCGAACTTTGGTAGTATCCGAAATGGATGTAAGTTGTCTTTCGGGGTTATCTCGGAAAGACAAATCTACCCTCTGCAATGTTAGGAGTAGAGTCACGAGAGAATTTTGAGTGTCTACAGGATGCCCTCTTTATCATATTCATGCAATCTGAGGCATGGATAGGGTAAAAAATCTAGAAACTTGAAATGCAAGCAAGATAAACATGATCTTATGTCAACAACATGATCAAAATGAATGATGCGTGATTGCCGTAATCCTCTTTGGGATGACAATCGGTGATGGCTTGGACATGCGATCCAAGTCTTCAAGGATGTTGACGTTGGGACTACCACCAAAGTCTTGAATCCTGAACAACGGCTTATACTCCATAGAGGTACCTCTTGTGTGGAAGAGATGCGTGGGAATAAAGGCTATCTATTTTGAGGATGTGTATAACATGTTCCCTCATCTTTGTCGAGATTCTTGCCAATAGTTTTGTTCTTTGTCGGGGTTGCTTGACCTCCGTTGATGTGTGTATCACCGGATGAATCCTCTTGGGTGCATTGTCGAGGTCACTTGACCTTCATTGATGTGTGTATCAATGGTTGCATTGCGTTGTAACCCCCGTCGGGAGATGTAGAAGTTTGAAGGATGTGCGTTGTGACCCTCGGCGGGGAGGCGTAGATGTTTGATAACTTCGGCGTTGTAACCCCCGTCGGGAAGGTTTGATATTTCGTGGTTTCGCGTTGTAACCCCCGCCGGGGATTGTTTAGGGTTGTAACCCTGCAAATGACAGCATTGGACCTTTGTGGGGTATTATCGAAGCCGCGATTTATGAAAGTGAGCTCATTGGTATAGTATATCCTGCATCCAGTGAATACCATTGAAGCGACGGGGTTTAACTCGGTAAACGAAAAACCATGATTTCGAGCTATTAAAACCATCGTGTAGCATTTTATTCTGATTTGGCCTTTTTTGCTTGTGAGACCTCCTTTGCAACTCTAAGCTGAGCGGCGGCCGAGGTGTGGGACCCATGCGAGGTCTGCCGTGTGTACCTGTACTAGGAACCATGAGTTAACTGCGACACGGTAGTGCACTATGCTTATGTATAGGTGGTGGTCGCTTTCATCAAATCATTTTCAAGTTAAAGTGAAGGAAATCAAGAGCTTTTCTTCAGATCTGCTGAGTTCGAGCAACTTTCTGCATATTCTGCCACCGTACAAGCGTTCTTCACTATCCTAGTAACACATGCATGTATTTTTTTTCCAATTTCTATCTATTGGAAAATGACTTATTGCATGAAATGCATTTAGACACATAGAAGTGAATATGCATGCTGATATGACTTGATAAAAAATATTCAACATAGTAAATGTTAGTATTAAACCATCTTGAACCTGATGATGTGAAAAATTTGACTTTTGAAGCGGTCAAATGGGTACCTTTTCTTGTCATTTCTTATCCTATCTAAGGATAAATGAGTAAAGGTAGAATAGTAAAATAATCCTGGTAATTAGATTACACTTACTGATTTTTACTATGATGTGATGAATGCATACAAGATGTATATATGGCGTATGCAGGTGTCTTCTTGAGCGACCACTAGTCATGCCTATGTGCATGTGGATAGTCCCATTTACAAAGGGGCTATGGCAAAATTTTCCCAAAATGTAGGCATTGAGTAGTTATGCATTTTTAACTCTCACCAGTAGATGTATGTTAAAATAATGCATGTATGCATGTAATCATAAAATGCATTTTAAAAAAGACTCAGTGCGAAATTACCACACCCTTTACGAGGTGATTTGGAGACTTGATATCCGGATATTATGGATCCGGATCAAATAGAGGCAGTTCCATGAGGACCACTTACGGTGTATGCGGATGAGGGCTTTTGAAGAGCCTCGGTGGCAGATTACGTGAGGAGACGACCTCGTCGTTTGGCGGAGGCGGTGGTACGTCTTATTTGGGTTGAAGTGCTGAATGTCGAGGATGAGGAGGAGGATGTACCGTTCGAGGTTTCTGCTCCTGCTGTACGTGTTCCCCATAGGGAATTGCCGGGTATTCAAGTGGCAAACCCGGACTATACAGGTGACTTGGTAGGCATCCTTGATATACACACGCAAACGAGGTATGAAGTTAGATCTTTAATCTTCCTTATTTCCTATTGATGAGGAATCAAGAAGTCTGGTGTTGATCTGCATTTGATGTAGGTTCCCAACTTCACACAGCTTCGAGGGAACTGGTTTAGTATCCACTCTATGTATCAGGCCTTGCATGATGACTATTGAGCGATTGTCCATGGTTGGGGATTCAGGAGGTTCTTCTCCATTCTACCCGTCATTTGTCCTGGGTTACCTCGGGGCATTATCTGAGCGATGGTTCCACCTGTTCGATCCTCCATTTCTTTGGGCTGTGAGGTGATGATGATGTAGATGGATTGGCAGTTTATCACAGGTATAGAGTTTGGAGGGGAGCCGATGCCTTGCGCGGCGGATATCACCCCTATTGTCGTCAGATCCTTATTGGGAGTTCCGGCAGAGGCGCTCAAGGGCAGGACTATTCGTACAGGTCCTTTGAGCATAGATGCTATGAAGCGGTATTGAGTGAGCCTATACCTGATGATATGAGAGTCGGGGATCGCATTCTTCGATGATTGTTCTGATGATCATTAAAGTACGCCATAGCAGATAATTCCTCTACGGTGTCCTTCGCTTTGATTAGCGCCACTCGACACGTGCGGGGCCGTATAGGAGAGTATGATTGGGGTTCTACACCTTTGCCTACTTCTTGAGGGAATGTGCATGCGATCGCGAGGCTTGGCCCGCGTGGTTAGGATTCTACCCATTTACTGGCGGTGAGTGTTTCTCTTATCTTTTCCCATGTATGGGTTAAAGAGTGTTGGCTGACGGATGTTTGCCTTTGTGTTGGCGATTTTGGGCCTATGAGAGGCTTCCTTGTTTGCGTCTGTGGCGTGTTAGGTTTAGATACCTATCCACGAGGATGGAGATGGCATCATTCCATCTGGAGGAGGTCCCTGTTGCTGAGGGTTTCACTCATTTTTGCCTACAACTGGAGTTGTTGATATCCGATGTCATCACATGGATTCCCTACTCTGGAGAGCATTTGGGAGTTGGCTTTGAGGATGGGTACCGGCGGAGTAGTAGTACATCATTTCCACCGTAAGATTCCTCTCTTCCACAGATGGAGGATGGGAGCTCTATTTAGGAGAGCGTCTTGCTCGAGCACTACTGAGAGAGATTCGTGTCTGCCGATCTTGCCTCCTGCCAGGCGTTATTGGCCTGTTTCGCAGTCCCCCGTCATTGACATTCCATTGATGGGGATTGGCGGCTTTACATTGTCAAAGGGCCCCTGTTCTCAGGAGATGTTCCAACATTGGTAGATCCCTCGTACGATTGGAGCTCAGACCCGCGCCACACAGTTTATGGGGGATATGGTTCCAGGATCCGTGATGATGATGGATTGGCTAGCTTTGTGTCGTAGATCGACTCATGTGACCGCAGATTAATGATTGACGCGGCATTGGACCAATCACATCTTTTCATTCGGTATTTGGGCAGAGATCCTGCAGAGGTAGATACTTTTGATCCTTCCATCTCTGGCGCTAGTCCCTCGGATGACCCATATGGTTTTGCCGGCGCAGATCCTCCTTTGTATTGGCGACATCCTGTGAGATAGAGATCCGATGACTCGGGAGGAGTTACATTAGGTGGGCGACATCGATGATGTGGACATCGACACCATTGACTTTTTCGATGTATTTCTTTTAATAGGCCTCTCATTAGGCTATTTGGGTAGCCGCCCCCATTCTCGCTATATCTTTTGATAGGCCTCTGTTAGATGTTGGGTAGCCGCCCCATTTCCACATATTTTAGTTGTCTGAGAGATGTATTAGATGATGATATACTTAGGAATGTATGCACAATTTTCCATTCCTATATCATATTGCCATCTATTGTATCATGCGTATTATTTTATGCATATGTATGTCCAAAGATATTCAAAGATGACCCTTGGATGGTCTTATGACCACGGCCGTCTGGATGTCTTCTTGACGGTTAAGTAGATTGATCGAGACCCCACCATTTGCGGTGGTAGGCGGTGTGTGATCATGGTATGATA